>VZTM01041655.1:16668-30192 GCA_013400555.1 Jacana jacana | reverse complement strand
AATATTTCCAGGGATGGGTCATCTAACACCTCTGTGGGCAATCTGTTCCAGTGGTTCACCACCCTCATTGTAATACATTTCTTCTTTATATCTAGTCTAAATCTCCCCTCTCTTAGTTTAAAGACATTACCCTTTGTCCTTTCACAACAGGCCCTGCTAAAGTTTGTCCCCCGTAGGCTCCCTTTAGGTACTGAAAGCAGGGAACTTTGACTGAGGGAGCACTTTATAAATGCAGAACCTGTTTCTGTGCATTTTTTGACCCTTTTTCAGGAGAAACAGAGGACATCACTTTAATATCAAACTTTCCATAGTCAATTGGCAGTTCTCTGAATGCCTCTGAGCTATCCTTGCTCAGGCTTCAGAGTAGCAGTAATATTTTCCCATAACTCATTACATCACATAGCTCAACAGACTTGCTTGGTGATGTGAATCCTGCTGGAATGATGATGGTGATGATCTGCATCTCTCAGCTGAACTGTTATTTCCCATCCTTGCAGGCAAATCTTAACACATTTCCACCAGGATGGAGAAGTCAGACTATCAATTTCAGCGTGGAAGCAGAGGAGATCTCATTTTTGTAGCCAACAGAATTTAAGCTTAAAGAGAAAGCTTAGGCTGAGATTTGTGTTGCTAAGGAGATAATGCAGGAGATTTGTAGGTAGATTCATTCTTTGCTTGCTCCTTTGTAAATATTTCCTAATTCACCTTTTTAATATGAATTCTATTTCTTTCTTAGACACCCTTTCAATGTGTAAATGTGATTATCAATATTTTTTTAAAATAATAACTTGTAGTGATCCAGCACTGTAACAGAAACAAACTGGATTTGAATTCCATTTCAGGACTCATTCAATATAAAAATAGGCTTTAGGCATATATGCAGTCTTTTCACATGCCCCCAGACTAACAGAGATATAATGCGACATCTTGTTAATCTCTCTAGAAGCAACTATAGCAAAATAAAACCCTTTAGGTTAGAGAGATGTATATAATTAGAGTTGTAGATCTCAGATTAAGTCATTTATCTTTGAATCCTTATGAGATGCATTGTCCGATGCCCCTGCATACAGTCTGTACTCTAGCAATTACACAAAGGCAATTGCTATAAATGTCTTTGCCTTCTCTGGAAATTAGAATTCAAATTTTGTCCTTTCAAACACTCAGCAAATAATGTCTCTGAAATTAACATTCAATAGGTAACATGGAATTATTGCCACATCCATTTCCTTCAGCTCAAAAAAGCCATCCCTAGCATGGTCAGTTCAATCACCATTTCCTTGTGAAAATCTATCGACTTCAAGCTGGCTTACTCCTCTCACTATATTACCAGCGCTTTTTATTTTCAAAGGCAGTCATATATGTCCTGGAGCCCAAAATCACTGGAAGGTTACTATGTTAAAATATACTGTGTTGTGGTTGAAAATTATAGTTTTCAACCAAATAATAAATAGTTACTCAGTAGGAACTCAATAATGATGCCTTAGAGATGGAGTGGATGGCGAAACATCTTTCATTTCGGTGATTAAATTTAGAAGAGGACAGATAAAATCTAAATAAGACCTTAGTTCAATTTACATGAGAGGTTGACTCCTGTCATATGCAAGTATCTGGACACAGAGCCACAAAAAATCCTAAAAAAGGCAAGACACCGACCCATTTTTTCCTTTGATCCTGGTAGTGTGTGAATATATCATAATACTTAACCAGATCTTTGACCTCACATTACCATCAGTGCTCAGTTCATTAGTGCTGGCATCCATGAGTTGCTTTCTGGATCTCAAACTGCTGTGAAAATCTGTTCCATATCTGCCTTCTTTGAGACCTGTATGTAATAGAGGTTCAGACATACAAAGATGCCATCTTCTGACTTATGTACTTGTGTTTCAGAGAAGAGCAACAGATAAAGATCATCTGTAAATGCAGGCCAGGCCTCTCCTAAACACAGGCACCAGTGAGCGAAGTACATGAAGGAAAAACAGTGAAGCTCTCTTAACTGTTCATTTTCTAATGGGAGCACGACTGGAACTCTGAGCCTTTTTCTTCCACGCTTAGGTTTTTCTGTGGGGTTTTTTGTTTGTTTGCTTTTTTTGTTTGTTTTGTTTTGAGTTGTCTGATGAAATTGAAATCTGATTAAATTCAAGTTACGTCACTCTTCTTTGTCCTTGGCCCATTTCTTTATGACCTAATAATTCAGTAGGCCTCTTTCATACATGCAGGTATTTTGCTGTAGCAATCAGGCTCCATGTCACTTCATTTTTGGTAACTGAAAAATCCAACTTTCACAGTATTTACAATTGCTTTACAACATTTCTATTTATTTGTAAGAAATAAAGCTCACCAGTGATTATAAAGAAAGAATTCCAATGAGGATAGTACTCTCCATTTTCCGGTCTCTGTGTACCTGTTTTGCTGAGCAGATGCCCGTGTCAAGTCTGCTCTCTGGAGGAGAACACACTGAATGTATTTTAAAAGTTTATGGTGTCTTTTACTGCTTTTTGTTCTTAGGCTCAATGAACTGTGAGAACTAAACAGGTACTGTCCTCTTCTAAAAGATCTCAGAGTGTACCAAAGTGGACTAATTATCTTTAGAAAAGCACTTGCTCCCTTTGTAAAAATTCCAAGCTATTGTTGTCAGGCTGAGAAGTAATCAGGCAAAAGACGTCAGTGTAGCAGAATACAATTGATTGTGTTTCAAGTATTACAGGCAATTTAAGGCCTGGTAGGAATGCACTTCCTTTTTCTATTTTCAGCTATTTTCCAATTACAAAGTACTCCTGTCCTGGCATGAACATCTGCATTCATTTGGCAAAAGACACATTTCTGATAGAACAGTAAATTCTCTAATAGTATTAAAGCCTCATTTTTTCTTCCCAAACTTGTATAGACAAGAGTAAGAGATGATGCAGAAGAGAAAAATTGTCATCTCTGATATTGCAGTAACAAGCTTTTGTCAACTCTTGATTCTTCTTGTTCATTTCAGCTCATGCGTTCAAAAAACACGGTTTTCCCTGACACCAGGACTGTGAAGACTTCCCCATCCATGTTCTCCTCCACATAAAGACTGGATTAGGCACAAGTTCATTTATTCAGTTATCTAATTTTTTTCCACCAAGGCCTACTTGTATGAAGTGCCAGGCATCTTCAGTTCTCCATGTCATAACTAGGAGTTGGGAGAGCTCTCAACTGATTTCAACCTTTCTTCTGGTCAGTCTGCTACTTTAAGCCCATTAATATCTCAGCTGAAGCTTTTGTGAAACTGTGGCATGTTCCTCCTGCTAGCTATGTATGTGCACCAGCTGGGAGAATTATGTCCACAAAATAACAGAAAGCTGCTGCTCTTATTTTACCCTGTTTTTTCATTCTCTTTTCAGAATTGTTATTCCCCTAGAACCTAAAGATTTATTCCAAAGAAGGGAGAAAAATTACAGTAAAACTTTTTGCTTCCTTAAAAAAATAAAAATGATAATTTGTTAAAAAATACAAAATATCTAGTGAGTCCTAACAGCAGAACGCTGTGGCGTACACATTAATGACCCGTTAATGCACTTCTCAGGTGGTAAATGGCCCGTTAATGCTCCCTTGTCATGCCGGCTTGTATAATTTATTTAAATTCTCAGGCAGAACATGAGGGAGGCAAAGCACCACCATAGAAAGGGGTTTGGAGACATTAACATCACAGGTCTTGATCTTTCTTGGGGGTCATTCTTTACAGATGCCTTTCAGTGACATCCTTTCCCAAAGGAAACTGAATCCTGTAACCTAACAGAATGTCTCCATGTCTCTCATTTGAACAAGATCAGACCATTAACGCCCTGCAGCAAAGAGGCTCCTTTCTCCCATGTTCTTAAGCAGCCCTTTTTCCTATCTGCAGCACCCCTACAATGAAGAATTTTTTTTCAGGACTTTGCCCACTACAACTCCATTTGATAGACCCAAAAGTTCAGAATGACTGCATTTTATTCACTGATCATGTCAGTGTCCTAGTCGCAGAAAATAAGACTGGGCAGGCATCAAGAAGGGTTTGTAAGTCAGCTTCCGATTAGTCAGACATCAGCAGGAAGCTAAACCTACCTGACTGTAGGAGGCCCTATTTACACAAGGGCTGCAGAGCGCTCTTAAGTGACAGCAAAGTATGGAACCACAATTTGCTCCCAATGTGTCTGTGTCCTACTACCACCAGCTTCTGAAAGTCAGGCTTCAGCATGGTGCAGCACTGGTTCAGAGGTGGTGCTGAGCATCACACTTTTCTGCAGCAGTAACAGTAAAGCCTGCAGAGAAAATCACCATCACTGACATCTCACCCTTTCCCAAGACCGGAATTGCTGCAGTTGTTGGCCAGGCCATAGTGATGGTGATCTCCCAAGCCTGGTGGGAACTTTGAGTGTTCTGGGTGTGTCTTTGCAGTATTTCCAGGCTCCCCACCTTAACTCTCAGCAAACGTCTGTGGCATAGATAAACCACAGAAAATAATATATATATTAATCCATAGACAAATAATAGATAAATCCTCCTGTAGTTCATCTCTCTGCCCCTGGGCATGAGAAATTATACCCATATAATTTGTGTCAGATGTTTGCCTAACTCATTCTTTAAAATCTCCAAGGGCAGAGATTCCCCCTCTCCCCACACAATCTGTTTCAGGGCTTAGTTATCCTTAGTTTTACAGAATGTTCCCTATGTCTCCCCTGTTGCAGATTCAGCCCATTACTATTACTTCTCCCCAAAATAAGCATGCAAAACCTGCTTATTCATTTTCTGCTTTGCAGCAGCCTTTTATGTACTTTGAAGACTATTATCCCTTCTTGGAGCCATCTCTTCTTTAGACTGCACAGCCCCAGATCTTTCAACCTTACCTCGTAAATCTAGTCTTTGATCTTTCTCACTGCTGGAATGAGTCAACTTTTTTCCTGAAATGTAGTTTCCAAAGCTCAGTAGTTATAGGTGAGAACAACATGGTGTGTCACATTGCTTGCAGAAAACTACTATTTGTGTTTCCGTATGGTTTATCAAGCTTTTGCTTCATATTCTGCTTTTGACTCTCTGTAATCTCTGGCTTTTTCTTTCTGCAGAAAAGGGAGCAGCCTTTGTCTTCCACTCTGCACCTGTAAAAATGGTTAATCCTGAATATAGAAATCTGCATTTGTTCTTTAGGGGTTACATCCTTTCTTGTGTTTGTTATTTAGCTCTTTAGCTAAATAGGTGGTAATAAACAAGAGGTGCTAATAGACTTCCCGCATTAATTTCCACAGTGACCATCTGACCACCGCTGAAGAAAATTATTGCCTCCCTGGGGTTTTGATGGTGACTTTTTTTATATTAATTTTTTTCATAACTAGGTAACATTAGCTTTGCATCTGTTTTACATATCAACTTGGAAAGTATAGTAGTGTCTTTGTCAGATTCTACAGTTAGAATGTCAAAAATGCAAGATCTCTCGAAAGCGGTGTCAATCTTTTCTTCGTTATGAAACTAGGAAGAAAAACCTCTAGTATTTCAAGTAACAAATACTAAGGTTGGCTCATATTTCAGATGTGACAAAAACACTTGTTTTGCCTGAGAGGATCTGGAATAACAGTGATGTGAATCCTGGTGATGTTGCAGATGGCAGCAAGTCTCCCACTTAGTGGATCCAGGTTCTAAAACAACTTTATTATGATTCTGCGGGTTATCACCTTGTTGGTATATGTGCAGATTCTGTAGTTACAGTAGAGTGAAGCTGCATCCTCCACAATGGAAACAATGAAAGTCCGCAGAAAACTGTCTTCATTGATGTCGGCTTAAAAAGTGGGTACATGACTGAACATTTAAGAACCTTTTGAGCAATTGCTGACCAATAGTTTATCAGAAAAGCTTTTGATCTAAGATTATGTTTCCCAATGGGTATGTTAATTGTAGGTATGATATAATATAGAAATAGTTATAATTTAGTTAAGTATTTAGCGATTAACGTGTAAAATATGGTCCATAACTTTGCCAAATGATGCATTGCAGTGATGAAAGATGGCATACAGCCCATTTCATTCTTCTTCCACTTATGGATTGACTCCCAGATTATGCATTCTAGTGCTTATCTAGGCTAGTTGTCCCAAACATTTTCAAATTTCACACAGCACCTCTACATTTTCGGAAGTCCCTAGTGACTTAGAAGTCAGAAGACCCCATTTTCAAATGTACTTAAATTTTATTTTTTTTTTTTCCCTCTTGAAAGGAGATGGAACATCTTCAGTTTCAGTGAATTTCATTAGAAATTTTAATTTTAACCTTGAGCTTGTGAGCCACTCAGGTCACACTGACACTTTCAGAGATTTGAGTCCACTGGAGTCATTAGGTGCTTCAAAAGGAAATGTTAGAGCTTCATTAAAGGCATAGTTATCTTGATTTCTTTTTTTCCCTTTCCCAATTTAATTGTGTTCTTCTGCTAAATAGCTAAATTTGACCCACATGGAAGTGGTTAGTACTTTAGTTGGACTGGCTACTTGCTGTCAGCTTCAAGCCACTCTTCTGACAAGGGGTTATGTAGTCATGTGGATCAAAGTCAGAATCTGATGAAGCTGAACATCCATCCGTTCTGGTGGTGGGAAAGGGCAAGCAGAAGCAAGAGGTAATGGTGGCACCTGGTAGTGCTGCTGAAATGCTGAGTATGAAAATATACTTCTAGAAGGGGTAACAACTTTAAATTGGAAGAGGGAAGGTTTAGATTAGATACTAGAAAGAAATTCTTTCCTGTGAGGGTGGTGAGACATTGGAACAAGTTACCCAGGGAAGTTGTGGATGCTCCATCCCTGGAAGAGTTTAAGGCCAGGCTGGATGGGGCTTCAAGCAACCTTCTCTAGTGGGAGGTGTTGGAATTTGATGATCTTTAAGGTCCCTTCCAACTCTAACCATTCTATGTTCACACTGCTCAGGGAGCATCTTCTTCTCTTCCTTCACATACTGAAGACTCATTTTTCAGCACAGCTTTACACTCCTGCTCAGACCTCCTGTTAATTGCTCCAGGAGAAGAATGTGTGTGTTACAGTCCTTACTGTAACAGTAACTCCTGCTTTCAGCTATGCAACCATCACTATTATTATTTTTGTTACATCTTCTGATCTCTGTCATGGATAAAAAATGGCATGATCACTTTTGAAATAGATTGTGACAGTGTCATGATATGTGATCAGTTGCTAAAGAAAGTGGTTCTGTGGTGATATACATGTTCCTAATATTAACAATTCCTGTAATGCGGTAATATTAACATACTTAGTAATGCTGAGCGGGGGTATTTGAAAGAGCAGAATTTATTTGACCATACCTGTCCCCTTCAAAGTTCATAACTACTGGACAGTTAAATCCCTTCTAATGGATCTCAAAGAATGATCTATAGCTCACAGCTATGCTGTGAAACTATGGTAAATGGCCCATAACTGGTTTACAGAAGCATATTTAATAACTTTTGGATTAAGTTTTTTAAGAATGCCTAGTGATGAAGAAATATGGATAGATGACAGACACTTAGCACTTCCAAAAAAAAATGAGGTTTTCTGCCAGCTACAGATTTTTCATTTCTGAGTTTAGATCAGCTTAGATAAAGATTTTCCAGATGAGTCCTGCCACTTCAGGGCATGCCTTAGTGACATGCTCTAGTCGCTGAGATTGTAGGGTTTTTTGTGTGTGTATGGCTGAACTTGATCATAGAGGTCCTTTCCAACCATGATGATTCAGTGATGCTGTGGATATCTCTGTGTAACACACACTTGGTTGTTAAATCCTAATCTTTATCAGTTAATCGAATACATGTTAGTGCTTTGGATGACTGTTCCATCCAAGAAATAAGCCATATATATACATGTATGTATACATATATATCTATGTGAGGGAGCTTTGGAAGGTAATTATTTGAGCTGCAGGGTCATCTGAGCTTTTGAGACATCATATCCATGCATTGTGATTGGCATCTTTTTATTCTCTTCCTGTGCTCAGCTGTGCTTGGTGGTGGTGGAGGGACAGCTGTGAACCCTTTTGGCATTGTTAACGATGTGGAACTGCCTGAGCAGGCGCAGGGCAGCTTGGTGGAAATCAGCACCCACAGGCTCCTAATGAGGACAAAAGGAGGAGGGTGCGCCTGTGCTAGCACAGAGGCAGCACCAGGCATCTCCTGTTGGTGGGCAGCCTGAAATGAAAACAGTATTGTCTGTGTGGGATTTAAAGCTGTGTCAAAGCCCTCCTTGCCTGCAGTGTACTGTTCCATCTGCTGTTCAAGCAGAAAGTATTAGTGTAGGTGGGAAAGGAAGTTAAGCACCTAGGAAAAGCTGCTAGCCTGAGCTGTTTAGAAAAGCTCATGTGACTACATGGGAGGCATACCTGCCTATTATACAACAGAGTTTTGCTCAGGAAAGGGGCAGCAGAAACTGATGGAAGAGGAGCAATGCAAAGAGCCAGCCTGGGTGCATCCTGGGTTGTGCAAAAAACAGGATTTCCCTCTTGAAGCCGCATCAGCTCATGCCAGAGCAGGATACAGGTAGAGAATCCATCCGCAACCTAGTCTAGGCCCACTCCAGCTGAAGCCATCTCAATAGAAACTGGAGAGGCAGACTTCCTGTTCTGACAGCATTGCTAACCACTGACAAGGTGTCTTTTTTCAGGGGTTGAGGAGGGCATATAGCCAAAGGCATCCTACATTCCTTATGCTAAGTGCGAAGGTTGCCAAAATTAGTGCACATACACAGAGTGCACAATAAGCCATTTCCCGCTTGATATGCCAAGAAGGCTGAGGAATCTGTGAATTATGCCGTGAGAAGGAAGCACATACCCAGCATCTTGTCCATCAAAGCAGAAAACACCTCCAAACTGCAGTGAGAAAGAACTAACATTGCAAGAACCAATGTTTAAAAACAGCAGCAGAACCTTGCAAATAAAATTCTGAGCTCGTGTAGACAGCTCCTAACTTCCTGCCAAAAATGAAAAAGCAGCGTACACAAGAGTGTAATCAAGCTCTTCAGATCTACTAGGCAAGTGCCTCTGCAGTGGCTCTTTCTCCAAGAAAGCTGAAGTTCTTAGTGCTGTCTTGAGGGAGACATTTCACACTACTTCTATAGGTACCGCCGCAGAATTGCTTCAGCCATAGCAGCACCGCATGGCTCTTTATTCCATTTTGCAGAGGTAATAACCATTAGCTGAATAATTTAGGCTGAAACATTTTGCCCCATAAAATGTTTTTCCGTTGACAAACAGTTATTTCTATCATCCACAATAACCATTTTAAAAACCAGCAGAATGAAGCTGAGTTTTCCTCTTAACACTTTCATCCAACATTTTTTTTTTTGTTTAGAAGGCCTGATTTATTCATACTTTGTGCAGTGTTTTAGTGTGGTGATATTTGGAGCCATGATTTGAGAAACAGTATGATCCATTGGCAAGAAAAAGGAGAGGGGAGAGATGTGCTATTTACTTTTGAAGCAACTGGCCCACTGTTTTAGCAATGAGGGAAAGAAAGGGACTTGATTTCTTACAAGAAATCTCGTACATTTTTAGGTATTTGTTCTGCAAATCTGGCTGGGAAGCTCACACACATAGAAGAGGATTAGGACCTGCTTCTGACTCAGGTGCAGGTGGTCAGCAAGTTTCTCGGAGATAATAGAGTTACACTTGTAGAAAAAGTTATGAAAGATCCAGGTTCATTGCTTCTGAAGAGGGCTACATTTGCAGAATGCGAGGCAAAACAGGTTCAATGGTCATGGCTCTGGTCAAGTAAAACCCCCTCCTCAAAGAGCAGGTGAGAGATGTAGGCATTTATTTAAAGTATTAAGGAAAAATGATCAGGTTCTGCACTAAAGTATGATGCAGGTACATAGAGTTCCAATGGAAAACAACACAAGACCTTCTTTAATAAAAAGTCTTGTTTTGTTCCATGTTTGATCCTACCTCATTGTGTTCACTTACTTAAGCATGCTTTCTTGAATTGCAGACCAGCACATATGGACCCCCTGCCCTTTATGTGGTATTAGAGCCTGCTGTAATAATGGGACTTGTCTTTGGTCACCCAGGTAGGATGAGCCATAATGATTAACAACATTGATTGTTTCTTGGCTCTGCTTGTCTCTAAACTGATGACTCTATAAACCCATCCCACAGGTTTTGGCATTGGATCCGCATCAGGTTATGACCTGAGGCCTCCTGGGTGTAAAGAAGAGCAGCGTGTATTCCAGGGGCTCAACAGTAAATATTACACTATGCGACTTAATTTTTAGCTTAAGTGATACATTGCTGAAGATATAAACAAAAATTACCAGAGAAAATGGAAATATATGTTTGCAATGTTCTCTTTAGTTGCAGAGATCTAATACAATTGCATCTTTATCTTCATGAGTATGATGAGCCTAGGGAGGATTTGCTTTCTGGGTAATAGCTATTGCTAGTGAGGTTGTGTTGTATGAAAGTAGATTTTTCACAACTATATTGCAATTGAAATATTGTTAAGCTGTTGTTTAAATATAGTGGTGGCATTAAATACTGCAGCAAGCAGTTTCTTCCTTTTTTTTTGTATTTAAGCTGAGTTTTAAAAATGGAGCTGTAAATGCTGAACAATTACAGAATCACAGAATACCAGGGATTGGAAGGGACCTTGAAAGATCATCTAGTCCAATCCCTCTGCTGGAGCAGGAACACCTAGAGCAGGTCACACAGGAACACATCCAGGCGAGTTTTGAATGTCTCCAGAGAAGGAGACTCCACAACCTCCCTGGGCAGCCCCTTCCAGTGTTCTGTCACCCTCACTGTGAAGAAGTTTTTCCTCATATTTAAGAGGAACCTCCTGTGTTCCAGCTTGCATCCATTACCCCTTGTCCTGAACATGACAATGTTCATGAGCAATGAACATGAACACTTGTGTGTTATCTTCATGGAGGCAGAGGAAACTGGAGTGATGAGGGGAACCATGGCTGCAGGGCTGGCAATGAAACTGCTGCTGAAGAACAGGTCACAGTCTAGAGTTTTCCTCCCATCTTGCCATGCAGCTCTTGCCTTAAGGGTATTGAGGAAATCTGACCTCTGGTGGTCCAGACCACCAGACTGTTATTCCCACTAGCTGAAATGTCCAGAATCTCATTAATCGATGATTCTGACCTAAACTGTTGTGTGAAACACAAGGTTTAGTGCTGGTCAGGTCCAGACGTAACCTGAGTTCCAGATCTAACTTTTATCATCAGATGTGTCAGACATTTCAGTAAAAGGTAAAGGCAGCACAGAGTGCTCAAAATAAGAACAAGGGTTGGGAAATGTTTCTGTGAATATGGACTGACTTTTGCATTTGTAACTAAGGGAAAGGCTTAGCAAGCTAACTCTGCTTCCACTCATGATTGGTGCTCCTTGAAGATGTTGGAATAGAATAATGTTGAGACCCGCCAGTATATTAGAGACCATCAAGACAGAATATATCCCACTGTTCTGCATCCAGAGTATATAGCACCGAATCTGTGACAAGGGTTACCTATTTCAACAGCAGCTATTCTAGGGTCAGCTTCTTTCTGTACCTGTGCAACACCTGGTGGATGGGAGGGCAATTCTGCCCTAAGTCCACCAGCAACGGGGCCCTGCGTTCTTGATGAGAACAATGTTGCCAAGCAAAGCACCAAGCTAGGGTGCCTTTAATGAATCGTTTCTTTTTGTTCAAGCAAACACTGGAAAAGGGAAGTTTCCCATCTGTGATCTTGAGTTTCTCCTGCTACTGGGAAAGTTTGTGATCTATTGGAGTTGTGCTACATGAACCCACTGGAATGTAGTCAGGGCACAGAAGGAATTCCATGGCTCAGTCTGCAGCAAGGGCTTTACTCTATCCTGGAGTCACTTGAAGCACTCTCTTTTTCCTCTTCATACACCTTTTTTTTTTTTCCTCTTTTTAACCATGAACTAACCTGTTGAACATACACAAACTCAAATGGTAACTGAAACCTCAGTGTGATATTCTTTAGAAATTTGATGGCAGAAAAGCAAAACTGAGATGTGAAGCCCCTCGTTGTACATGTACATACAATACCTCGCACATGGTCCTGCTATTGCAGGGTAGCCAGCAATGCAGCTATAGTGTCCATTTGCTCCCACTCCTTGCCAAGATCAAGGCACCGGTTTCACTTTATGCAACTTCATGGGGTTGAGGGGGTAAAATAATCAAATCAGAGATTTTTGTGAGTATCTGGGTTGAATGTGACCCTGTGACATTTTGTTGTAGAGCAGGCTACTTTAATGAGTGCATGTGCCAGTGTTCATCTTCAATCAAATCCTATTCCCTTGTGTATCTCTGCTGCCTCTCCAAGGCTGCAATCTCTTTCAAAGGTTATTGGTTTAGAAACACTTTAGGGGGTACATCCCTGTACTAAACCTGTAACTGCCTGCATTATTTTGGTGCCAATAGACAGAGAGAAAAGCTCTCTTTGATATTTTTTCGCTTTAACTGCTGCATTGCAAGTATTTTTCCATCCAATTAATCCCACTAGGTTTCTAACTGAAGTGGTGGTTTGCATAAATCTTAATCAGTCAGTAAGAAACACAAAGGGTCAGGGGCACACCAAATGAAGGAGTGTATGTGGTACATACTATGATGAATCTTTTCTGAGCTCTCATATTGTAGAAGCTGTTCATACCCATTTTCCCTAGTATGTTTTTGTTGAATTTTATTGGCAATAGCAATATAGGTAAATAAATAATGTAAACATGTTAATTGTTCTATTTCTCCCTTAATGCCATTCAATGGGAAGTAAGTGGCTAAATATATTCTGTGGTCTCAGCCCCTCTCTGTCTTAATGAATGGAAAAATATTTCATCACTCTCCATATTGTAATAAGTTGTGAGGATAAATAAATTGAAGTCTTGGAAGCCTTTATAGAAATAGGGGCTATATAACCTCCCACAGAAAATTGCAAAGCAATGTTCTTGGTACTCACCTTGACTAGGTAACTCATTTGTTGCTGGTACATTTTCCAACTCCAAACCATGACAATTTTAGATGTTTTGCTGTACAGGATTGCTTTGATTTTACGGGCTTGATCTTGATGGTTGGATTAGATGATCTGAAAGGTCCCTTCCAGCCTGGGCGATTCTATGATTCTATGACCACTTGATTTGATCCCTTTAACTTCAGTAATTCAGTTCTTTAAAAAATGTAAGCAAAAAGCAAATTAAGGAACTAGTTTAGTAAGGTGAATTGGAAAGAAGGAAAGGTACCGGCCAGGTTAAGTCTTCTTTCTTTCTTTCTTACCAGCCTTCAGTTATGGAAGAATCTTCTCTTGCATGAGATAGGCAATGCTCTGGAATTGTACCTTGTCTTAAGATCCTCCAGAAACAAGATTGGTTTGACCTGTAAATGTAGATAGAGCTGCATAAATAACTGTTTGGGTTCTGCAGGGCTTGAGGCAATTGAGTATGCAAAGCAAACCTCAGCAGGATGAAGGTATTTGGAAGTTCAGATTATTTCATCATAAAACTAGAAAATCCTCCGTCTTCCTAAGAGTTGTGGAAAAAATGAGGGTTTTTTAATAAAAACTAAAAAAA
>VZTM01041655.1:1387-12143 GCA_013400555.1 Jacana jacana | reverse complement strand
GTACCCCTCTTCCTGAGCACAGTTTACACTTTCTAATTTGCAGTCGCCTGTTCTGTGCAGTGCAAGTCTTGCTTTGCATGGAGATAATGTGTTGCAGTTCAGAAGCTGCCTGCCGCACTGGACTGACACTGAAAACTTCATACAGTCATGTTATATCTTCTCAAAGATGAAGGCAAAGCACAAAAACACCTACAGCCAGTTTGGTTTCAAGCTGTTGGGAGTAGCTGAGTGACGACTAGCACTGAACTGAGCGTTTATTCTGCAATATGGGTACTGCTGTGTGCTGATGAAGGAACAGCAAATTCCCATCAAAATTAAATTCTCAGATCAGGCAACCAGTTTCTGTGTGTAGCAACACCATTTTGTCTGTCACAAATGGCTTAATCCACTGCTGCTAACATCTCAAACCAGAGGTACTCTCAGCAAAATGCACAGATCTATGTCACACAGGCTGGTAACAACCATTGTGCCATCTTAGTGTTTCCCAGGTAAAGATCACGGCTGCCTTTGCAGAACCAGGGCATTAAAGACCTAACTATTACTATAGTTGCCCAAGGACCTGCAGAAAGTTGGTCCTTACTGTGATTTCTCCATGTTGTGATTTTTAATTTTTTTTTTTCCTAGGAACTCATGCTTATTTCTTTATTCACTCATCTTTCTGAAGATCTCACAGCTGTGATCCATTTGCAGCTGCCATCATCTTTGCTAGCCCCACTTCTTCGTTGATTAAACCAAACTATGGGGCTACAAGGTCTCGACCTTTTTCAAAATCCCAACATATGATAATTGGGTCCCAACACTTGGTATGCAGCTTCTCCTGTCCATCTCTAACACAACTGAATCTCTCCTAGCTCTTTTCCATTCGGTTGTCTTCTGTTTCAATAGGTTCAAAAATAGCTCCTGCATATTTAATTACATTTCACTTCACTTCACTGTTCCTTCTAGTCCTTTCAGTCTCCAGTACAGTGCTTTGTCTGCTGACAGACTTTCCATTGAGGCTGGCTGATGTTCAACCTATTATACCTCCAGCCCATATCGACTGAAAGAGATTGTTATCTTATGAGACCAGGAACCTACACGGCAAATTATAGTTGACCAAAAATTAGGTCAACAGTATCACAGAAGTGCCTTACAGTACATGATAAAATTGATCATTAAGAGCCATGAAAGCAAGGTATAACAGCGGACAGAAAAGTAAAGAAGTAATCAGTAGAATATTTCCCCTTCCTCTTTTAATAAGCTATCATTTATCCTTGTTCTATTTTGGTCCCTTCGGGGCATATAGCCTGAGCAGGGAAATTAAATTAAAAACAAAAAAAAAGAGAGAGAGAGATAGAGATAGAAAAGCAATAATAAAATAGTGTATGTATTTAAATGTTTGCAGTAGAAACGAAGTAACATACAATCTTTCACTAAATCCATGACAAAAGGGAAGAAATGCAGGCCTGTAGATTTCAAAGTAGTAATTAAGTTCAGTTCCAGAGGGATGGTGGTACTTCAATCTGTTAGGGTTCCTTTCTAAGAACGATCTCTCTGGAGGGCCCTGATGCGGAAGCCAACTAAAGTCAATGACAGTTTTCCCACTGCCTCAAATAGGCTTTGAGCAAAACACTAAAAAGCAGCTGGATCTTTGTGTGTGTCAAGGTTATCACCACAGTAATTTGACTTACTGTTGTTGCACCAGTGTCTGCTATCAACGTTACATTCTTGCCAACTAAAGGAAATGATATGCAGACACCAAACAGGACAGACCCTGTGTCGAAAAACATCATGTCCAGAATAAGGTCTTACCTTATTCTATAAATAATCACATGTTTATGAATATATTTAACTTAGCACATTGGGATCCGTGTCAAGGGAATACTGACAAATACATGAAGGTTCTGGAGGTGAAATGAACCCTGATTTAGTTACTTGATTATCTTCTGCAAGGCAAATGCATTCATATTTCATGGACTCACAGAACTTACCAGTAACATAGTACAATATAGTGTGAAAACAGCACCTAATCTGAGCCTGAGATATTTGACCTACCGTATGTTAGCTCCTCATTTCAAATGAATGTAGTCCATCTTTTCTTGCAACATAAATATGGATGGCATTTTAAACTGCTGAAGGTGTTTTTTTCTTCTGAGATGCACTTTTCATTTGTTGCATTAGTAGGACAGATGAGTGATAGCACCTCTTTTAATGCTATGGGATAAAGTACAAAGCCAGTGTGATGGGAAGGAGGGAGCTGAAATACAGTCAGGGATACTAGTTGAATGAGTGCGTTACCAGGGAGGAGGAATGAGGTGGCAGTCTCCAGGCACTGAAGTACGTGATAGTTGGTAAAGTAAAAAGATATGGTAATAGTTGACTAACCTTACAAAAAAAAAAACCCAACCAACCGTTTTCTCTCACATGGTATTATATTGATTAAGGGCTAGAGACACCAAGCATCCTTCAGAATATGCTGTATGGGCTTGACCTGAAGTCTGCTGAATCCAGTCAACAGATGCTTATTGACGTCAGAGGATGCTGAAGCAAGTTGTAAGTATTTTTCTTATGTTAACTTCAATTTTTAATATCTTGTTTTCCATGTGAACATCTTTTACTGAAGCTGTTGGTAAGTATGTGCTGAGACAACGAACATCGTATGCTGGCCATGCCCCCCAGGCCTGACAGAAATGTCAATTAGACTTGTAACATGACAACAAAAGAGGAGTGCTAAAGAGACATCACATTTTTTGGAAAAATGTGAGAAAATTAATGACAGAAGAGACTTCATTTTTAGCAAAAAGTATGGAATTTGAAGTGAAAAAGTGAAAGAAATAACTACAATCATACCAGTCTTCTCAAGCTGTCAAATTCTGCAAAACCTAGTGTGGCACACACATAAGAAAGACCCCAAAAAAGTCTGCTTTTTTTGTCCCCTAGGATAACCTGTGGAAGATCTATATCCTGAAAAGATAATAATCTTAATTAATTACTCATCTTAATTAATTAATGATCTTAAGGAATATTACTTACCCATGTAGCTAAAATTGTTGAAGGAAGCCTGTGCTGTATATTATACACATCTTTGACCTTCCAGAGCTTGGGCCATATTCTAAATAAAGGGCTATCATAGGGGCTTCAAATAAACCCCAAAGAGAAAAAAATCCACTTTCAGAGAGCTGTTCACGCTGCCTATCTTAGACTCTGCCATAAGACTGACTTCTCTGGAGCTGTTGCTCTTGCTCTACTGTGTGCCTGGATGTCCTCTCAGACTTGGACTTCTGTGTACCCTGGAAGGCAATCTCTAAGCCTGAGGCACTGGCTGGGCAGTTCCCAACCACACTACACTGACAGGGCTCCAGTGGCTCCCCGATGTCACCAGTAACAGCTGAACTGCCCTAAGGCCTATCACTTCTGCAGGAGAAAACTCTGCAGTAATAGTTTTGCCATTTTGTGTAAAGTGTGGATGCACTTGTCCTTTTTCCCAGTTGTTTCCTTATTTTTCCCTCAGAGGCTTAGTGTTGTTCTATGCTGTGTTCACCTGCACACAGCTTCATACTTCTCAAAAGTGCTTGCTAAGCCAAGGCCTAGACCATGGCCAACATAGGCCATGACAGTCATTACCCTTGTCACTTGCATCTCCTTTGGCACAGTGCAAAGCAGCATTAGTTCACTTCTTGGGGGTCACTTATGAACACAGACAAGTGCAAGAGACAAAGAGAGGATGTGAGTGTAAGAATGGAGGAAAAGTGAACTGGCTTGGGAGTAGGAATGTCATTTAAGGGGAGAAGGGTTAGGAGGCATACTCCATTAACCAATATGTTTAATGTAATGAAGACTTTCAGTTGAATTTTTAAGACTTTGTTGGGCATGACCCCATTTTTCTCTGTTTAATGGTGTCTCCAAAACTTGAAAATAATATCTGTTTTCTTGTCTGACACATATTTCACTGCCATTGCAGGAGATTTTGCTTGTTCTCTGGCTGGTGATGGAATTTAGATGTGTTTTGAAGAGGAGGAAGAGACAATCTTTAGTGAAATGGTATAGTCTGGTATACTGCAGATATGAAGACCATCATGCTGACAGTAGAAGCAGTACACTGGGAACCACAGGAGATCATACTGTAAGTTCTGCCCTCTGCCTCATGGACAGGCTGTCCTACACTAAGCTTTGGACTCAGTGAGGTAGAGTAATTTTTGGTTCAAAAAACAATCACTGCAGTGTCTCCAAAACATGATCTAATGTCAGAAATGGCTGAGTTAATTCTGTGCTCTAAAAATGTCACTTGGAAACTGCTGTGTTTAAATAATCGCCATCTTTTGATATATTGGATATATTTTACCAACCCAGCACACAGTTTTATACTTAAAACAAAACCGAGAACAAAGACTGCCAGTGTGAAACCTAACCGCTTTAAACACCGCTGCAGGTGCCTGTGCAATGTACACTTCTGAAAGGAAAGCACTAAAGTTGGAGAAATAAAATGGTCATTGAACTATTATGTACAATGAAAATTCCTGGCTAAACATATATTCTTATTGTACTTCAGAGTACAGCATATATGTCCCTGAGGGTGAAAGTCACAGTTGGTTACAAAAACATTGTAATGAACTGCCTAAGATGTGCTGTGTGCATCTCACAACCCTCTACTGGAAAAAGTTTGGAGCTTTTAAGTGTGGATCTGATAGAAGTGGGCAAAATCTTGTTTTTCTGTGATTCAAAAACATTTGCATTATCAAAAAATGTATACGCTTGTCATAAGGAAGAGCCGAAAACCTTTATGTTTCTTTAGAGTTCAGAAGTTCCTCATGTACTTAAGCCTGGTGGGAAGTGAGACATGTATCCTTATGAACCATGCTTCTTTTTCTTTGGCTCCCTTTCTCAACCCCTTCCTTGGCAAAAGTTGGTCAGACTAATGAACATTTCCCTGTGGGTGAAAAAAATAAAAGAAAAAAAATCTCAGCTGCCCTACAATATCTAGCGTATTGTATGCAAGTAATGGGCAGGGATTTGTCCAGTAGACAGAGTATTTGGTGACTTTGGAAGCACATGCAAGTGGATTTTCTTACCACTGCATTGTGCCAAGGGCATAAAATGCCACTTACTGCATCTGATCTGAGGGAGGTAACATAAGACACGATGACTTTTCAGGTTTCTATTCCCTGACCATATCATTAGTGCCAATTGTAGAAATAGCTCTGAATGGAAGGGCAGAAAACAGCAGAAGCTTGATTTAAAACTTCATTGTGCTGTAACTCAAACGCTTGTTCTACCCGCACATTGTTACTGGAATAGATAATGTGAAGGGAAAGAAAGCACAATTGTAATAGAATTTCTTTATTTAGGTGCCAAGTGCCCTTGAGGGTAAAACCAGGGCTCTCTGGATGCTGGAAACAGAGCTATCTCTGAAATCCAAGAAGAAAAATATTCTCAGTGGAACCAAGTTGGCATTTAATCTCCTGGTTCATTGCCAAAGCCCAGGTAAGGCTGAAGCTTGATTCAAGTTCCATCACTGAATTAAAGAAAATTGCTTTTTAATAATTTGGTGAAAACCACTGCTATAGTTTAGATGTGTTGACATTAAGTAGCTTTTGATTTCTGATTTGTTCCATAGTGCTAAGATGGTGCTGGAGGCAATTAGCTGCATTTGGAAGCAAGGGAATGATTGATTGTTCTGCTTCCTCTCAGCTGCTTTGTGGGTTTAACTTTTATCTACAGTTTAAAATCAAAGGGTTCTTTTCTTTTTTTTTTGAAAAACTAGTTTACAATCTGTTGACAAAAAGGCCTTCCATCTGAATAGATTGTATGCTCTTGTTTAGCTGGATTTAAAATGAGAATTATATTTGACGGAAGATATTATTTTCCTGATTATTTCTTCCTGGGAAAAAAGACTTCATGATGTAATTTCTGTTTGCACTTGATGACTTAAGAGCCTTTTTTCTTTTAGAAATTTCTTGGCTACAGCAATGCAATACTACAATATTTATTTGATTTTTTTTTTAACTTACTATAGGCTCTAAATTCTCAACTGGAAGTCAGTGAGGCTGTGTGCTGACTTAGGTCAGAATGAATAAACAGGAATAGACTTCTTTGTATATATTAAAGCATATTTTGAAGAACAGACTCATAGCAATCAAGTCAGTGAGGGGCAGTTTCCTGTAACAAAACCACATCAATCCCCTTATTTGAAAAGCAGTATTTCCTAATCATGATTAGGATGCGGAAGGTGCTGACAGACCTCGGTTCCAGGCATTACACTGTGACTGTCACAGCTCTTGCTAACCTGCACTGCAAACATTTCCACTCTTGTCAGCTCTTCTCTGGATTTCACAGTTCACCCAGGAAAGAAGGGACAGGCTGCCAAACTTGTTTCTACATTGCTGGTAGCACAATTAGCTTTCTCTTGAGACGAACATTTACCAGAAGCCTGGATCTCAGTGTCTCTTTGGAGTCAAGACTATGTTTTTTACACTCCAGCTGCTGCTCTGCAAAAAGGTCTCTGGATGAAAAATGCCCACGGGGTCCTGGGGCCGATTTTCACAACAAACACTGCCCACAGCCAAAAACCAACAGGGATAAAAAGGGGAGTTTAAAAAGCAACTGGATTTACAGACCTGTAAGCAGGAAATGCTGTTGTAAACATTATTGTCCCAGGCTTATTTACGGACCCTGGGGAGAGCACAAGCACACTCCATGCCTCTGCCATGCCTTGTTTGGTGCTTACAGCTCCTGAATAGAGAAGAGAAACTGCTAACCTGCTGCAGAAAGGCAAGAAGGAAAGATGGCTGGGTTCAGCACCCTGCTTCCCATTCCCTGCTGCAGTCTGCTCAAGTAGCTGCATGGAGAGGAGCTGCATGGAGGAGAGGTCAGCTTTCGTATTCAGAGATACGAAATCAGAGGAAGACAAGGTTGGGCTGTCACTTAATCTCTGTTTTGCCCTTCAGGGGTAGATGGTAAAATTGCTGTCTGCCCTACCTTGATTACACCTGGAGAGAAGAAGAAACATTTGAATGGCAACAGGGTTCTGCAGTTCATTGTCATTCACAGTGTCCAATTATTAGTTCTTACATTCCATCCTCAAGCTTAGCTTATAAAGAGGATATAACTATAAATTACCCACAGTAGAGGGCAACACATGAACAGACAGGCAAGATGACGAGGTAGGAGGATCAGAGATTTTAAGGCCAGGACAGAATTCTCTGTCTCATTTTATAGCCAGTGTGCATATTTATGATGCATAGATGGGAATGGCCCACAGAGAAAATACAGCTCACAAATCATATTTTTCAGCCTGCTACAGAGTTTGTGAAAGTTCACTCGTGTCTCTTATGCTTGTACTCCATTAATCATTCTTGCTTCTGAAAACGAGGGTAAACTTGTATCCCCAATCTGCATTAAGATCATGTCCATTTCATCTCACGGTTGTATCTCTTTCGGGGCAGTATGCCTCAACCTTCCTTCTCGTAATAAACAATTGGAGGACCACTGCTTTCTTCATGGCGCATGTTGGCATGACAATACTGTGTCTCCTGCAGATGGTGACATACAAGCCTCAGTCTCCTGATGTGAAGATTCTCCTTCAAGGCCTCTCCTCTGCCTCCGGTACAATCTCATGGAGTCTTGAAGGACAGAGGGTTCTTTTCTTGGGTGTTAAAATCCTTAGGTAAGAAAGACTTGACCTGGGATTAGATGATGGGATTCTCCCCTCTGCACTTTGACCTACTGTGCAAAGTGCAATAAAAGTTGAAAGTGAGTATTTTATAATGTTTTTATAATTGACTTTTTTTTTAAGGAAAACTTTACCTTCAAAGAAGAAGTTTATGACTGGTCAGTATGCCTTTTTTTCCTTCTGAATGTTCATACTTGAATGCAACAAATAATAGATCTGATGCTGGTTCTAAGAAATCTTAATTTTACACTGATGTATTTTGCTGTCTTCTATGATACTATTCCTGACTATAAAACTGCCAGATCAGAATCATACTCATGAAGTTGACTCAAAGCTGCAAGACAAATTTGAAGAAAGAAATAGAATAAAGCAGATATTCACTAGCATATGCTATGGCAGCTGAGTGTTGCTGAAATCTCTCTGCACTCTGTTCTTATGTAGCATATGTGCTATAACTGAAAGGCATAATTGTGTGAATTAAAAATCAGGCATTTGTTTTTCTTCAACACCTTCTATCCACAAAAACTGAGACTTCCAAATACAAACGTCTAATTAAGCCTGATTCTGTCATTGAGTTCAACACAAGTATTGTAGCTCTGCTCCCCACTGCAATAAAGCTATCTGTAGAGCAGAGCTCCAGCGTCAGTGCTAGCTCCATGAGAGTGGTTTTCCTGTATTAGCACAGGACTTTGGTGTGCTTTATCAGTCCTCTCTCAGAACATATTCACACTCAGTGCTGACCTTTCCAGTGGACATTTTTTGGTGTGTAGGACATTATTTTCCATTGGCTGAGAAAAATAGTAGGTTCTGCTCTAGCTGGCAGTCTCTTCAGTAATAAATATTTTGACTCTAATTTTTGGGTGATCTAGATTCAGAAGTAATTGAAAACCAAACTGAAGCTTAGCCATTATGAAGTCAATTAAAGCAAATCCAGAGAGAAATTGAACACATTCATTTCTACGCTAGCTGGGATTTGCCCTTTCCTTTCTAACAGCTGTATGATTCTCATCATGGTTTTCTGTATTTTACTATCTCTCCTTTTTCTTACTATCATCTGAGCTGTACTAGTATTTATAGTTATATGAGATTATGGTGAAGTAATTTCCAATTCAACAGCCAAATACAAAAGCCCTGAGAGAATAGAGATGGAACATGAGAATATAATGCGTCCTGATGGAGCTATAGCTGCTTTTTCAGTCTTTCTGCGTAACATCTTTAAGACAGAAGGCAAATATCTTGTAATCTAGTCAAATGTTTTTCATTCTTTAAGCATACCCACATACCTGATGTGTGCTAGATTGTAGCATAAACAGGGAGGCACTCTTGCTTTTAACATTCCTTCTTCATTCTGCTATATTGATTTGATGGTAAGTTGCGTAGCATTACCTGCAATTATTTGTAATTTTGCTCTTAAAAAAATCAGCTGAAGTCATGGCATGGGCTGCAAATGAGATGTTCACTGGGGTGGAACTGCAGTATCCAAGTTATACCAGCTTCTGCTGAAGGGAATTTGACTTGTGTATTTACAGTATAGCCCTCCAAATTTCTGTCTGCTTTTTGCAGGAGCTGGAAACCGATACAAAGGAGAATTACACCATGAAGGACTGGTTGAGAAATCAGGAACAGAGCAGTAAAATTCTTGGTAAGATTTAATCCTAAAACTGTAAAAAACTTAAAAAAGGGGGATAAATTGTTACAAAACTGTAAAAACATTTGGAGGAAGAGTAATAAGAGAGACATGTCAGCAGATAATTCTAAATGGTGATAATTTTCTTCCAAAAATTTTTGACTTTAAGCTAACGATCTTACTTCGATTCAAAGGTACATCCAGGCATCATCATAAATCCTACTGCTAAACAAGCCATTGGCAAGGCCACTGCTAATTTCAGTGTGTGCAACATTGACTACAAAAGGAACTCCCTCTTCTCCAAGGTAAATCACTCAGAAACAAAAAACATGCGATCTAAACAAGAACATTGAAGTATCTACAAATCAGAATGTAAAATGCTACTTATCAGATGCTAAAATGCATTTCAGAATGTTTTGATGAGACTAGGTAGGTTGATAAATGAGCAGAATCACACTGAGCTCCCCAGGACTGAAGGAGTGAATTCCATCTGCAGCGGGAAGGAGTGTGACCTCGGGTACTTACTCACTGGTAAGTCATGTCAAAACCTATTTCTTTTGATGGATGTCGCTTTGATACAACTTCTTTTTTATTTTTTAAAATCATTATAATCTTACTACATCACTTTTTAGTTTTTAGTAATTGGGTTTAATTAAAATGCAAAGAAAAATTCAGAGGCATTACCTTCAAGACATTTTTAAAAAACACTATTGAAACTGGAGCCGGTCACTTACTGACTAAAAAGCAGAATTTCAAGTCAGTGTGAAATGGGCTGTCTTAATATCAGGTGATAACTTTCATCTCCCACATCTTTCTCCACCTACAAAAGTTTTCTGCAACAAATTGAAAAAATACCTTAAGTTAAGCCATTGTTATTTTTGTATTTTCTGCACACCAGGAAAATCAATAGTTCTGATTCATGCCAAAAGGTCACAGCACTATTTTCTCAGATCACCTGCATTTCAGTATCATTCCAGAGATACACTAGACTACGAAGATTCTGATTCTCAGTTTCCTAATAGGCTTGCAGTTATACTCGTAATTCCATGTCCTTATTTTAACTCCCAAATAAGTCCCAGCTTTGAATCAGCTCTGTGTTGTATCTATTAATAAGGAGCAACAGATCCTTCATATATACTTCAGCAACAAGGTCTGGCAACACATTACATCACACAGGACATAAACAGTTGCTCCTCATTCAGTTTCACCACTGATACAGATGGAAGTATGCTCTTCACCCAGGGATGAAATATGCTGGCTGTATAGTTACTCTGGCAGGGCACTAAAACTTGGGTGAAGTCCCAGTTTCAGCCCTTTTGGTGTTGAAGCTGAGCTCCTCAGGTAGGCAAAGTATAGACTGCACCAGGGTAACCATCCCTGTGCAGCCACATTCCAGTGGTTGATCTATAGGCATCCCTACAGTCACAGAAGAGAGTTCAGCTTTTATGGTTGCTTAGATCTTGGCTCCTCTACTGAGTATT
>VZTM01041654.1:0-21354 GCA_013400555.1 Jacana jacana | reverse complement strand
ATAGATATAGATATAGATATAGATATAGATATAGATATAGATATAGATTTGATATAGATATATAGGTATATATGTCACTGAGGAGTAGGGTTCCTTGTAAGTGGCTGTACTTCTTACTTGTCTACACTGCTCGCAGCACTGTACCAATATCATAACTACATTTCTGGGAAGCAGCTTTGCTTATCCCAGGCGAATGGGTATCTTGCAGAGACATGTTACCCACAAGCAGCGCTATTTACAGATCCAAAGCACCTGCAAAGGAAGAGACAAATATTTGAGACCTCAGGAAAATGACGAAAGTCATCAAACCATACAGTCACACGCGTGCATAAATAATAATTTACATAGACTTTGTGGCTACAGCTATGTTCCTCAACTCTAAGAGCACTTCCACCACCCCTCCTTTAAAAAAATATAATGATATAGATAGATAACTTTCTTTACATAAATGTATAGATATATATTGTATATAAATTTATATATACTCATATATTATTACAATATGTAAATCACACACATATAAAAAAGCACATATATGTGTGTGTGTATACACACATATAAAAAAAGCACCATCATTCAAGCAAAAGTGCTTTTAAGTAAAAACCATAGATTTTCTGACAATGGGCCTTCAAAACACTGGAGGCTTTGGAAATATTTTTCTAAGCAAGCAAATATTGGACTAGTCTTCTGGTTTTGGTGGGACAGATTTAATTTTCCTCATAGTAACTAACATGGTGCTATGTGGTGATAGTAGAAGGATGCTTTGGTTCTTGTGCAGTGCTTACAGAGCATCAAGGCCTATTCTGCTTCTCACACCACCCCATCAGTGAGCAAGCTGGGCATGCTCAAGAAGTTGGGAGGGGACACAGCCAGGACAGCTGACCCCAACTGCCCAAAGGGATATTCCAGACTGTATGACATTAGGCTCAGCATATAAAGCTGGGGAAAGAAGAAGGAAGGGGGGAACATTGGAGTGATGACATTTGTCTTCCCAAATAACTGTTACACTTGATGGAGCCCTGTTTTCCTGGAGATGACTGCATACTTGCTGCTGATGGGAAGCAAGGAACAAATTCTTTGTTTTGCTCTGCTTCTATATGTAGCTTTTGCTTACCTATCTAAACCGTGTAACACTTAGGGGCTTGGGGATCTGTCTGCTATCACTTGCAGAAGCAAAAAGCACTCATTTCATCCAGGCAAAACATTCCAGAATATATTTCTCATTAAATACTTCCCTTACAAACATAGTGTAAAAGCATTTCATTAAAAATTTACCACTGGTTCTAGACAAGCTCTGTCAAAAACAGTTCTGTTCAGGAATGAAAACTGGAATTACTAATAAAAAATCCTAAACATTCTGTCTTGCTTCTGCACACTGCTGCTAAATCACTGTACTCATATCAGTAATACTGCCTTTCCACCCACAGCACTGGCATGAAAGAACAATACTCTGAAACATGTCCAGAATCCTTTCATATTATTCCACTGCATAATTCTTACAATGCTTTTAAGCTACTACTCTTCACAAGCCACATAAATGCCCCCCTGTCTCTAGAGTTGCTGTGAATATTCTTCCGTCCTGTCCTCTGATCTCCTTCGCTTCCAAAACCACATTTGATCTTTACTGAAAGATTACATAGCTACAGAGTAGCAAACTGAATTGCAGCTAACTGTAGGTCCAGTGCTCTAAAAAAAAACCCCAAAAAACCCCAAAGAATAATTATCACTGGATTCTGCAGCCACATACTCTGTTCCCTTCCACAAAACTGGTTTGTCTTGTCCTCAGTGGAATTTCAATGGTATATCTACCAGAAAAAATTAGACCCTCGCTGTTGAGTGCATCTTTTGATGAGGAAACTGTAATTTTTGAAACAGGCAGGAGCAAAACATCATCCAACAACTTGGGTCTTTTGCACTTTTGTCTGTTCTACCGCTTCCTAAAAGAAGAAAATAAACAGGTGATAAAAAAATAAAAAATAAAAGAGGAAAGATATGTCTCCTGTTTCCTTGGGTGATGTTCAGAAGTTCAGCTGCATCAAACTCAGCTGAGCTATTCATTTAGGAGATGTAAGCAGGTATTGTAAAATTACTACACAAAAATCATTTGAGGGAGAAAACAAATTCGGTAGGTCTGCAGACTGAATTCACCTTTAAATCAACATCGAGCCAGCTTCCCAGAATGCTAAAAGATAATGATCTAATGGAAAGGCTGCACTTTAAAGAAGATGTAAAATGAAGCAATATTAAGAGGTTATGAGCCAGATCATAAAAATCCTGAAAGTCATATTTCCAAAAAGAAAAAAAATATGTATAGAGGTTAGATTCTTTCTGATCTCTCAATCTTTAATACTCACTTGGCAATGTAGAGGGGATGTGGAGGAGGTGGGGGGGAAACAAAAGGCTTTAAAGGGATAGCAAACAAAGCAGCAGCTGGCTTCGTAATTTTGAACAGCCCTGGAGGCTAGGTCCTATATTCCCATGACACCATGTTTAAAACTTTTTCCTTGTCCACATAAGGTTGAAGCTTATTTGTTCTGAATGGTAGCTGAAATTCTCAGACCTGCACCTACTGGTTCAGCAGCCAATGTTGTTATGTAGTGCCAACTATCACACAAAAATCACAATAATATTTAGGCAGCTGGAAACCATTTGGAGGTCTTCAATACTTTGCTTAATTAAAACTCCCATAATCTCTTTCCACGACTATACGTATACTATTTTTAACAGCAAAAGCCAATTTTTGTTGTAATTATTTATTGTTCATCTTAAAATGGCTGTCTACACTCGTTCAAGTTTGATAAAGGAGGTCAATAAATGACAATGCATGCCCTTCAGTATCACAACAGCATGACTTTGCTAACATTTTCATATTCTAAATATGGATTTATTTACAGATCATAGAAGGACTGTTCAGGAGGAATTCGTATGGAGGTTTAGAGCTTGGAAATTCAGCTGGTTACTCTACCTTGTTTGCTTCTACTGAAACTGGCAGATGTTCTTCTCGTGACACCAATTCCTCGTGACCCTCTCGTGACACTGCCCACCTTAGCTCAGGGGCAAAGGTCTCCAGAGCCACACATAAGAAGATAACATACAGGAGAAGTTATGAAAGTAACCCTTTTCCACTTGTCCTATGGGTCCTTGCTCTTTTATTCTTTGCTCAGTTCACACACCCAGTGTTGGAGCTCTGGCACTAGAGGGGAAGAGTCATGTAGTACATCCCCTGTCTGATAGCCCTCTGAAATACCACCTTCTGGGCTTTTCTTTTTTGACTGGGCTGATCAGGGGTCTTCAGTAGCATTTGAATGTCTTACCCAATCGCATGGCTTTCATCTCATCGCTGGCTGGTGTCAAGGCAGCAGGGCTTTGAGCTGATATTTTCCTCCTCCATTCTGTCCAGCTCAGTCAAGCTAGGGTGATTATCTTAACTTCCATTCTCTTTGTTCTTTCCAAAGTGTAACATCATCATACTTGGAACCATGTCTACCTGAAATGAGTCTCATACGTTGGGCTTTTAATTCATATCTGTTGACAGCACTTCTCCTCCTGAGCTTGCAGTCACCTCATTCTTTCTCAGTTTCTCACCAGTTTGAAATAAATCAAGCCATTTCTCCTGTATTGAGCTGACAGTTTCCCTTTAAGTAATTGTATTTTATCACAATAATGAGTAAATCAGTAAAACTAACTACTTGCCTTCCACTTAACCAGCCTCTGGGCAAGGTTAAATTGTCACTGCAGCAAAGAAGTTTTACCCTGTCCCTCTGTATTTCTGCTTTGTCTGTGCTGTACAGCTGGAGCCAACAGATAACATCACCTATAAATGTCAGCTTGAGTACAATCAATCTCACCCATTTCAAATCTTTTTGGTTACAGAGCAGATTATCCAGAGATGTCTTTTAGTTTTTAAGCATTATAGCCCAGGAAGAGACCTCTCTACTCTTCACATGCAGGGAGGAAGGCATCAAGGAATGCAAGAAAATTATGACATACTTCTAAAGGGGAACAATTTCCTTTTTTCTGAAATCAATCATAGTGGCATTCATATGAAGAAATAGCATGGAGCTTCTTCATCTCTTCCCTTTATTCAGTTCATGCATCTTGCAGAGGCATTTAGAAGCTAGCGAGTTATTTTCTAGACAATGAAAACACCAAGCACAGGCAGATACAGGATTAAGCTACAGTAATTAGTTGTCCAAATCAGGCAATGGCTACATAGACTTTCTAATAGGCTGTAACCTTAATAGCTAAAAAAGGGACACCAAAGCAGTTCCAATAATTTGCTTGTAGTATTTGACACTATATTTTTATTGTTAGAACCATGCTTAAGCAAACCTACTAAGGCCTTTACAGTCCAATAGAGCTTTCCTATATGTATTTGGTCTGTTTCTCTTTAATTAAAGTTTTACATGTTTTGCCAGAGACCTGCAAAGGAAGAAGTACCCAGGTTGAACACATTGAAAAAATATACTCTATCTCCAAGAGATTATCAACCTCACAAAAAAAATATCTTTCTTGAGATGGCTAGCCAAGTTCAACATATTCTAATTTAGCTCAAATAAAATCTGTGTTATATCCTACAATAATGCCTCTTCCTTTTGTTCCTGAATTCCCAGATACTTATAGTAAGGGACCTGCTCAATAGAAACTATTATTTTCCAGATTTGTATTTTCATGGCAGCAAACAACAATTTGACCTCAGAAGAAAAAATGAATCACTGATTTTCTGTGCATTAAGTATCTTATATGTCTTGTACCACATTGGCCAGCCTCTTAATGAGCCTTCTTTACCAGCATTATTGGAGAAGAACAAAAAACTTGTCTTTCCTAGTCCACAGAACCAAGGGATGTTGTATAGTTTTTAGTGAAATCTGATTATTAGAGAGGAGGACAAAAGCATTCTGCAAGTTAATAATGAAATGTGTAATGCTTGTGAGGCCCCTGAAGCATATGAGTTTAGGATGTAGATTTTTTTTCCTACTTATTCCTTTGTTCTTACAAATGCCCACATTCACACCTGGGGAGGAAATTCGTGTAGTCATCTGTCAAACCCCTTTTTGGGAAGAGTAACTGAAACATTAGGGAGATTAATCTTTAAACAATCATACTGTCTTTTCATCCCCAAATATCAATGCCAGACAGATGGGTTGACATTTTCTTCACACAGGATGCCCATGTGACAGTGTCAGTTTATAGGTCCCTTCCAACTCTAACCACTCTATGATTCTCTGATTCTATTTACAGTCCACCTCATCACAACTTACAGAAAGGTGCATCAAGAGATACCGCACAAGAAATGCGTGTCACCCAGCAAGGAAACCAGCTCTCGCTGAATTCATTATGGCAATTGTCTCTGAATAACACTAAAAGACAAAACAGCTGAAGAGTTTCAGTTTTGTGTCTTTCACAGAACCTTTTTCTCTCACCTTAGTAGCTCAAAGAACCTTCCCTCCACTACAGTTATTCCACTGAATAATATTAAATTCCTGATTGGGGGGGGGGAAGAAAAAATATTTTCTATGTCTCTACAGAGTATGTGGGAATTTAAAGGCATTTCTCTGATCCAAGCTGCATATAGCATAACTCATGCTATATAATCTTAAATTATATAATACAAATATAAATTGTTATGTGTATGAAGTTGAAGAATGTTGATGAGATTTCAGTATTAGTTAGGCTCAATATAAAGTCTTAAAATGGTTTCCATCCCATCTATAACCTTCACCTTGTACTTGCTGTTAGCTGAGTTTATTTACCAACATGATACAAACAGGATGCCAGGATGCTGATATTTCCTTCCTCTTTTTCCTTGCTGGACACAGAAAACTCTTCATAGGTAGCAATGATCAAGTGACCAAAGGAGCTGTTAGTATTAAATTTCCCAAGTTAGATTTAGTCTGATACTCAGACTATCACATTATATATCATGGCATGGGAGAGGAATATCTCATTCCCAATATGGAACTAATGCAAATTTAGAAGAAAAAGACATGTAAAGATGTTAGCTTTTTCAGTGCCAGAACACTGCATATCCACCCATGCATGCTGACATTGATGCCAAATCCTCCATTTCACATAGATATATTAACTGGCACACTGTAGCTGTGCTTCCAGTCTTACTGGTTAGGGGACATGGCTAACAGAGGCCCATTTCTGCTATAAGGTGTTCCACCTCAGAAGAAACATGCAAGAAAGAAACACATAAAATGCTTTCTCTTACCACTTTCTATATGGAAAGAGATGGTTTACATGAAGCTTCTCCAAAAAAAAAAAAAAGCTTGAAAGTGTGTAAGAGGGGATCACAACTCACAAAGGTGAGCTGAATGGTTTTCTCAGGGCTAGAATACCAGACCCAATGACAGAATGAGAATGGGAGGCCAGATGTCACGAGCCCAATTCCTCTGTGACTATAACCTCATACTGGTGATGTAGACAGATTTCCACACAAGAAAAAACTAGCAATAGAAGCCCTGAATCTGCTAGAATAATTGTCCACATACCTTTTTCCAATTCTACAAATTGTTAGTTTTCTACTGTTTTTTTTTTTTCTTTCTGAATAATCATCCATTTAAGCTAAGAAATCTGCCTCTTTACCTTTATGAACATAATAGCATTTTCATCTATATTCCTATTTTGAATTTACCATATCTTTAATGTTTTCCTCACAATCTTACCTTCTAAATTCTGAGATACTCCAGGTATCTTAAATTTCAAAAATTCCTTTTTTTCCTTTGTATGCTTGCTCTAAGAAAGGCATATCAATATTAACATTCTGAACTGAATCACATTTGTAACTTGATGTAGAGGGTTAGTCTGGGATGGGCAAATCCCAGACTCTGTCATCATTCTAATATTAATTCTATGTGTGATTGCAGACAAATTAAAACCCTTCCCCAGTTCCCCCAGCAACCAAAGGAAGATAAAAAGCACATATTAATTAGCACAACACTACAAAGATTTTCAAAAGATTCTTGTGACAGGCACTATAAGCACAGATGCAGAGAAAGCAATAAAACACTGTATCTAAATATTTTTCTCATCTGTTTCTTTATGAAAGTCACTTAATGCGAGGTATATGAAAGACTTTTATAGCCTTTCTTTTATTTCTCAGTCAGTTAAAAACCCAAGTAACCAATTCATAGTATAGAACATTATACTGTGACTCACTACAGAGAGATGTATGAAGGTGCCATTTTTCCTCACGCTTTACCCTTAGAAAAAGTGAAGCATAGACGATCAAGGTCACCAAGGAAACTCCCCCCAAGATTTCAACTCATTCTATCACAGCCTTTATTGGAATAGTTCAAAGAGTAAGATACATTTTTGAAAAACTGTCTCTCAGTGTCATAAAAGACCTTATATTCATGACAAATATAAAAAGTAAGAACTCATGAAAAAAGGGACTCTGAATATACTTGGAGATATTCAAAAGCTGTCCGGACAAGGGCTTGGGCAGCCCACTCTGGGTGGGTTGCACCAGGTCACCTCTGGTGTCCCTTCCAACACCATGCAGCCCGGGATTCTGTGATTCTCCAGCGTCACTGAATTCAGTCCCTAAGGCAGAATATGATAGCTGTTACCAATTTGACGTCTCATGTCTTAGAGAAAGCATCACCAACTTTATGTAGAGATGATTTTTGTTCAGAGCAAGGCAGTCAAGGAATGCTTCTATGCAGCAGCAGCACTACTCTCTGCCCAGAGTTCTCTGCTGTCAGAGGAATTTCTTCCATGAGTACTCCCATAAAGTTTAAAGAAATTAAAACCTGAAGTAGTTAAATAACTCATAAAGAAGAAATACTCTTCTAAAATTCTTTTCACTGTTAATGGCAGAATAAAATGTAAACCCCTTGTGCCCATAAGAGACATCTGTCTTTAAGATTTTAAAAATGGAACAGGACCTTCAAAATGGAACAGATCAGCATCTTTAATGAGGCAGAGATATCCAAAACAGCTAAGGATGAGTAGGAAAGTGACAGAAGTCCTGGGATTCCTGAGATCACTAGTTACTTGAGATAAAATCAGAGTAGGTAAGGTGACTAATGAGAAATCTCTATCCACATGCACAGTATTCACTAATAGTTAGCACAGATGATGTTTATGAAGCAGCTTTTCTACTCTATCTGCTAATTTGTGTTATTAGTTAGAATGGAGTGGCTTTCAGAAATCTAGGAAAGGGAGAGATGAATTCAGTCAAATACCAGGATAGTCCAGATTTAGATAAATTTGAAAGGTTTTAGAAACATCCTGTCTACACAAGAACAGTCAGACTTCAGAATGGTATTGCTAATCCACTTCTAAAAGCCTTGAAATTCAGAGTTAGACAAAGAAGGAAAGTTTTCTTGGAAGGCAGTACTACTACTAAATCCTACAGGTGTAAATGTCAGTTCTGTGATAGCAACAAGCTGAGGCACTGAGTGGAAAAAGGGAAGAAATTTCTCTTTCAATAAGAATTAGGTCACTGATCATTAAAACTGAAAGCTATAGCACAGTGTATTGATGGAGTCACTAGGATTTGGCTTCAGAACTGGAAGATATTTTCAGTAACTGTTTTTAGCCCCATCTGAGGCAGTAAAACCCAATCTGATGAAAGTTTTTATTTGCTCAAAGTGGTAGATAATCCTTCCCAATTTAAAGTAGAAAAGTTTGAAATTAAGAGGCTGAGTGCAAATAAATTCAAATCATCCATGACATATTCGCAATTCTACAAGCTTCATCAACAACAGTGTCTAGTTATGGGACACTACACTGAAAGACTGATTTGTATGTCTAAAGAGGACAGAAAGAATGGATGTATTTCCTGCTGTCCACTGGAGGCTTTATGCTACATAATATATTATTTTCTACTCTTAAAAAGAATCACAGAAGTCAGATGAAGACAGCCTTCTAACATTACTGCCATTTAATGGAAATGACTAGGGAAATCGTAGATCCAAAACAGAACTTTTCCTTTCTTCACAATACTTTGATCCCTAATATTGGCCAACCCTTTTTGAGAAACTGTAAGCACACCAGTGAAGTTCTACCAGGCTCAGACCAAAATGATCGTTTGACTTACAGAGAGGTGCCAAACAGTCTGTCAGGTCCCAATACCATGTCACACCCCAAAGCTCCCAAGATCCACATCAGTAAATGGTCAAGATCTGTTTTGCAGCACATCCTTTTAGAAAAGGACTAACACACAGCATCGAGATAAGTAAATGAACAATCTCTCCAGTGGTGATGGTTTATTTCCAACTGCATCCATTTCCTAGGCCACCTACTACAATTTGCTCTCTGCTGATCAGGTGCTACTTTATTTAAATATTCACAAATCAAAGGTGGCAAAATTGGAATGAAGCAACTGGAGGATAAAAGAAGAACTGTTGTATATGTTCCAGTTAGATACCAGGATCTTCTGTCTTTCCATTTTGTAACGTCTTTGTATTTGCCACCTGTGAAGCTCAATAAGCTTTTTAAACCTCTGAAGGGGAAATTATTAGAATGAAAAAAATATATACATTCTCAATACAGTTATGGGTCTGGTGTTTACGTCCACTGCAACTGCGTGGTCCTACCAGCCTCTAAGGCACTAGGTAAGAACTTCCCATTGGACATAACTGTTTCTTCAGTCTAACCTAACAAACCTGTGGTTTGGAATGGGGTTCTTTTTATTATTTTTGATACTTTTTTATTTTTAAACAGATCAGTTTCTCCTGGTAGGAGTGCAGCTAGCTTTTTGTTCACGAGAACAGCTATGCAGGCCAAATACTTGATGTCCACACCTTTAACAGAAGTTTCCAAAGGATTGAATTTTCCACAAATGAAAAAATCAAAACTTCATCGAGCTAGATGAGACTCTTACATCTTAGGGTATAAAGAGGCTCTCCCTCCCTGTGGCTGTTTCAATGCTTTTAAAAGTTAAATAAGGCACACATTCGGACACTGCTCTTGAAAGGCTTTTGCTCAGTAGCTTGACAAGGACAAGTGGTGTCCACAGCCACATGAAACAAAGTTTACATAGAAACAATACAGCACCAGAACTTTCAGTCAGAAATCACTTTTTTTTCTTCTTTTTTTACACTTGATTTCCGAAAGACTGGTATGAATGAGCCAATTTAAGTACAAATGAAAGCTCCAGGTAATGAAAAAAATATAGCAGGTAGTCTCAGTTTTAGGGTAGTACCAATATTCCCACCTCTGCTTTCTGAATGTAGCAACTTTACTACAGAATATTTTTGCAAGTTCTGAAAAGCCCATCCCTTCAAAATCCCAATCCACCCTGAACCTCAGACAGAAACACTAGAAATCTAAACTCACAAGTGTATAAAGAAAGTGAGAAAGACATAACCAATTGTCACATCCTTTTCTTGCAACATGCTGCAACCAGTGGCAGAAAGGACACTTCATACACTGCTATGCTTATAAGCAAACATCGTTCAACTGAATGCCTTTTGGGGTATATTAAACTTCTTTTCATATCCTTTCATGATTGCTCTAAGCAAAAAAGACAACAGGAAAAGTTAAGTTCATTAAAAGGAATAAATGCTCTCATTCCAACCTAAAAAAAGCAATATTGAGGTAGGGCATGATGGCTACACCTGAGTTTACTGCTTCAGAAACATTCTATTTGACACAGCCATCATGAATACTTTGACCTGTAGTAGGACTGTAAGGAAATTACCAGAGAAAAACAGCTGAGTTCCATTCACCAGGCAGAAAAGTAGGTATAAGACACTGAAGCCATAATACTGTGTAACTACTAGTCAAACACTTGACATGTTCCTACCTCCAGGTCTTCTGTCTGACAAGTGACAATCACAACCTGGAAGGGAGGCAGCAAAAGTTCTTCAATGCAGCACAGAAAATTCCCGTCAGAATTCAAGGGTGTTCTAGAAAATGCTACCTCCAGGAAGCATTATTAAGCACCCACTGATTTTCTTTTTCCTTTAATGTGAACCATTTTGAAGGCTAATGAAAGCTTGAATTTGCAAGCCCGAGTCGTGCCTCACATCTTCACTCAAGCAATTAAGTTGTCTGTCAGCCTCAGTTACACAGTTTACGAACAGTTAATATTCAGCACAGAAGCAGAGATGCCGGATTAAAAAAAACCAAAACAACAAACAAATCCATAAGAAGAGCATCTTGACTCTAGCCATTAGAAAAGCAGCAGAAACACAGACAGATTTCAAGTGAGCTTCCTTAGGCACAGACAGAAGTGCAAAAACACTAGGGTGCATCAGCCAGAGCAGAAGCAGAGACAGATGCTCCAAATACACTTTTGGGCAGCGAGGAAGCAGTGGCACTGTGGGGAAAAACAAACAAAAAAAACCCGAAGAAACTAAAAGACTCCTGGAATTTATATTCCACTGCGTTTACCTCATCTCCATCCTCTATAACTATATCCACCCTGATATTCCCCTGTCTGAAAAACAATGCACTGGCTCTCCCTGGGGCAGGATAAGCCACAAAGCGTGGCCATAATCTGTGCACAAATTGGCATGGGTACATGTCTCTCTGTGACGTGAAAAGTAGTCTGAATGTCCAAAAGCTTTTGTTTTCCAGCTGTATCAGTTGGTCTAAAAAAAGGCATTACTGTCTCAACACATCGATGTATCCAAGCTCACACCCACATGAACTGCTTGTGAGGAGATGGTCAAGTTAATCCACAGGCAGATGCTTACAATGACTTGCTATTAGAGGAAGAACTAGTTTGGCAATGATACCTTTTTTGGCATTAATACCTCTGCTTTGAGTCACCCATTGAATTTTAAGCAGCCTTATACTGAGTTTTTCAGAGCTACTTCATCATTTTCAATCTATTGTATTTTTCCGGAATGTAGGGCACCTGCCTCTGGTGAGCTATTGATAAGGCAGGAGGGCTGTGTAAGGGGAATGTGTCCACGGTCTTCTGCAAGGACTGTCTTATCTGCTTGTGAGTATTATCATCAGGACATATGGAAGGGACAGGGAATGTGTTTTTTCTTTCATAACTCCCACGTCATTTCCATAAAAAATTAACTGATGAATATGCTCCTAGAGTCAATGAATTTATCTTTCCAGAATTAAATCAGTATGTTTAAAGAAAAGTTCACCCTGTGTTCCTTCACTGAGTATCCATATTCTGCTGCACATATAAAGAAACGAGATGGACTCAGCAATCTCTGCTGCCATCTTCTGCTGTTACTTTTTATGCAACCAGTGAAAAAGGGACAGAAACATTAAAATCCCATCCTTTCCAAAAATGAGCATAACAAATGAAAGCCTATAAATCAAGAATCAAAGCTGTGTCACACAATCACAGAAATTTGGGAAGAAAATGTCTCTTTGAATCCCACTCTATCACCTTCACAGTACAGGATTATCCATTATGGTATTCTCCCATCTAATTGAGGCTGTATTATCTTTCAGGACAAGTTTTATATTCTCCACAAAAGCTTATTTCTCCTGTTACTCCCTTAGAGCCAGAGACTGCTGCCATTTGTCACAGGATAGAGATGCACTCCGCAAGTAATGTCATCTTATCTTAATGGGATACTAATCCAATTGACCCAGGTTCTTGAAACCGTATACATCTTAGGGCACACCAATAATTTACCTTCTCCCTATTGTATCAATATTTCCCCCCTTCACTGATCGTTTCCTCCCAAATCTCCCAAATCATTATTAGTCCTCCATCTTCTCAATGTTTGGTCACCAAACACCCTCAGAATGGCCTTTACTGAGGGACAGAGCTTGTTTGTCTCCCACTGTCCGAACCTCTGAACCTATCTTCTGAATATGGGATAATTAAACTGCCTTTACCCTTTGCCTGTTAGTGACCTCTCATATTACTTTATCAGACCACCTCTTTCAAACATCAGTCTCACTTTTCAGGTCAACAACAACTCAATACTCTGTTGGAAATATTAAATTGCTTTGACTAGTACCCCCAAAAATAGTAAGATTAATAATGTTTTTTATAGCTGAAACTTGGTGGCTGAAGCTATTGTTTTGCTGTAATCTGCTGTAATTACTGCTTTTTGAAATTAATAGATATTTGTATTATGTGCTCGAGTCCTTGTCCCCTTCCTCTTTGACACTCCTTTCTATGTAATGATCTTCTATACTCATGCTCATCAACTGCTGGGTGTACTCACCCAGAACATTTCTGCTGGCATATAACCACGAGCAATTTTTCATCGTTGAATTAAATCCCATTTGGTTTATGCTTCCTTCAAATTTCAGTTATCTAGTGCACTACATCTTCTGCAATGAAATCAGCAGCATATGCAAGATAGTTTTGTCATAACTGGTCAACTTTTCTAATAGCTTCACCAAGAAACAGTAGGAATAAAATAGCACCCTGCCTTAATCTAATGTCAGAGCTGTCAGATACATAGCTGAATCTTCCTAACTGTTTTATCAAGGATTCCCAATTCTTTTCTTGTAATTTTTGAGTAGAGATCATAGATCATCACATGCTTCTTTTAAATCTGAAACAAACAAAAAAAATGGAAAAAAAATAATCATTTTTACTAATTCTTTTTTATTCAATGGAAGAAATATATGGAGCAAAAACATAGCCAGAATAAAGGAACTATCAGGAATAAGTTAGTCATTGTCTTTTGATTTCTTTGCTCAATGTTACACACAGAATCACACACGGAATATCAGGGATTGGAAGGGACCTCGAAAGATCATCTAGTCCAATCCCCTGCCGGAGCAGGAACACCTAGATCAGATCACTCAGGAAAGCGTCCAGGCGAGTTTTGAATGTCTCTAGAGAAGGAGACTCCACAACCTCCCTGGGCAGCCCCTGCCAGTATTCAGTCACTCTCACTGTGAAGAAGTTTTTCCTCATATTTAACTGGAATCTCCTCTGTTCCAGCTTGCATCCATTACCCCTTGTCCTATCATTGGGTGTCAATGAGAAGAGCCTGGCTCCATCCTCCTGACACTCACCCTTTACATATTTATAAATGTTAATAAGGTCACCCCTCAGTCTCCTCTTCTCCAAGCTAAAGAGACCCAGCTCCCTCAGCCTTTCCTCCTATGGGAGATGCTCCACTCCCTTCATCATCTCTGTAGCCCTGCCCTGGACTCTCAAGCAGTTCCCTGACCTTCTTGAACTGAGGGGCCCAGAACTGGACACAATATTCCAGGTGTGGTCTCACCAGGGCAGAGTAGAGTGGGAGGATAACCCCTCACGACCTACTAACCACCCCCCTTCTAATACACCCCAGGATGAGTGCTAGCCCTAGATTTTTAATCCTCTTTGTGATCTTGCTCTCTATATAGCTGTAAATGCTTACCATCAGCACTGCCATCACCTTCCCATCAAAGGATGCAAATTTAAATCTTTCAATTTTCATTTTGGTGCTTCATCAAATATCCAGAATTGACTGACCCAGATATTTTTTTTTCAGGCAGACAGGAAATAAGTACTAAAAAAATTCCTCAGCCCAGCAAGAAGTTAACATACAATTTGTTATCTATCTCCAAGAATGAAAGCCTTCATTGTTGGCTTGTGCAGAACAGGGTTTTCATGTCAGATTTTAAGAACTTTCTAGAGACACCCACTTCTCAACTTTTGCACCACAATAACCTTTCTCAAAATAATGTCCTGTTAATTTTTTTCTCTTTGTCTTTTCTGTATCCTTTCTTGCTATCAAGCTACCTGCTGTTTCATACGGAACCATTTCTCATTAAACTTTGTCAGCCGGTTGTTGTGTTCTATCACTCAATCAAATTTTTTTATCTTCCCTGCAGAATCTGTATCTAAGAATTCACATTTAAATGACCTCTGCCACATATGCTGCAAAACATTTGTGAACACATCTTTAAAATTCAAAGGGCAAATCTACAGTATTAGTCATCGAGCATAAAGTATCCTCAAAGAATATGCATAAAGAAGCACAAGTATATAAGAAGTCACACATGACCTTTTTTATATTAGCATTACAACCAAGAATGTGTTGTGCCCTCCTTCAACTTGATGCCTCAGATTCCCTGTTAAACACTTTCATCCTTTCTTTGTACATTCCCCAAACGTGGTTCATGATGGTTTCTGTAACCTGGGAAATCAAAATAGATTTAAAGCTAGGCCAGCCCACAATTACTGCAGCAAGAACCTTTCTCTTCTACAACACCTGGTGCCTGGAAATGCCTTCCACTTCATACTGTCTTACGGTCAGCATCATTCTACTTCACTGGAGCTTTCTCTGTTAAAATAAGGTTAGAAAATATGTATTAGTCTTTTTTGCTTAATCTCTATTCTGTTTTTCTTTAAACGTGAACTCTATTATAATGTTTCTAACTATGAGCCTTACCTATGTGAGGAGACATTCAATAGTAATGCTCTGCCTCATTTGTTGAGCAATAGTTGGACACAGTTCGAGAGAAAGGCTGAAGTAATGGGAAATGTAAGAACACTTTCTTTTGTGAGCAGGAAGGAAAACAGGCTTTGCCATGATTCCATTTAATTTTATTGGAATTTATGTAAAACAGAGTACCCTTCATGCTTCCAGATATGCTCCCAGATCATGAGACAACAGACAGCCCTGTGTCCAACACAGTATAGAATGCAATGTGAAAGCAACTTAAATGAAAGAAAAATGAAACAACATATGCACAATTTCTGAGCATCTGTTCAACACCACAGTTTGTTTCTTGAATATAAGATAAACAAATGTAGGAGTTGAAAGTACAAGAGTATACACAACCTTCAGTAACCAGGGAGTTCATGAACTCGGTTCATCATGGTTTCTGTGACTTAGGTAATCAAATACATTAAAGGTCACTTGCATTAACCCATCTTCTAGTCATATCACCGCATAACTGAGAGCCCAGTTTTCACTAGCAAGCTCATCCTTACAATTGCAGCCTTGTGAAAACATGACTTTCAGTCTTGAAGTATCATCTAAACTAAAAATAATTTATGGTCTATTGTGGCCTTATTTCTACAGAATTTAACTACATGGGTCTCTGCAGATATGGGTATAAAAACAAACAAACACAAACAAACAAACAAACAAACTTACAGCAAAGTCATTTTAAAAAGGAGAAAAATTAGCACAGAATTCCAGTTTTCTCCTCCTATTTCTCCTAAACTCTCAAAAATGTTAATAGCCAAAAAATCAACTTTGTCATTCTTTCTGTGTGACTCTGCTTAAGTTAGATTTTCAAAAGTGACTCCTAGTTTCAGCAATCTCAATTTGAATTCTCAATTAACAATTTTCTACTGCTCAATTGTGAAAGAGTTCCACCTATACAGCTACTGCTCTTTTGGTCACTTAGCCCTTGAAAAACTGACTTCTGGCCATCTAAAAATGAGTAATCAAAAATCACCCCCAAACACATAAAAATGAAAGGTTAATATTAATGAAACGGGAAATACTTTACCAATCTGCAATCATTCGCATTTAATGTAGTCTACTAGCCAAATCCCCATTGTGTGAAGAAGTAGCTTAAGCAGAGCAAACAATTTGAACTTTGTTATGAATGACATGGATTTTCAAGCCACTAGTTTTAGTAGTTCATCTATTTCTTTCTGCTTTAGAGGACAAAACACCTATGGTTGTTTATCAACAGCACAATTCAAACATGTTCCTTTAGCTATCCTTAACCTTAGGCTTCCTGCAAATGCAGGTGCCAGGCTGTCAAACAGCACTGTTGGACTCAGCTGTGCATATTTCACTGAATGCTGCAATATCTCTGCATAAAGGCATATCTAAAAGTAGCTTTTCTTTTCCTCCTGATGACTGACACATTGCGTTGCTGAATTGTGCAGCAGCAGCCACGGTAGCCCCCTTCCCCAGAATCAGGAAAAGAGTCACAGGATTTTTCCCTTTAATTTCTAAAGTACAAAACACTACAGATTCCCCTGTAGTGAAGTCTAGATCGGATTCATGTATTTGCTCCAAATGGTAGATTAGAGGAATGCATGAATATTAATTTGCAGTATGTTTTGTAGACTCTGTTTACAGTAATTCTATGATTACTCTCTGGTAATTGTATACTAATAATGCTAGTTGTTTATATACAACTTCAAAAATAAATAAGAAGCAGCGTCATTAGCAATGGACTCTCAAGAGCGATTTCATAATGAGAATAAATTTCCTCTATTTAATATGGAGAGGTTGCAGATATATTCAGATACAGACAGGTGTAACATCACTAAGACAGTCAGACAGATGCAGTCAAAAACTCGCAAGCATTTTTGGCTGGATTTGCATCCACTACCTTTCAGGCATTTAACTGAGGCACATAAAGGAAGCATCTGGTCTTATTCCATAGCCAGAAGAGATCACTATGAGCCAATTTAGGCTACCAGAGATTGGCAATGAAATCAGAGAGCAGAGTTAAAACCAAGTACGTGGTGTATAGGTCAAGACTTTATTGAGAGGTCTAGAAAGGGCTTATCACAGTTTTAAATGTATTTAAACACAAGAAAGAATCCAAAAGAGTCACAGGATTGCTGTGAATACCAGCCTTCAGTAGAAATTATGACAGTGATAATTCTGAACACACACACACACACACCACACACACACACATCTTCCCGCACTGTGCTATTAGGGACTATCTGACTGAAGTGACAAATAAAATTGCACCTTGTAAACTAAGATTCAGCAATGATCCCCACTAAAACGTGGGGATACTATCACGCAACCAGGCCCATCTTGGAGTGACACCTGCGCTACTTCACCTACTATTTCCTTGACACTTTTTTCTCAGATACACAGCATGTTCTTTGCCTTCTGCACCAACCTGATAGCTACTGAGCAGTTGCTCTGCTGTGAGCAATTAAATAGCTGTCAGGGGTGGAAATACATGATGATGGATTAGGCAGCTCCTATCTGTTTTTCAATTTTGGTCAGTGAAATTTGGAAAGAACTTCAGCATCTTTGGCTGAAAGTCTCTCCATTAATGCCAGTGATTAATTATTAACAAATGTGCTGTTATTATTTTAATAAGCCTCTCAATATGCTTATTGAGCTGTGGAAAAGCTTCCACCTTTTCAAAAGTTTGTTTCAAAGTACAGTCACCCATTCTGCTTCCAGAAAGAGCCTCTATCCATCGCCCGAGGGGACCTGCTGTGCACAGAGATGGACCCCTGCAGCATTTCAGTTTTATAAGAACAGCAGGAGAGGTCACAGCACAGAAAGACACAGTCCTCCAGCTCCTGTTCAAGTACAGTCTGGAGGTCTGGACCCAAATGAATAATCCACGTAACCCTCACCTAATCTGCTCAAAAAATTCTCTAGGTGCTTATCGCTCTCCCACCCAGCAAGGGCACATTTTTCCTGCCAAAGGGATCTCGGTGTACCATTCACACCCAAAGGCCTGCAGCCATCACAGACCAGTCACCCTCAGATGGGATGCCCATGAATGGCTCCAGCTAGCACACCTCGCACCTCAGCAGGAGCCAAAAATCACACACAGCCTACAGCACTCCATGAGAAAGTGTGAGACTGGGCATTAAACTCCCCGCTGTTCAGGGACATTGCTCCTTGAGAAAGCACACCTCTTCCCCTGCCTGTGCGTACTGTATGATAGTGATCAGGGCACCCCAACTAAGTAACCTGCCCACTGTTGAGGCCATTCCTGAGGGACCAGCTACGCTCTGCTGAGGGATCTGGGAGTTCAAGGTGGGCATGTCAGATCCAAGGCTGCTACTTTACAGAGGCCTCATGCTGTCATGCGTCACCTGCGAGGGGGAAGGCTCAGGGTCTGCTGCTGTGGCCACCATTTGTTGTGAGGCTGCACCAGCTGTAGCAGGGGGGGCACAGACTCACAGGGAAATTACAGTGATGGACTGACTGGGTCAAGCACTCGAAGAGTTGTTACTGAGCTGCCCAGGAGAATGTTGTTGACTCTCCCCCCCTGAATTTCATGAAAAGGTAAAAGTTGAAATAAAAACCCATCAGTAAAGAGTGGCCTGGAAATGCTTCAGGCCATCCTGACCCACAATGGTCTGCTGAAGTCTCTGGGAGACACCTTGGAAATGCCATCGGATTCCCTGGATGCATGAACCCAGTCTTCTTGTGATCACAGCTGGGTTTGAGTTGCGTTAGCACCACATACCTCTGCTGCATTTAGCACTGTGGACACCGCCATGAGATGCAGAGGCTGCCTGTCCTTCCTCACTACCCCCCCGCCAAGACTCCCACCCAAACCCATCTCAATCACAGTACCCAATCACACAATTACCTTCCTTATAGAGGGACTTACAGGCATTGGATTTCTTATTTTGTCCATTTGATCACCAAGACCACCAAGACATTAAAACTCAGTGAGTTGTCCAATGCAACAGATGAAAAAATAGTGTTAGGGTGAAGAATAAATTCCCTAGAAGGTTATTTTTCTCTGGTCCCAATCCAGTTTACACTTACAATTGCTTCATCCATAACTCTTATCATTCACTGATATTTCTAGTCTCACAGAGCGTTCACTACTACCGTTTGCTTCTTAACCCTTCCAGTGACGATTTTCACTCCCCTGTTCTGTATCAGTTAACACTTGGAGTAACTCTATTGGATTCTGTGGATTCCACAACATTTTGGTTGGAGAAATTTACCTTCTTTAAAACCCACTTAGAAATATTGTGTAAGGAGATGGGGACCTAAGTCTGTTACAGATATGTCTGTGTGCATCATGAGTAAATGCACAATGCATACAGGGCTGTCATTACCACCTTTGCAATTCCATTACCAACTTTTCAAACTGCTCATGTGGCCTACACCTGTGACAATCATATTCTTATAAGACTTAGCTTCCAGGAACACTTTTCCATCTCCAGATGGATTTACAGGTATTACTGAGTCTTATCAGGCAGTTCAATGTGGCTCTTGGAGGAGATACTGTAGAAAGAGACCTAAATTCTTCTCTCTCAAAAAAAAAAAAAATTACTGTTTGGCTCCTCTGTTATTATTCTGGTATGTGTCCACCAGAGCTTTCATGCTTATTTCACTGGATGCTCGCTGGTTCAGAGAGTGAAATGCGCATTGTGGGGTTTACCAGGTTTCTAATCATTGCAGCCAACTGGATAAGAAGTTTGACCTCTTTTTCTTTTCCAATCCGCCAGCTGGAAAACTGACTTCAAACTCAAACAGGCTCTAAAATTGAAAAATCAGATTTATTTCAGCATCCATTCAAAAATCAGGCACATAGAAGATAGCCGGTTTCTTGGTAAAACACCTGTGCAGCCACAGAAACTACTGCATATTAAAAATGCATTAAAGGTCAAATGTCAAAATTAAAAGGAGAAAAGCTATGAACTTCCATATCATGTCTTCTACTCAGAGAAGGAGCATTAGTTTCATGTAGAAATCTCTGGGCAGATGTGTCCATGTCACTGTTGTTTTCAAGCACATTTGTTTTCAGATCACAGCTCTGTTAAGATCATTAATCTTATGATTTAACAAGCCAACAGTTAATAATTTGTCTTGGGCTGGTTTATTGTATAAGCAGCATGAGGGAAAAATCTTTGAGCTTGGATTGTGGACAGAGAAAACTGCGAACAAGAAGACACGTACCGTGCTGTTGCCTCTGTCAACAGCATGCTGTCTAACCTGTCTCAAAAAATGCAAGGAATCATCTAGTCCTGTGAAACAGCTGTGCTGTAGTAACAAATTAATCCTCCTAAGTAGTCTCAAAATTCTCAAATGAGAGAGTTAAGTGCTGATCTTCATTCCAGATAATGGCACAGAAAAGGATGGGGTATCTTTTATAACAGATGCCCAGGTGGCTATGGTTATTAAAGTACAAAAGAATAATAATAACAAAACTGACTCTTATTATGGACTTTATAGCATACTCTAAGGCCATATGCCCTATGTCAGTTCTTCCTTCCATATGTGTGCTCTGCATTCTCTGTATTTTACTATGCTCAGAGGCAATGATAAGTAGACAATAAGCAAGTAGGCATGGACTAGCAGGCAGAAAATGGTCTGTAATTCAGTATTTCTTCTATGACTTTTGACCACTTTTTACCCACAAGCAAACAGACCATTGTTGCGAATGTATTTTTTACATAGAACTCTATCAGCAAGGGTATTCTTGGGCTTTAAATCTGCATTTGAATAAGAGAATACACAAGTTTTGCTATTACATGCATAGATGTGTAGATGTGTGCAATTACAAACATTTAACTGCACTGTAACTTCTTCACTGATATTTCTAATTCATGTTGCTGGAGAGCTACATACACTGTCTAATAAAGGAAACAGCAATCAAACCGTAATGCTTACATTGCTTACTGTTACAGAATCACAGAATCACAGAATATCAGGGATTGGAAGGGACCTTGAAAGATCATCTAGTCCAATCTCCCTGCCAGAGCAGGAACATGTAGATCAAGTCACACAGGAACTCATCCAGGCAAGTTTTGAATATCTC
>VZTM01041653.1:3898-19828 GCA_013400555.1 Jacana jacana | reverse complement strand
CATATTAGTTTTCAGATTTTGTTTCACAGACAGAAATCTAGATTTTAATTTGCTTTGAGCAAATTATTTTTTAACTGTAAAAAACTAGAAAACTAAAATACTTGTTAGAATATTAAAAAAAAAAAAAACAAAAAAAACCAAAACCAAAATAACCCCACCAAAATTTCAAAAATATAATTGCAGTAGCCACAGAAGTCCTAGGAATTTGAATGATGTTTTTGAGAAGCATGCTTTTATTCTTTTATAGAACAGACACAAGACTTAGAGAGAATGACCTCTGTTTTATTACTACCTTTTTAATAGTAATAGTTTGCTGGTTTGCAGCTTTTTTACATTGATTGCTGGTAAATATCATTATCTGAATCTGTTAATTATGGATTAATTTCAAGACTAACTGTGCTGTGAAGGGTTCAGGTCTGTCCAAGAAAGAATTCTGTTGATGTGTTATGTTAAAGATTTGGATTTGTCTTTACGTCTTTCAAAAAGTGATATAACATTTTATTAAATTATGTTTTTATAAATTCACGTACATTAATTTATTAATAAAGTTCTATAGCTATAAAAATCATAATACATCTGATTCGTGGAACATAGTTTTGAGCTATCAGCAGTATTACTGCTCTTATTGCCAAAAAAACCAACCAACCAACCAAAAAAACCCAACCCGAACCCAAAAGACAAAACGAAAACCAAACGAAAAAACCCCTTATGTGCATTTCCTTTTTCCAAACCAATGTTCACTAGCATTTCCTTTTCATGAAAACATTTTTTAATAAAGTTATAGGAAAAAAATCAAAAGTATAAATATTCTCATATCTCCTTATTTTTTCAGAGCTTTATGATCTTGTAAACAATCATACTTTTACAATTTTCTTTAAAAATACTATATTACACTTTAGGGGACTTGAGCAGCAATGGGCCAGGCATGTAACTAAATATATACATAAGCATGTAATGAACTTTAGAAACAAGGATAGCTTGGAATACTTCACATTTTTTTATGATACTAGGTTGGGTTTGGATTTGTTTGGTTTTTATCCCAACTTTGCTTCACGTGTGTCACTTTCTGTAAGAATAAGCTGATTTTAGGGTGTTACTATAACTGAAACTCAGCATATCAAAATATCTTCTAATGCTGGTCAGCAGCACTTAACAATTGGTGATTATCAGAAAAAACATACCTTCTCAGAAAACTGATTTCCACCTTGCCAGTGATAGATTGAAGAAAAAAATGGAAAGGCAGTTCATTTGCAGATATACATGAGCATTACAGCCACATTTAGCTTCCAGCAGGGAGGTTGCTAGGTGACTAGGAGAGGTTACAAATACACTACAGCACTACATAAATAGTGCTTTTCTGAAACGGAAACATTTTTCATTACTTTTTTTTCATTAATTTACTGCTGTTAGTAGAGAAATGCCACTTTTGGAGATCCTAAAGTGATTTGAGTCGTCTGCTCGTGGATTAATCTTGCTGTAGATGGTCACAACCATCTATATAATACATTCATTTACTATGTATTCCAACTGAGAAATGCACTATACCCTTGATAGCCAAGTGTGAACATCATCTCTTCCCAGACTTCTCCATAAAGGGCAAAGCTATGACTGAGTGTAACAAGATTGAAGTGAATAAAGTGTGGTATAAAGCACATACTTTTAATTCCACAATTCCTTAGCTCATAACATTTTTAGAGAGTGTTTGATTTGTAGTTCTTCTAGATATATTGACAAGAAAGTTGCTGCATTATTAATAGGATTTGAAGTTCTGTACATTACATTTTCACTACACTGCTATTTATAGTTATGGACATGGTACAACATATTAAACATTATTTATAAAATTATAATTTTCTGTTTTATCTTGTTCTCATGTATTAATATGTTTAAGTGTTTTTGCCACCGTTAATAGTTTAGTAAGTGTATAATAGCTACTTTTATTTTCTAAAGCAGGCTGACTGTCTCATCTGGTAAAAACGTTAATTTAAATGCAGATCAACCAGATATTTCATGTATTCATGTACTCTCTATGAATAAGTGATCTGGTGTGATTTCAGACAAAATGTATCACAGCCCTTGAGGGCACCAGCAGACTTCAGTGACTCTAACCAGCGAAACCTGGGACCTGCACTCACACAAGTGAGCCTAGAGGCTCATTTAAGTTCAGGCCTGGCACACAGTCTTGCCCTGAGCTAGGTTGTAGAGTGCACAGGCCTGCCTCTGCAACTGGCTCCTGGATGTATCTTGGTCCCGTGTTTCAGGTAGCTTATCTCCCAGATGTGTTCCTGGGACCTATGTTACACCCTGTCTCAGGTTTGGTCTCCCATATTGCAGACTTGCCTCCCCTCCTGCCTCTTGTCCTGTTTCCTCTTGTTCCTGACTTTCTGAAAAGGTTCTGGTCTTGGCTCACTTCTTGTCATCCTTGGGCTGTCAGAAGTTCCTGTCACCAGTCCTCATCTCTGCCTACTCTGCTCAGACCCTGCAGAACATTTCCTCATCGGTGAGGACATTGCCCACGCAAGGGTCATCCTCGGTTCTGTGCTTAAGGAAGAGCCCTGCTCCTGCAGCTCCTTGATGGTAAGCCTGGCATACATCGTTTCACATTATTATTAAAAGCTCACAGGCCTGGCAGTTCAGGACCGCTGGACTTGTCTGAAATTGTGGTTTGATATGTGGAATATAAGAACATCTGCTTCATTAAGTTCTCTGCTTAAGGTATACTCAGCATAAAATAAAACCTGCAGATATAAAGACCTAACAAACAGGTGACAGTGGAGACAATGATAAAGACCTTAAGTCTTCAGCCATTGATGGATAAGCCATTAACAAAATTACTCAGGCATAAACTAGCACTGAAGAAGGTCAGGTTTAACTTTGTAAATGATAAGAAGGGTAAATCAAGATTAGCATGAGTATTATGAGGTATGTGAGGAAAGGCCCCTGGACTGGTGAAAAACTTATTATAGGATGTTTAGGGCACAGGCTGAAACTGGGGAAAGAGTGAGTGTGGGACAAACAACTGCAGGAAAAATGGGGAGCTGGATGAACAACACAGACATGTGTCATACACAAAGAATGCCAGTCAGTATATTTTCCTAACTCATCCCTGTGCCTGTCCACTGCAATCTGTCCAATGTTCTTACTAAATGTTATGTTTTGGGTTGGTTTTTTTTAGGGTGTTTGTTTGTGTTTTGTTTTTTTTTACTTTTTATGTGGAACCTCTCTCTCTTTTCAGTGTGCGAACGCTTCAAAACCAAAGTGCTGGCAAATGGAGAAAGAGCTGTGGTTCACAGGGTCATGGTGCCAACTACTGTAGGGAACATGTGCCATCAGGCCTACAGGTCTGCATTCTAGCAGCTAGCAAGATGACTATGCATGAGGGGTATGTATACAGGAGGGACAATGATCTGTGGGAATCCTAAATTTATGTGTTGACAATTAGAGATGGACAGGGATGTGTGTAAGTATGTATTGAAAGGTGTAAGTACAACAGGAGAAGAGACTACAGGTCATGGCTTTAAGGTATAGGTACCAGCAAGCAGAATGTAAAGTAAAATTCAAGATGGTCTAGCAAGGAGGAAGATACCACATACTAAATGGGTCCAGTGTCTGGACATGGATAGCAGATGCCCTGAGGGCTCATGCTGATGTTCACAGAATCATAGAATGGTTAAGGCTGGAAAGGAGCTTAAAGATCATTTAGTTCAAAGTTGCCTGCCATAAGCAGAGCCATAGTATACCAGACCAGGCTGCTCAAAGCCCCATTTCAGCCTGGCCTTGATTCAATGGATCTGTGTGAGTATGAATGTGCTTGGGAATCTAGATAGTATGGGGAAGCGTGTTTGAGCTGGTGAACTTCAATCCTGATTAGTCAGAGATGAGAACCAGAACTTGGCAATTTATATTTATGCTTTGTGAGCTCTGGCAGTACTGTTTGTGAGTACTGGAACAGCTGGATGCATTCCTGTGTGACCTGATCTAGGTCCAATCCCCCTGCTGGAGCAGGAACACCTAGATAAGATCACAGAGGAACGTGTCCAACACCATGTGCCCTTTGGCAGGAAAAGGAGGCAAGGCAAAGGAGGCATTAAAATCTATGCCTAGAGCAATTAATGGTTTTGTACCCTGAGTGTTCACGTGAAGAGCATGTACAGTCCACATGCTGACTCTCTGTAATAAATCAGCTTCCCATGTGCTGTAGTCTGGGTCAGATATTAGAGACCTCATAAGGATCACTTTAATATAGAATTTTAAGTAAATATTCTTAGATTTATGTGCATAACAATTATTGAAAGGTATAAAAATATTGCATAATTTGTTGCATAGTTTAAATGTCATGCCTGAGTAATCAGACTTTGTTTGAAAGCATTTTTCGGCCTTAGGATTATAGTTGTATCTTTCTCCTTTAATCATTTGGTTGACATAGCAGACTTTCAGTTCAACTTAATAGTAGGGTTTAAATGATGAACAGTTTTCAGACAGTGTGATTGGCTTTTCACTTGCAACAGATATATTTGTGATGGTTGGTGAGTCTTTTAACATCACTGGGGAATATATTAAAAAAAAAAAAAGAAAGTTACCTAGGCTGTGAAAAGATACCATCAGGATATGTTGTCACCAGTTTGACAAAAAGTAACCAGTGGAGCAAGGTTTATGGGATAGCTTAAATAACTATCTTTAAGGAGTTTGCTTCAAGCACACAGGCTCCAACTTCATAGATGCTTGAATTTCCATCATTCTCTCTACTTTTTCCAGCTGCTCTTTCAGTGAATTACAGAAATTATCTCCAGGGCAGAGAGTTCTCAAAGAAGATAACAATAAAGAAAGAGCATTTTCTAGCACAATGGCAAAACTGTTTATTTCTTAAGAAAAATAAGTTTTAAAAATAAGTTTGACCTTTCCAAATTTCAGGTTTTAGGGATAAAAAAAATATTGCTTTTTGAAATTGTATGTTTGCAGACTGAATTGCTCCATATTTCTGATCCTCAAGTTCTCTTTCCTTTTCACTTCCCTCCAGGGAAGTTTAGACTAATATTGTGCCTCACTATACAGTTGGGGGGGCAGAAATAAAAGACTTTCTATAGCAGCAGTTTTTTTAAGACTTCTGTGGCTTCTGTGAAACTCACTTTAGAAAATAAACTCCATAAATCTTTTTTTTCTATAACCTTAATTTAGAACTATTCACAGAAATGATTGACAGGTAATAGCTTTAATGTTTCCATAATTTTCTGGTACAATAAATGTCAAGGTAATTCAGCCAATCACAGAAGCTTTTTACTAACTTTTTTTAGTCCTTTCCCCAGTGTTTCCCCCACCCCCAAAACATGTGCGCGTGCATGCACACACACACACTCCAGGGTGGGATATTAATAGCCAAGCTCTAATGTTAGCTGTAGGATCTGACTCTAACTTTTTAATGAATTAAATTATATTCTTTTCTATCCCAACTTTTATGTTCATTTCCCACAGATAAAAATTCTAATTGACTAATTTTAAGATTCTGCCTGAAAATGTAGCCTCTGAGAGTTTCATTCAGGAAACTTAAATGATAGTATGCACTTTAACAAATTACAAGGGACACAAATAATTTTTTGCAAATACAGAATATATTCACTTTCAGTAGGTTTCACTAAGCAGCAGTTAAAGAGGAAAATTTTCATAAACAGCAACCATAAGAAAACATGGCTTAGGTACCCTGCTGCTAGAAATAGTGCAGAATTGATTTATTATGAATTTATTATTTAGTTTTAACCAATATTTTCTGTTCACATTGTATTAGGATTTTTACAGTAGATTAGTATCTAGATTACTGAAGACTATTTTCATTAACATTATTTTTCATTTGTTTATTTTATTCCAGTTCATGACAAATGCCAGGTTTAATTCCTCACTGCTATTACCCTGACAAATATTCTCTTTTCATTACAATGGGCTCTGATTATCTGCTGTGTGTTAGAGCGGAAAGTAAAACACCTTCTAAACACGTATTGAAACTTAGATTAAGACTGATTTCTGGAAACTGTTACCAGCTTCTTCAGTTGGTATATAACGTCTAGATACCTCCTTCAGGTATATTGCTTAGAATTGAAAAGGCATGTTTCCAATAACCAGAAATGTATTATCATTTTTATCTACTGAGAAGTTACTGTACTGTGACAGATGACGCTTACTATAATATTGCACAAATGTACGGTCAAGATTCCATGTAAGATTGAACGGTAAAAAAAACCCAAAACCTTACAGGACAGGGTACTTCAAAAATTGTATCACCAAATTGTGATTTTTATTTTTTTTTTACCTTTTTTTTGGTGGTAGGAATAGTAAAAGCTTTTCCCCTTTTGTGTTTCTTAAATCCCAGTTTACAGTGTCAGTAAAAAGAAAGAAACAGTGTATTGGTGGGATTTATCTTTAAGTCAACAGAGGAAAAGATGAAAGTATAGAGAAAGAGAATCGTAGGGAATAAAAAGGAAACAAGACTGTGTTTCTAGATTACTGTAACAAGTACCTTAATTATTTCCAGAAGGAAAACTTTTCCTATGCCTTATTAACAGGAAAAGGGTTTTGTCTTTCCTTTCAGTTTCTCTTCACAAAACTTCTTTACCTTACAATTCTGCAGCAAATTCTAGATTTCCTCACTACAGGAGGTACTCTGACTAGATGACTGGTTTTGTCATATAAATTCCTTTATCTACTTAACCCGTTCTATTGTAATTAACAATGCTAGAGAAGAGACATTATCGTCTTCTACATCATTGATGCTCTTAGTTTCATAACTCCATTTTTTTGCTGAAATTAAATTATCCATTAGCAGAAGCTGAGTTTGTTTTTGCTTTGCAGTAGTCAGAACTCTATACCTAAAGAGGGAAGGTTCAGACTTAATAAGTCTTTTATATGTTTTATATATAAAATGGACTCATGTCCAAATGTTATCTGGAGTAACACATTTCCCGGCAATTATGTATGAAGTTGATTAATGAGTTCCAAGAATTCTAGCTTGAGTAGTACCCTGTTCCTGGAGAATTGCTTCTGACAATGAGGATTATATCAAACAGGTGTGGGTTCAAGAACTCTTCACTGTGCTCTCCCCCATATCCAAGCTAAACTATAAAGAGCAGAAGTAATACCACACTCCAGCCTCCATCAGTAAGGGCCTACCTAATTTAAATTACTTACATGGAAAAAACAGTATGACTTCACCTACTTTTTTTCCTCTTGATTAGCTGCAAAGTGATAGTCACTAGCTTGGTATGCTTTTAAATAGGCTTAGGCTAGGTCCACACATGATTTCTACCTCTGAGATATCGAGTGTGTTTGTTAAAAAAGTATTTTCAGGACTGCTCAGCTACAATCATCAGGGGAAGAAAAACTATTATCTTCATCAGTAAAGACAGAGGATAATGCTTTTTCAGAAAAACAAGTTGTTTTGTTCTGCTTGGTTTGGTTTTTGTATTTTTTGGTTTGTTTTTTTTTTTTTCCAATTTTGTGGATTTTACAAGATTGGAGCTCAGAGAATTTTATTTTTTTTTTTGTTAAAGACAAGCTTGATAAAAAGATGCCTTTGATCATGTAATTTGCAATAATCAGTAAATGCACAGAATATTGCTGGTTAGGGATAAAAAATAAAGGGCTATATATTCACAGAGGGCAGAGCAGGGCAGGGCAGGGCAGGGCAGGGAAGGCAAGGCAAGGCAAGGCAAGGCAAGGCAAGGCATGGCAAGGCAACTATTATCCTTACTCTTCATTTGTGTTCTAATTTGCAAAATAATCTATACACATAATTGACAATTTTAGCTGAGACACTTTTGAGAGGCTTGCTTTGCAATAGCTGGTGTATATTACATTCTAAAAAAACAATAAATCAAGAAGCTTAAACAAACAGGTGCAGTTGCCTGCTTGCATATTCATACATATGCAAACATTCCAACGCAGAGAATATAGTGGCTAGAAAAACAGCAAGTGCTGTAAAAATCTTATGTGTTATTTAGCGTAGTTAGCATCCCAATGCTCTTTCATACTTACTGTAGAAATACTAGTCTGCACATATGTATTTTTCTCTTTCAGGCATACTTCAGGCATACAGGAATAGACCAGAATAATTGTACTCAAGCCAAGTCAATAGATACAATAATTTTGCATACCCTCTTTTGACTTTTTTTCTAACCAGATGCCCTAATTGTCCATCAAGATTATATTTTCCTATTACTTATACTTGCTGCTTCTTTCATTTTAGCCAATGTATTCACTTGATCATTCACCAGTATTGTGAAAATGAATGAACTGCTTTACAGTAATTTTAGATTATGACAGATATAGTGTGTTGGAATAATTTAAAAACGGTTGCTAGGCTTGCTTGTAAAACCCTTTTCTTTCTAATATCTTCCTCAAACACACCTTTCTCTATTTAAAATGAAAAAATAGATGCAGCAAAATACTGTGTATGTTAGAAATGTCATGTTCCTGTCCTGTCATGTTCCTTGTCCTGTCACTGGGTACCACTGAAAAAAGACTGGCCCCATCCTCTTGACACCCACCCTTGAAGTATTTATAGTCATTGATCAGATCCTCACTCTGACTTCTCTTCTCCGGACTGAAAAGACCCAAGTCCCTCAGCCTTTTCCTCATTCCTCATCCTACACCATATTATGCAATCTGCTCTCTCAGGTTTCAGGTTGAAAAAGAAAAAATCAGAACTAAAATGGTAACATTTTTTTTTTTTTTAATTGTCTAGGAAATTATTTTTTCTTTGAGAGCTTAGACTGTCTTGTCATCAATGGAGGCAGACAAAGACATCCAAGTGCACACTGACTCAGAATACAAAATCTGTGCAGATTTTAAAGAAGTTGTCTTGTTCTTGGCTTATAACATCTATAAATTTCCATTCTTCTATGGAACATTTCTGTAGATCTTCCTGCTTATGAAAATGAGGCATTAAATCCATGCAAAAATCTCTGTAGAGCTAACATGTTAATTTATTGTATGGTTGCAATATATACACTCAAATATACAGGTAATAGAGGAAAAATTTTATTATTTCAATTTACTGTGCATTTTCAAAACATCCCATGTATCCTAATTAGAGAAGGGATATGAAAGTTCAGAGGTCTCATCAACCTATTAATGTCTTAAACAGTCTTTAATGAACACAAAAAATTTTAGTATAATAGTATTAATTCTATCGGAAAGTATACTCTAAAGACAAAGAAAGGGTTGTTGTGGTAAACAGATGCAGTTAAAGCAGAAATGTAGGAGTAACTGAAACAGATAGAGGACATTTATGAGGAATTCTTTTACCTAGAAAAACAACAGATATTTTATTTATTGTTCTTACTACTGTCTATATAGAGGGCCTGTTTGCTCTGGAGAAGCATAATAAATGTATAAACATTTCTGAAATATCTTCCGGGGAAAAAAAAAAAATCAAACAACAACAAAAAAGACAACAAACCCCCCTATCTTCAAAAGTCATGTAAAATGAGACATAACTGCCAATTTTCCATAATCTTGTGGTTTGCTCTACGCTCCATTGAAGCTTGGTTCTCTGAGTTATAATTCTGACATTTCAAGATCAAAATAAGGATTTATAATTCCTTTTATAAATGTATAATATGCAAACCTTTGAATGGTCTGTGGCAGGCTTAATCTTGAATGATCCATGTCTCCATTTAATCTCAGACATGGTTTATACTTAAGAAGACAGATAGATACATAGATAGATACATAGGGAGATCACCAGTTATAAAAATCACAATCTGTTCTTGAAAATATACAAGCACAAAAAAAAAAAACCAAAAAATATATCTGGTTTTATTCCCTTATTCCAGTATGCTTAGGAAACATCTCAGATGGAACAGAGTAAATAATCTTAAACTTTCTAAATAATAAATAAATACATAATAATTTTCTATTAGCTGGCAGTGGTATACAGAGAAAGAGTTACTATTAAAGAAGCTTACATTTAAGACAGATATCATTCTTAGTCCTGGCAGTAGATCAGCTAGGTCAGAAATTATCTGCTTGTTTCTTGTTACATGTGTCAGTGTTAAGGTACCATTACTGTCAGCTGAAGAACCTATGAGATTTTGTATGCTTATGCACATAAGTATCTGTAAACACAAAACTCAGTGGTGTATTTGCACACACAAACATGAAAAAGAGATAATAATGAGAAGTCAAGCCATTACTTGAGTGACTACTTAACGCTAGTTGCTGAATGGGGAGAAAAGAGAATTCAGTCAAACTCCACAGAAACAGCTGGTGAACTAAGTGAAAAATGCAACGTAAAAAAGCTTTTTTTAAGCTTATCCCCAAGATGTCACCCAAGCCAATTTTAACAATGCCAGGACATCTACCTTCTTTTTCACAAACAGGTTGTGTAATGTCCCTCTTTGGAGATTTTCTGTGTAGCCCTGCTTAACCAGAGGAGTTGGACAAGATGACCCCCAGATGTCCCTTCCCACCTCAGCCATACTGTGATACTTCCAAGTTCTGTGAAGAAGTGGGAAAATGTTGATTCAAAGCAGACACCAGCTTTTGTAAAGAATGCTTTCTATAAATTACGCTCCATGGAGAAGTAATACAGCCTTATGTCTGTTGCTGTCCCATAGATCAACAGCTCCGAGAAAGGAGTAAAATAGCAATGCAGACATGCATTTTTTCCCTTTGCAGCCAGTGAATATAATATATAGTATTCTTATTAATTCTAAACATATCCTAAAAGATTCTTCCTGGACTCTCATTTTTCTTTATTGGCGTCTCTAGAGTTTTGTAATGAGAACTTGTAAATACATAGAAGCACACCAAAACACGTGCAGACATTGAGACTGTCTGTAGAATTAATTATATTTCAGCAATTGCCTTCAAATGAACAGGTAAACAGTAAGTCTTATCCAAACCTTTCTATATTCTTGACTGTTTAGTTCTACAAAGCAAAAATTATATTTGATTCTTCTTCCCACTGCTAATACAGGGAAAGAAACTTTTCAATAACTTACACAATAAGAATAAATATGAGGAAAACCATATTTTTATTCATATCAAATATTTCATATTTCATAACATAGACAAGCTTGTATAATGAAGCTGAAATGCTGCCAAGGAGACAACTTGTCCCCTGTGTTCTCCTCTGGAATTACAATAATATAATCAAGAAAATGCTATTGAATTTCAAAATATATTTTATAATCCATCATACTATTTGTACTAAAAGATTGTGTTTCAGATAAAATGTGGTTTAAGAAAACTCATCCGTTTTGTCACATTTCTCAGAAAGTGGACTTTCCCTTTAATATATGTTTCAATCTGAAGAGCGACATACTGGCAAAATGAAAACAAATGACAGCACTATCTCCAAAGACACAATGCGTTCTTTCAAAATGTATGAAAAGGCCCTTGCTCTGCCCTTATGACAGTTAAATGCTCAAAGTGAGACAGGCAAAAATCATAGTTAACTCATTCAAGGAGACATGAAAAGTGACCCTCTTTTTTTTCTTCAGTGTGGAGAGAAAGAGTGAGGCAGGAGGATGGGAAATAAGGACACGAGTTTGTGTGTGTGTGTTTTATTGAAGGATCTCTGTGCTGTATGAAAAATTAAAGCATCTGGTCTAAATCAGAAAATAAAGTTTTGTTTTGCATGATATCCAAATTCCAATTAAAAGAGAAAAGACAGTTTCCACCACATGTCACCTCATTTGGGGATGGGAATATAGCTAAAATTATAATAAAAGCTAAAATAAATAGATTAGATGATGGCCACACTGATGATGAAGTCAGTGAATAGTTGCCTTGCTGTCCAATATGATTTCTTATTTCAGGATTGAAAACTTATTTGAAGGTATACTTTTACACTAGAATCAAGAAGAAAATTTGTTTCATTTTCAGTTTGAGATCATGTAATTTTTCTTTGTTATTAGTTTTTGAGTATTTAAATCCCTCTCTTCTGAGTTGTCCTGAATAATCATGCATTATTATCGGAATATGTTTTGAGATCTTTGATTGGAAAGTGCTATGAAAACACCAACACACACTCTCCTACAAATTGTGGAAAGCAGAAGTGATTTAATAACTTGAATACAAGATTCAATTTGTCCTTCCTCTGACAGTGATCCATTATCAGATGTTTCAGGAGAAGTAAAAATCCCACAGAAGACATTTGAGGNACAACCCTCACCTCTCTACAACTTCCTTTCAGGTAGTTATAGAGAGCAATAAGGTCTCCCCTCAGCCTCCTTTTCTCCAGGCTAAATAACCCCAGTTCCCTAGTTGCTCCTCACAGGACTTGTTCTCCAGACCCCTCACCAGCTTTATTGCTTTACTTTGGAGGGGCTCCAGCACCAAAATGAGTTTCTTATAGTGAGGGGCTCAAAACTGAAGGCAGTATTTGATGTAAGGCCTCACCACTGACAAGTACAAAGGAACTTGTAGTTCCTAACTTCTAACTAACTAACTAACTAACTTCTTATTCCTGCTTCCACACTGTTTCTGATACAAGCTGTGATGTTATTTGGTTCCACCTAGAGTCAAAAAAGGTACAAGATTGCTTTGAAAATTGAAGCATAAATGCCCTTACAGAAATTTTGTTTAATTACATCATATAAAGGCATTCCTGTCAATTATTTGAACATTCATATGTTAACATTTACAAAACCTCCTCTAGATTCCACTTCTTCAGAAAAAGAAATGGCAAGATGGTCATGATTTTGTTAGTAGAAATCATATATTCAAGCCTTTTCTTTGCACTATAAATGCAAATAGAAGTCATTCACTGAACCTACTTTTTAATTATTATAATCATATACGTTATCTCAGGTCCTAGAAGTATGTTATGTATGTATGGTTGGAATAAGGCCTTTGCTTCAAACTTATATAATGCCAACTTCATTGTCTTTTGATATGTTTGCAAGAGGTCTGATAAAAATGAAACACTAAGATTAAGATATTCCCTTCTCATATTCATATTAAAATGTTAGTTCTGTGATTTTCTAATAGGCATCATTCTGGAATTATACCATATTCTTTAGAGAGGATTATATCTACTTAATACTTATCCACATATCCAACATCCTAAGTAGTCTATTAATCTGTTAAAGCAAATCCCTACAGTCTTATAAATGAAATGCTCTGGTAGTTGCTGGACAAAAGATGAAAACACGTCTTAATACCACAAACACAATAAATAATATCAAGTTTAACGATCAGTATATTGAAGAGGGAAATAAGCATCCAAGAATAGGCAAAAAATGTTGAAAGCTAAGAAATTATGAAAATCTAATCTCCATCTGCTAATTCAATAATTAGGAGAATAATAAATTCTCCAAATTGGTAGCAGAATATTTTAACTATCTCCTTCCTCTTTGTATTCCAAACTGACCTAGAGTTTTTCACAGTTTCTGATGAGCTTAGTTTAAGTTGAATGGAGACAGCTGGCATTGTTCAAAAGCCTACTGTATAGTTTTTGAAGGTTCCTGAAATGTAACTTTGCATCTGTTGGGGTTGGTCTAAACAATAGAACAATTGGTATGCAAAAATGAGACGTGGATGTTAAGGCATGGAGAAGTATACCTGTTCACTTGTGCAACAAAAAGCATGAAAATAATAGGAAGGAAGAGAGAAATGGGGAGAAAGTAGAAGTGAAAAAGAGTAGTTTTGTAATTTTTCATTTAAAATTAATACCTTATAATAAATCTGCTAGCTTCACCCCAGCTCCATAATAGAACAAGATCTATAAATGCACCATATTGCACTGTGCAGTATCTTGGCTTCTAGGAAAGAAAGAAGCCGAGAACTATTTTCATAAATAAAATGAAGTCATGGAGTGCAACCAACTCAACCTAGATATTGAAGATATTGTGTGTACAAATAAGTAAATATAGAATCTCTTGGGTAGATGGAACAATTTGAATGCAGATAAATGTCTCTCTTTAAAGAATCAATGCTGCAGAATTAGTCTGCATTCTTTGAACAATTGTAATAAAGTCTTCATAATTTCCCTCAGTGTTAATGAAATATTAGAAAGTAGTAGAAAAATTATGCTTGAAACAGAGTAAACTTTGATGTCCATTTCCCATAAAGAGTAGTGTACTTTCTTTTTAAACAGTAATCTTGCACGACACCTATATGTTGCAGCTATTCAAGTCTGTATTTAAACAGTTGTTTTGTCAAATAAAATATCAATAATTCAAATCCATTGACATGCAAACACATTAAATGGATTAGACAAACTATGCGGGGCTGTCATATTCACCAAAAAACATAGAATTCCTTCAACAACAGTTTTGTATTTTTAAAACTGCTTGCAATACTCCTGTGTGCACATAGCCTCAATAAAATAGAAGTGTAACACAAGAAAACTTTCTTAGTTTATGATAATTTGTAAGAAATACATTATAATGATTAATTTTAGTCTTAATACGTTTAAACTAGTTTCAAGAGCTAAGCACTTCATAGGTTGCTGGGACTTTATTTCAACTTAAATCATAACATGAATCACTACAAATCGTCCTATTTTTCTATACAGACTGAAAGTGTGAGGTGATTGTTTACAGTGTGTGAAATGTATGTGACATATAATATGGGGATGTGTATCTTTTCAAGAGCTGAGTGACAAGCATGAGAAATGGTTCTCAGTACTGATGACTGCATTTCTAGCCCAGATGACAAGTCTGTGGGTATTTCCCTGGAGGGTAGTTTGAAATTGAGAATCACAGTAGTGACTAGAGCTAAGCTAAAGAAGAGCATTGCTATTACCTATTTTATAAAAACTATACTTTCTGTGTAATCTGAAAATAGATACTTAAACTTTAGATTGATTGCTTTCATTTTTTTCCAAAGATCAAGAGACAATACTGGCATTTCAAAAAAGAAGTTATTCTCCAACAACACTTACCTTTTTTTTTTCATTTGTTACTACACTTGATTTACATTGGGCTGTTGCAGTCTCCTGAGATTTAAGTGCACTAAACCTGTGATATTTCATCAAAAAAATCACTGATTATTTTAAGTACAATGTCTTTATATCTATACATATGTGCTTTTTCCACACTGAATTCTTATTTCACAGCAAAAAGCCATATATTTACTTCTTCAATGCATTAATCAGCAAATCATCCTTTCAAGTTAGTGAATATGTCTTTACACGTCATCAACACTGCCATGTAAAAATATTCAGTATTGCAATTGTGTATATTTTAAAGTCTGTGTTTTGTTCTTAAAAACATATTATTTGCACATATGTGCAAAGATGCACAAAGGAACTCCCATAGTTTCTTGATTATAACAATTACTGTGAAATTCTCATGTATACTGACACAAGTTTGATGAGCAGCTCTTCCTTTTTTCTTTCTCTCCTCCGTGTTCATATTCCCTTACATCGACCTGCATCATAAAGGTGTTAATGCTGTGTATGTAATTTTCCTTTTTTCATCTTTCTATTTGCCTATCATTAACACGGAACCACAAAATTAGAGTAACTTAAGTTGGAAGGGACCGGCTCCAAAATGGACCCACTGCAGGACATAATGAGAGTGGAAGGAGTTCAAATGAGCCTGTGAATAAGAGGGTTAGAGTGGAGGGGAAGATGTTTGGTTTTTTTGTATTTTTTTTCCCCACTACCCAAATCTATTTTAATTGCCAAGAAATTATTTTTCCTGAGTTTATTTTGTCCATGATGGCAACTTGTAAGTGATCTCTCCATCTTTATCTGGGCCAGAAACAGTTTTCTTGTATTTTCTCTGGCCTGTTGAAGAGGGAGAGTAAGTGGGCTACTGCTCAAGGTTAACTCACCAAAAACCTGCTGCTCAAAGCCTGGCCGGTTCTAGCACAGTGTTGACAGCTTCACTCAGACAAGGTTTAGGTATCACGAGATTCCGCACCTCTCTCAGAAACCCTTTGCAGTATTCGGCCTTCCCTTCCCTTCCCTTCCCTTCCCTTCCCTTC
>VZTM01041647.1:37086-48205 GCA_013400555.1 Jacana jacana | reverse complement strand
GGGGGGTGGCAGGTCCGGTGGAGGGGGAGGGCAGCGGGCGGGGGCCCCATCCTGTCCCCGGGCCCCCCACAGCTCATCCTGGCCCGACAGCCTGTCTGTCTGTCTGTCTGTCCCGGCTTCCTGTTTTGCTTGGTGTGCTGTGAACGCCATCCGGCTTGGCAGCTCCTCCGGGATCGGGCCCCCAGGACGCTGCTGCGGGGCTCTGGCCCCGGGACTCCCAGCCACCGTGCCCACCCTCCCTGGGGGGTCTGGGCCAGGGTCTCGCTGCAAGGAGGCAGTGGGGACCGCGTCTGTTCCCGTGCCCCTCATCACTTTCCGTGGCCCCTTTGGTCGTGCTGTGGGCATCCTGTCCCTCCACGCCGGCTGCTCTGTGGACCCCTCAACCGTCCCTGTTGCCAAGGTTCAGCTCTGGGGGCTCTTCCCGGTCCACTCAGTAGCCCGAGGCACGTGCTGGGGACACCAGTGGCAGCCATGAGCTGCAGGAGGGACTGTGAAGGGACCAGATGACCCATAGGCGGCTGCGGTTGCCCAGGGGTTGGAGGAGCGAGAGGCCAAGGTGTGTTTGGCCCTGTGTCTCCCCCTGCACTTTGCCCTCTGGGGTCGTGATCACTCCTTGGGCGGGGGAAGACCTTGTCCCTGCTGTCAGAGGAGGGCTCATCTGCATTCCATGGTCTGGGCAGGAGCTGGTGACCCCAGGACACCACGGGCTCCTTGGTGACGTTGGGCAGGTGTGAGTGCTGCCAGGGACACCCGGCATCCATCGTGGTGTCCTGGGCCCTCTGTGGGGATGTTGCCTTTGGGCTGGAAGATAGTGTGAAAAGCCCGTGTCAGCTCCGGTGTGTGCAAGGCCAGCATGGCCTGGATGGGTGCCACTACTGAACCCAGGTAGCCCCAGCTTTTGGGGGCAGGATGACACTTGGGGCTCCCATTGAGCAAAACAGCCATGGGAGATACCTGCCTGGAGGTACCTGCCGTCACTGACTGGAGGCACGTCTCCAGCCCCCACAGTGTGGTCCCCATACCCTCCCAAGTGCTGTTCTGGGGGTTGCAAGACCTGCTCTGGCACAGAGGGGACAGTGCTGTGCTGGCCACCGTGCTGCTGTGCTTGCTCCTCTGAATGTGTCCTGGGGCCTGTGTCACTGCTGCAGGGAGGGGTGTCCTTGCCTGCTGACTTGGGGACACCTGTATCTGCCACGTGGCTCCGTACCGTCCCCGTGGCTGGGCAGCTGCATGGTTACCCCTTCCCGGTGTCCATCGCACATCTCTTGGGTGCACTTGTGCTTCCTGAGTAGAAGCACAGTGACTGTGCCCACCAGGCTGCAGGTTGGCACCCACGCTGATGCGTCTTCAGAGGAGCAGCACACAGAAACCTTTCAGTGCTGTTACCATATTTACCCCTGCAAGTCCTGGGTGTTTGGCCCGTCCCCACTTGCTGACGCATAGCCCTTGACAGCTGACAATGGCCTCTCCTGCTCCTGACCGTGCCAGGGGTCCTGGCTGTGCCACCCTGGGGCTGCTTGTTGCCTGTTGGTCTCTGTGGGCAGCCCTGCTCCTGTGCAGGCTGCTGGGGATGCTGTCCCTGGGGGCTGCAGAGGGTCCCGGCCCCTCAAGGGAAGCGCTGGGGAGCTGTGTGCTTTGGGATGGTGCTGGGGAGATGCAGGCAGTGTGGGGCACACTGCTGGGACCGGTGCCTCTGGCCTGGGGCCAATGCCTGCAGGGGAAACCAGCCCCTGCAGCAGTGCCTGGTGGGTCCTAGTGCTGGGCTGAGCTCTGCTGACAGGAGGGGAGGGCTGCGGGTGCCCCATCTGCCCCTCGGCGGGGTCCATTGCCTCTTCCGAGGCAGGGTTTATCCTTGGGCTGGCCCATGTGCCCCGAGCTGGGCAGGCCCCGGGGCTCCTCCATGTGGCACGTGCCAGGCTCTGACTGTCTTCTCTCCCCGCAGGCCTACAACATCCACGTGAACGGGGTGTTGCACTGCCGCGTGCGCTACAGCCAGCTTCTGGGGCTGCACGAGCAGGTAGAGACCTCTCTGTCCCCTGCAGTAGCTGCTGCCAACGTGTCCCCCATGTGGGGGTACATCAAGAAGAGCATGGCCAGCAGATGGAGGGAGGTCATCCTTCCCCCTCTCCTCTGCCCTGGGGAGGCCTCATCTGGAGCACTGGGACCAGTTCTGGGCTCCCCAGATCCAGAAGGACAGGGAACTGCTGGAGAGGGGACAGAGGCTGCGAGGATGCTCAGGGACTGCAGCATCTCTCTGCTGAGGAAAGGCTGAGGGACCTGGGGCTGTTTGGCTGGAGAAGAGCAGATTGAGAGGGGACCTCATTGATGCTGAGCAAGAGCATCAGGGTGCAAGAGGATGAGGCCAGACTCTTCCCAGTGGTGCTGGGGACAGGACAAGGGGTGACGGGCACAAACTGGGACACGAGAAATATCATCTCAACATGAGGAGGAGCATCTTTCCTGTGAGGGTGGCAGGGCCCTGGCAGAGGCTGCCCAGAGAGGGGTTGGAGCAGCCCGTCTCCATGGGGGCTCCTGCAGCACTCTGCTCTCTCCCCAGTTAAGGAAAGAGTATGGCGCTAACGTGGTCCCAGCCTTTCCCCCAAAGAAGATCTTCACGCTCACCCCAGCAGAGGTAGAGCAGCGACGGGAGCAGCTGGAGAAATACATGCAGGCTGGTAAGTAGGTCTGCTGCGTGCCATGGCTTGGCCACTCTGGGAACCGGGGCACCTCCCGCACCCTCTTCCCCACACCCGGGGGAGGCTCTGGCCCATCTTGATACCCCCAGCAGTGCTGTGGTATTAGTTGGCCTTGTCTAATGGACGTTGCCCATTGCCAAGAGGTGCTGCTGAGGCTGCTCCTTGGTCCTAGCCTGTGCTGGGCCCCCTCTTTCCCGGTGCTGACAGCGAGTCTCACCCGTGGGGAGTCCACCCACATGGACGCTTACTCTGGGTGCAAACTGAGGGTCCACAGAGCGGATGGGCATTGGTGAGGGTCCCTGCCCCGTCCCACCCAATGCCGAGCTCCTTCCTTGTCTTTCCCCACCCTGCAGTGCGGCAGGACCCAACACTGGGAGGCAGTGAGACCTTCAACAGCTTCCTGCGCAAGGCCCAGCAGGTGAGGGGCAGGAGCCGTGGGATGTGGGGAGCTGTGGCGGCAAGTGCTGGCTGCTGGGTGATCTGAGGCATCTGAGGGTGGCTGGCGGTGTGCCCACCCTGTTTTTATCCCCAGGAAACACAGCAGATACCCACAGAGGAAGTGGTGCTGGAAGTGCTGCTCTCCAATGGCCAGAAAGTCAAGGTCACCATCCTCACTTCGGACCAGACAGAGGATGTCCTTGAGGTGCCAAAGCTCTTGTGCTGGGCAGGACCAGCCCCTCCTGCTGAGTTCTGGGGTTCCCCATGTGTGCAGGGCTTCCCTGCCTTGTCCCTACCCCAGAGCAGGGTTATCTTGGGGGGGGGGCAAAGAGCAGTGGAGCTGGAAAGGACGTCTTGATGTTCTCGTGCCCCTCTCTGGGCCCAGACTGATGGCAGGAGGCCCCCAGCTGTTTCATGGTGGCAGTGAAACAGCCACGCCCGGACACACTTGTCCCCTTGCCCCCCCTGCCCTGTCCTCAGCACAGCAGAGACGCTGCCTTCCCACCATTGGGAGTCCCCAGAACTGGATGTAGAAGGGCAAGGATGTAGAAGTGCCACCTCTGTGCCAGAAGTGGTGACCTCCTGCTCTCACTCTCAGGCTGTGGCCTCCAAGCTGGATCTGCCAGATGACCTGGTTGGCTACTTCAGCCTCTTCCTGGTGAGGGAGACCAAGGATGGAGCTTTCTCCTGTGAGTGGAGCACATTTGGGATGGTCCTGTGGGGGCTGCAATGGGATGTCTGTGCCGGGAGAGGGAAGGCAGTACCTTGCTGGGAGTGAGCTGCGTGCTCGGACCCCTGGGATGGGGGGATCCGATGGGCTCCCCTGGGGTGCCCTGGCTAGCAGGGATCTGTCGGGCTCCCACTGTCACAAGCCACTGCTGAGCTGCTGTGTCCCCGCAGTTGTGCGGAAGCTGCAGGAGTTCGAGCTGCCATATGTGTCCGTCACCAGCCTGCACAACTCCGAGTTCAGGATCATCCTGCGCAAGAGGTGAGCAGCAGGGCCGGGGGGCAGTGACCAATGGAGCAGTGGGGCAGTGTCCAGGGGGGCTGTCGAGGGATGTCTCCCCTCCTGCCATTGCTGTCTGTCGGGCACTTCGACCCCCAGGAACGCACCTGGACATCCCTTGCCATGACATCAGGGCCGGGGTGCCCCGTTTCTGCTTTCCCAGCCCCTCGGGCAGCTGCTTGAGACAGGGAGTGGGATGTGGCAATTAGTGGCTACCAGGGGAGCTGGCCAGAGAGCCAGCCCAGTGCTGGAGGTGTGTGTTTTTCTCCCCATGGTGGTTAGGAGCCGGGGAATAGATTGACCCATGTGGTTCCCTTCTAGCTACTGGGACTCCTCCTATGATGACGATGTCATGGAGCATCGCGTGGGGCTGAACTTGCTGTATGCTCAGGTGAGGGTTGGAGTAGCCCGATGGGGTGAGGGAGGGCACCCGCATCTCTTGGCTATGGCTGTACCAGCTCTTGGGGGGCTCAGAGCCCAGCTCTCACTAGCCCCTGCTTCTTGGTAGACGGTGTCAGACATTGAGCATGGCTGGATCCTCGTCAACAAGGAACAGCACCGGCAGCTGAAGTCCCTGCAGGAAAAAGTCTCGAAGAAAGAGGTAGTGCATGATGCTGTGATCGGGGCACGTCCCGGCGTTGGATGGGCACCGCTGCTGTGCCAAGGTGCAGTGTGGGGCTCGGTGCCCCTTTCTGGCTTGGGAGGGTGCTGAGCATCCCTGGCTCTGCCTGCAGTTCATCCGCCTGGCACAGACCCTCAAGTACTACGGTTATCTCAAGTTCGACCCCTGCGTCACTGACTTCCCAGAGAAGGGGTGCCATGTTGTCGTCAGCGCCGGCAACAACGAGCTCAACTTCCAGGTGCAGCTGCCGAACGAGCAGATCAAGGAAGGCAGCTTCAAGGTCACACGCATGAGGTGCTGGCGGGTCACCTCCTCGGTGAGTTCCACTTGCTGGTGGGGCCCTGGTGAGCAGCCGGGGCTCTGAGGGGTCTGGTGGGACCCCCCTGTGCCGGGCTGCACCCCAGGAAAGGTGCTGGCTGTTGCCTGCTTCCAGCCCAGCTGGCCTGGTGGGTGTTTCGGGGCTGAGGGGGTCATTGGTATGAGGATGTTGAAAGGGGCCACTGTAGCGAGGGGACCTGATGGTGGTGAATGGCCAGTGGGAGCTGGGCAGGGTGGCCAGCACTTGGCTGGGTGCTGCCCTCGTCAGCGCAGGGGCCCAGGGAGCTGGCTGCTTTCCCTGGGGATGCTCCCAGCCTCAGCATGAGCCTTTGCAGGTGCCGATGAGCAACGGTCCCTCAGGGAGCAGCCCGGGGAAGTCGGAGGTGAAGCTGGAATTGGCTTTCGAGTATCTCATGAGCAAGGACCGGCTGCAGTGGGTCACCATCACCAGTCCACAGGTAGGGCAGGCTGCGTGTTGGGCGTTGGTAGGCAAGGACAAGGAGCAGGGGTGTGGCTGTGAGGGACAGGGATGGCTCGGTGTGGTGTGTCAGGGTGGCCGTGAGGTGCATGGAGCCTTGTGATGCCTCTCCCTTGCAGGCCATCATGCTGAGCATCTGCCTGCAGTCCATGGTGGACGAGCTGATGGTGAAAAAGTCTGGAGGCAGCATCCGCAAGGTGAGGGGGATGGATGTTGTGCCTGGGACTCCTTCCTCGGGTCTAGGCTGGGCCCTGCTCACTCTCCTCGGGATGGGGCCGCCTGGAGGATCCCCAGGGGCCACCCTAACCTCTGGAGCTGCCCCTGAGCTCAGCTCCTCCCCTGCAGATGTTTCGCCGGCGGCTGAACGGGGCCCTGCGGCGCTCGGACAGCCAGCAAGCTGTGAAATCACCCCCCCTGCTGGTGAGTGGGACCCTCAGCCATGGTGGGGGAGACAAGCACGACCAGGGGCTTTGCTGTGCATCAGGTACCACAGCCCACTGTCCCTTTGTCCGGGCTAGGGCAAGCCCTGGGGACATCAGGGCTGTGGTGCCTCGCTCCTGTAGCCCTGGAAAGAGAAAGGGGCCCTGGACTCATCCCTGGGAGCCCAACTCTCTGGGGCAGGGAAGGGATGGTGGCCTGGCCTCATCTCGGGAGGGCGAATGGTAGCTGAGGGCAGGGAAAGTGGTGGGTGGTGAATCCCACCCTGCCTGACCCTGCTGTCCCTGCAGGACTCACCCGACGCCTCCCGGGAGCCGATGGCCAAACTCTCGGTGAGTTGGGTGGGGGCACAATGTCACCATCCCCCATGGGGGGAGCAGGGGTCCCCCCCCTAATGTCTCCACCTCCCCACAGAGCAAGCTCACCTCGGTCAGCCTTCGAGGGATCAGCCACTCCAGCTCTGCAAACGATGTGGGCGCTAACGACTTCCACGGCAATTACGCCTTTGAGGGCATTGGNGCCCCCAGGACAGCACCTGCCCCAGGGCCTTTGCTGAGGAATGTACGACCTGCAGACAGGTTGCGATCAACGTGCCTCTCACCCGCTACATCCACCTTCCCCCACTCCCCCGGGCTGAGGGGGGCTCACTCCCAGCCCCTCCGCTGCCTTTCGGGGTGGGGGCAGCTGAACCCCTCCCGCTGCTGGCTCCAGCTGGGAGAGGGCTCAGCCCCGAGCTGAGCAGCACGCCCGGGAGCAGCCCCACCACAGCGTGGTGGAGCCTGGCCCAGCGCGGAGGGGCAGAGCTGCCCCCTCCCCAGCTGGAAGGGACACCGGCTGGCACCCAGGAGGGCGGCTGCGGTGGTTGCCGCAGCCTGGTGGCACTGAGCAGCCCTGGTGAGGCTCCATAATGCCAAATTAGCATTTAGGTTCCTGCTCTGAGACAGACTGCAGTAAACTGTCTGCCAGGGGCGCTGCGCAGAGCCCCAACCTCTAACCTGCTCATAGACTCCAGTGTAATCTAGGCTTGTAACCACCTCTCTCCTGCTGCTCCGACCGACCAGAGCATTAATGGACAGTAACCAATGTTTACACACTGCAATGATGATTAAAATGAATCCTGATTGGTACTGGGCTGTCTATCTGGGGGTGCCTACTGTCCCTCCCCCTCCCCATACCCTGTCACTGCTGTGCTGCCCCAGCCTGAAGCAGAACAAGGCCCCCAGGGAGAATAGCGAATAACAAAACTGACCGTTTAATGCTTTTATACACAATATAAATTACACTGACTGGCATGGCAACAGCCAGGGAACCAGTCCCGTTCCCCCCTCCCCCCTTTTCCCCAAACTCCGGCAGAGGAAGGCTCCGGCTGGCAGGAACAGGCAGGGGCCACCCCGGGGAGTGCCTGGGGACGTGGCGCTGCTGAGGCAGAGACCCAAGCCTGGCACCCCAAGCTGCCAGTTGTGAACTTCACCCTGCCCAGGCTGGACAGGGCTGCTGGAGACCCCAGTGGACCCTGTGTAAGGCAGCCCTGAGCCCCCTCATGGAGTCTGATGCCTGTCCCTCCCCCAGGGAGGGCAGGGGCTGCGGCTGGGGTGCCCCGGGGCTGAAGCACCCTGTGCCCAATGCAGGTCTGGGCACTCCTGCAGCCAGGCTAAGTGCTGTCTCAGGGCAGGGCCGTGCCCACAGCTGGAGGGGCCAGCAGGGCTTTGGCAGTATGAGGGTTTACCCAGCTCTCAGTCGTGTGGCCGTGGATCTTCTGGTGGCGCTTGTAGTTGTCCCAGTGGCCGGTGGTGTAGTGGCAGTTCCGGCACTTGAAGGGCTTCTCACCCGTGTGCACTCGCTGGTGCCGCTTCAGGTTCATGCTCTGGTTGCAGCTGTAGCTGCAGAGGCTGCACTGGAAGGGCTTGTCACCCGAGTGGATGCGCCCATGACGCTTGAGGTTGGCCAGGTTGCCGCAGGCGTAGTCGCAGAGCTGGCACTTGTAGGGCTTCTCACCCGTGTGCACTCGCTGGTGCCGCTTCAGGTTGTCGAGGTGGGCAGAGGCGTAGGGGCAGAGTGGGCAGACAAAGGGCTTCTCCCCGCTGTGTGTCTTCATGTGCCGTGCCAAGTGGTTGGGGTACTGGGTGACGAAGGGGCAGAGGGTGCAGGCGAAGCCTTTGTCCCCGCTGCCCTTGCGGGGGCTGGCGCCCGGCTCAGTGCCCAGCACCGCCAGGCTGCAGCGCCCGCAGACCTGCTCGGCCAGGCCCTCGTCCTGCGCAAAGCCGTCGTCCAGCACCAGCCCACACATGCGGCACGTGAAGGGGAAGAGCAGCTCGGGCAGCGCGGCCGCCTCCTCACCCCGCAGCCGAGTGCAGCCGGGCAGGAAGGGGCCACTGCTGCTGCCCACATGCAGGCTCAGCTCCGGCAGCAGCGGCTCTGTGGGACAGAGACAAGTAGGGTCATCAGGAGCCCCAGGGACAACAGTGCCATGGCTGAGGCCGGTGGCACATGGCGCCAGGTGAGACATGTGCCCTGGGGCTCCCCCGCAGCACCTCTCCCCCACACCCCCTGTTTTACCTGGGTCCTTGTCCTGCGTGTGCGGCCCCTCGCCTTCGGGCAGGCGGTGGCTGAGCATGTGCCGCTTCAGGTTGCGGCTCTGGTTGCAGCGATAGTCGCAGGCGGCGCACTGGAAGGGCTTGTCCTGGCTGTGGACTCGTTCGTGGCGTTTGAGGTTGCCCAGGCTGCTGCAGGCGAAGCTGCAGCATGTGCAGCGGTAGGGCTTCTCCCCTGTGTGTGTGCGCAGGTGCCGGGTCAGGTTGACCAGCTGGGCAGAGGCGTAGGCACACTGCGGGCAGGCGAAAGGCTTCTCCCCGTTGTGTGTCTTCATGTGGCGCTTGAGGTGGCTGGAGTAGTGGGAGGCGAAGGGGCAGAGCTGGCAGGAGTAGACGATGCGCTGGCTGCGTCCCCCCTCAGTGCCAGCGCACTGCAGGCAGCTCTGGCCCAGGCTAGCAGCCAGCTGCAGCCCGCACTGGCGGCAGGGCAGTGCCGCCGAGCCCGGCTCGCCCCCCTCCTCCGGCTCGCTCTCCACGCTCAGCTGCTGGTACCCTGAGGAGCAGTCGTCGTCGCTCAGCGCATACGCTGGAATGGAGATCTTCCCCACCAGGGTGTCTGCTGAGATCACAGGGATGGGACGGTGTCAGGCACCCGGCTGGCCCCAGCACAGCCCCCTCCGCTTGTGCCGCCTGTCCCAGAATGGCCCATCCCAAGGAGGGGACTGGGGCCAGAAAGCAAACTGCAGCCTGCAGGAGCCCACTATGCATGCACACAGCAGGATGAGGAGCCTCATGGCCACAGCCTGCCCTGACACCCTGTTCTGGGCTCCTTGGGAAGCCCTCTGTCCCATGGCCAGCTCACAGCCAGACCCCCAGCAAAGGAAGGGCAGGCAGAGGGGGGCACAGGGGTACAGTGGGCAGCTGGCATGGACCAGTGTTGCCAGACCCAGCTTGGTAAGAAGCAGCAGTGTCAGGATGGTGCTGAGCACTGCCTGACCCAGGAAGAGGGGACTGGGTGCCCATGACACTTGCCCCTGCCCCAGGAAGAGGGGCTCTAACACCAGACCCTCTCCACCACATGGGAAAACAGACCTTCTCCAGCCCCACACAACACTGCTGCTCTATAGCAGTCGGGGGGAAGCCTGTGCTGGGCTCTCAGAGGGCACTTCCTCATTGGGCACAGACCCATCTTCCTGCAGCCCCCGGGGTAGTGCCCGTGCCCCAGGAAGGGATGACAGAGCGGAGCCCACTGCTCTACAGCTGCCTTGGGCTGGCCCTGTGCCCCAAATGTGCCCCCAGGCTGGTGCTCAGGGCCAGAAGGGCAGTGACATGCAGCAGAAACTGTGCCTAACCTGGAGTCTGCAAGATCCAACATCTGCCCCCCACCACTCTGGGCCACCCCTTTTGCTGTGGCCCCCCCAGCCTCTGGTTCTAAGCACCACCTGAAGTGCAGGAGCGGGGCCTCCTGTGAGGGCCTGGCTGGGGAACCCTCAACCCAGCCCTAAGCCCTGTGCCCAGGGACTCCCTGCCCCCTTGGCTCAGCCCCACAGTCCAGCAGTGCTACAGTATCCCTGGGGCAAGTCCCCTGAGCCTGGATCTGTCAGGGTTGCCCAGGTGGGACAGCATAGCCTACAGGGTGAGGATCAATATAGGGGCAGCGATGGCCCTCCTGACATCCTTAGTGGTCCCTAAGGTCCTGCTCCCCAGCTGGAGTGGCTGAGAGGGGGAAGGAAGGTATTTGCGATGGCAGATTTGCTGCGCAGAGCGGCTTTCAGCCCTCACAGCATCTGCCCTCCAGAGCCACCAAGTGGGCTCTGTCCCGGCTGTGGGGACATTTGGCTCTGGGAGCAGAAGCCCATCTGCTGGGCAGCTGGGACCATGCCTCGGCGTGGGAGCTGCCAGCATGGCCTCGAGCACAGACCTCGTGGGCAGTGAGGGGACAGAGCCACAGGGGTCATGTGGTTCACACCCCTGGCCCTCACCATTGTCTATGTCCCGTTATTCACCACACACCACCGAGGCCATTGGGTGATGCGCCCACTGGCCCTTTTGAGGAACCTTAACAGAGCTGGGGCAGCATTTGCTCCTCTGGCTGGCCCGGCTGGAGCCACCAGCTGAGCCAGCACTGGCCAGCCACACAAAGGGACGGGGTGGCCATGGGGCTGGCAAGCAGCAGGAAGCAAAGACTGATGGAGAGACAGCCTCAGCCTAGGTCCCCCCACCCTAATAACAAGGGGCAACAGTGGGACAGGACCCCACAGCGACAAGGCCCCAGCCCCTGAGAGGGCAGAAAGCTGTGCCCCCGTGGCTCAGGGACCTGGGGGTTCCTGGGCAGAACAGTACAGATGGGGATGACCCGGTGGCAGCTATGGTGGGACGGGCTACCAGCCCTGGTGTCCCCTAGCCCCACACCACCCCTAACGGCACAACGTGCCTGGGAGGTCCTAACGCGGGGGTCAGTGCCGGGCGGGCAGAGACCACCGGCGTGAGGCCCTGCCTGGAGCCGCGGCCTCACCCTGCGGGGGCCGATCGCGGGGAGAAACGTGCCCGAGGACGGAGCAGCCACGGGGCGGGCCCGCTGCCGGGGCGGGT
>VZTM01041647.1:7567-36782 GCA_013400555.1 Jacana jacana | reverse complement strand
GGGGCGGGTGGTCGGCGGCGGGACTGGGACTCCGGGTCGGGAGCTCTGGGGGCTCCGCCCCCTCCCGGGTGGGGAGAGTGGGGCGGGCGGTGGCCCCGGTGGTGGGCGCAGGGGACGAAGAGCGGTGGACGCGGCCCTCTGGGGGCGTTTAACGGTGTCTGTGCCCCCCAGGGAGGCTACGGCGACAGCCCCGCTGCCCCGGCGGGCACGACCCAGCCCCGGAGGGCTGGGGGGAGCCTCGTCAAACCCCCCGGCCCAGGCGGGAAGCTTGGTGAGTGCTGTGCCGGTCCCGGCAGCGGTGCCCGCAGCCCCACCGACCGCTCTGCCCGGCCCTGGGAGGGGAAGGAGGAGGCCGGAGGAGTCCGGTGCCCGGGAACGGCAGCGACAGCTGGAGTGGGGGGTGCAGGCGGGCTGTGGAGCTCTGGGGGTCCCGCGGAGTGGGGCTCGGTGGTCTGGAGCCCGCCGTGTGCTGGGGAGAAGCTGCAGAAGGGGACACTGGGGTAGCTGGGAGCAGCAGTGCGTCAGGCTTTCACCATCCTGGTGCTTCCAGCGCTGGGACCCTGGATGAGGGATCTGAGGCTTCTGGGCACACAGAGAGGGGTTTGCCACCCTGCCCGGGGGCTGATCTCCAGAGGCGACTGAAACCATCCTTTGGCGACATCCACCGGGACCCTTCTCCCCAGTACTGGGAGTGGAAGGACTCCAGTCTAGGTTGCCCAGAGAGTTTGTGGAGTCTCTGTCCTTGGAGGTTTTCAAGAGCCAACAGCTCTGGCCCTGCTGGGCAGGAAGGTGGACTGGAGACCTCCAGACGTCCCTGTCCACCCAAACTGTTCTGTGATCATGGGAAGCAGCTGTAGAGGAGAGTGAGCCAACTGTGAAAGGAGAGGCAACTGCAGGACAAGCCCAGGAGTGGCCCCAGTGTTGGGGCACTGTAGCTGTGCTGTGGCCCCTCTGCAGCCACTACCTCTGCCAGTCCTGTCCCCAAGGTCATGGCTCTCACAAGGGCCACAAAGCTGTTACCTGGTTCTTACAGAGTTGCAGGTGGGCAATGGGTCTCCATGCAGTGGAGTTCCTGATTGCACCTGGCATGTCCCTGTGGTCTATAACCCCTCTTCCCAGAAAAATCTGGGGTCACCCAGGGCTTTGTGTCCTGGGGGGAAGGGCCCCTGGTTCCCCTCCTTCGGGACTTGTTGGGCTCATCTCCAGGGATGGCCACGTGGAGAGGGGTGTGCAGGGGGCAGCAGCCCTGCGCTGGCCCAGCCAGTGCTTCTGCTCGTCTCTTCTGATGGCCAGGTCCCTGACCTGGTCCCCATCTATGGGACTTGTCCTGCCTTCTCCATAGCTCTGTTAATGAGCTGTGTGACATGTCCCGGTGGCTGCGGCTGCATGAGCTGCTGCGCTTGACCCTCCTTCACGGGCAGTTTTTCTTTGCAGGTCCCTGAGGGAGCTGGATTTGTTGGGCTCTGTAGCAGTCCCAGGGGAGCCATGGCCAGGCCTAGTCCTCAGCGATGATTCCCCGCTGACAGGTACCTCGGGGCTGCTTAGATCCCGGCGCTTCTTGGGTTGTGCTGAGCGGTTTGGTGGAGGTGCCACAGGGCACAGGATGTCTGCTTGCCGGCTGGCCCTGCCATTCGGGCGGGCAGAGTCCCTGGTGATGGCAGTGGTGTCACCCCAGAGAGCCCTCCCCTGTGTTTGGGCATGTTCCTTCCCACTCTCCTCCTACAGTACCTCCAGCTTTCTAACAGCTATCTAAATCCCATCTCAGCCCAGTGTCCATGAGCTCTGCCGTTACCCACCCACTGGGAAGGGCTTTATCCCCTGGGGTGCCCGAGGTTACAGCACCGTGCTCGTTCCCAGACAAGCAGGTGGAATCAGACTCCTCAGTCTTACCTGAGCCCTGGTCTGGGCTGTGACCCACCAGAGGAGGGGGAAACTGAAACAGCCCTGGCCAGGGCAGGGGACCAGGGTCACTGTGCTGCAGGCCTTGTGCCAGGGCCAGGGCACTGCTGGTGGGGCTGGCCCCATGCCCTGGACACACCGGGACCACTGGCTGGGGTTGGGCTGGCCTGGGGGTGGAGAGGAGACTGTCCCAGAGTTGCCAGGGTGTTTTTGGTGGTGTGTGGGCAGCCCCAGGGTCCGTCAGGGCAGTGCTGCCCATCAGCAGAGCGGGAGTGAGGTGTCCAGGAGCAGTTTCTGCATCTGGGTCCCTGATCTCGCCCTCACGTGCAGGTCCCTCACAGGGTGAGTGGTGTCGACGGCGGCTGGAGATGGTTCAGCTGTCACGTGTCCGGAGGATGCTGGCCCTGAGGCCCAGGTAGGAGCCTGGTCATGGGGGCTGTGCTGGGGCTGACACCTCCCTGCTGCCCTCCATAGCCCGGCAGCCGCTGACAGGCCACCATGGAGCGACCCACGCGGGTGCCCGGTCCCCTCCGCCTCCTGGGCTTCTTTGGGCGGAAGCCGCAGGCTGTCGGGGGGGAGAAGTTGCCAGAAGTGGAGCCGGAGGAACCTGAGGAGCCACATGTGGTGCTGCCCCTGGGCGAGGGTGGGGAGCTGGAGGAGTGTCCCCTCTGCCTGCTGCCCCAGCCCCCTGAGGCCTTCCCCAGCCTGGCCTCCTGCGCCCACCGCTCCTGCCGGGGCTGCCTGCAGCAGTACCTGCGCATCGCTGTGGGTGAGAGCCGCGTGCCGGTGGCCTGCCCGCACTGCCCTGCCGCCCTCCTGCCTGCTGACGTCCACCGCCTCCTGCCAGAGCCTGCCCTCCGTGACAAGTATGAGGAGTTCCTCCTCCGGCGGCTGCTGGTGGCTGACCCTGGCACCCGATGGTGCCCCGCGCCCGACTGCAGGTGACCCACTGGTCCCTTGAGTGGAGCCGGGAGCAGAGGGATGGCGGGGGGGGTGCTGTGGGACTCCCCTCCCTGTGCCAGTGGAGTCTTCCCCAGCCTGTGTCCTGTGAGCCTTTTCCAGGCTCAGTGTCCCCGTGACTTGGTCCCCTGTGGGGCTGTGCCTGCCCAGAGAGATGTCCCAGTTCTTGTTCCCATTGCAGAGCCTGGGCAGCTGCGTGTCTCTGCCAGGGTTGTTGCTCCTGGCCATGTTGGGCCAGTCCACAAGGCCCCAGGGCAACTCTGTGGGTGCTGCAGGTCTCTCCTGAGCCACAGCTGCAGCTCTGGCTTGGTGTGGAGCTGGGACCTGCCACTACATGACCTGGCTGTGCCAGGGAGGGGAATGGCTGTGTGGGGACACAGGGAGAGCCATGGGCACTGCTGGCCCCCCAACACTGACTGCTTTCTCCCTGCAGCTATGCTGTCATTGCCTATGGCTGTGCTGAGTGTCCCCGCCTCACCTGTGGACGTGAGGGCTGCGGCACTGAGTTCTGCTACCACTGCCGGCAGCCCTGGCACCCTGACAGCCCCTGCATGTCAGCACCACCGGCCCCCAGCCTGGCCCACCCCACCGCTCAGAGTGTCCACCCTGAGGACTCAGACCATGGTGAGACCCTGGCCCAGGGTGGGAGCAAGTGGGGCAAGGATCTGGCACAGCTGGATGTCTGCGGGATTGCTGGGGTTGGGACCTGTTGGAGCCAGGACCCTGTGGTCCCCAGTGGCTGCCTGTGTGTGGAGGCATGTGCTGGTTGAGCTGGGGGTATGGAGGGGGTCCTTGCTGTGCCTTTCTCACCCCCACACCCATGGGACGGGCTGCAATTCCAGGACAGGCTGAGGAGGTGGACCTGTGCTGCCCTGTCCTGCCTCCCCCCATCCTGTCTCATCTCCTCTCCCCTGCCAGCTGAGGCCGAGGACATCAAAGTCTGTCCCCGCTGCAGTGCCTTCATCATGAAGATCAATGACGGGAGCTGCAACCGCATGAACTGCACAGTCTGTGGCTGCCTCTTCTGCTGGCTGTGCCTGAGGGAGATCTCTGATGTGCACTTCCTGAGGTCAGTGCAGGGCTGGGGGACCGCTGGGAGCCGTGGGGTGTGCTCTGGGGAGCCACAAGGAGCCGTGGGGTGTGCTCTGGGGACCTGGGGCTGCAGGAGCTGTGGGGTGCACAGAAGAGCTGCCCCTGAGCTGCAGGTGCTGTGATGCTGGGCTGGGGACCCTGTCAAGAGCTGTGGGGCAGAGAGGCCCTGCTGAGAGCCATGGCCATGGGCAGTGAGGTTTGGGGTTGCTGGGCTGTGGAACTGCTCAGTGGGGGGAGGGGAGTGGTCTGTGCTGCTGGGGCTGGCTCTTGGCACTCCATGGCGGGGTCGCCAGTGGCATCCAGAGCTCAGGGCTGGAATGGGGGTGGGCTGTTCTGGTCCCCTGCACAGGAACCCTGGGCCCAGCCCCACTCTGTCTCCATAGCCCCTCTGGCTGCACCTTCTGGGGGAAGAAGCCTTGGTCGCGGACCCGGAAGATCCTGTGGCAGCTGGGAATGGTGCTGGGGGCGCCCATGGTGATCTCCCTTGTTGCGGGCATTGCTGTCCCCGTCATTACCATTGGGATCCCCATCTACATGGGTAGGAAGGTACTGGCAGGGGGGCCTAGAGCCCCCCATGGTCCTGTTCCCCGCTGAGCCTGGTAGACATGCAGGTCTCATCACTGTCCCCAGCATGTCTTTGTGCCCCTGCCATGACTCCCCATAGCCCCTCCTTGCTGTAGCTGCGTCCAGAACTTGGCCAGGGCTGGGAAGGGGCCCCATCCCTGGGGGCTGTGCATGGAGCTCCCTGCAGAGCCCTTCACCTGCCCTGCTCCTCCTCAAGGTGCTGGGCCAGAGCCGGAGGAGCAGCCTGTCGAGGTGCCAGCAGTGCCTCTCTGTCACCAGCAGTGTCCTCCTCTCTCTCTTTGTGTCCCCCATCATCACAGCTGTCACTGTGGGTGAGTGTCCAGGCCAGGGCTGCCCGGGTGCCGGAGAGAGTGGGGCTGGGCCCTGGGGGCTGCTGCAATGGAGCGGCTCCAGAGGGGGATGTGTGTCTCGGGGGCACCAGGGCTTTACCCATGGGGACAGGCCAGCTGGAGCTGCTGGTGAGGATGGGGAAATAGCGTCCTGTCTGCCCACAGGAGTCGGCGTGCCCCTGATGCTCACCTACGTCTACGGCGTGGTGGTGCTGTCACTGTGTCGGAGCCGCTGGGGGTGTGGGGGTGGCCGCAGCCCCCCCGGGGATCTTGGTGTGGTGGAGCTGGAGAACGTGACCAAGTGTGAGTCCCGCACTGCCATCTTTCCACCGCCCTGTACCCTCTGTGGGGCTGCAGGGGCTCCACTCCTGCCTGGAGGCTCGGTGGCTGTGACATCTCCAGAGCCAGGGGCTCCCCATGGACATACACATACACCCACCCTCTGCTCTGTCCCTGCGAGGGGCTGCAGCATGGTGTCCTGAGGGAAGCGCTGACAGGGAGTGGCCCTTGCAGATGGGGTGCTCAGCACCATCTCTCCCCCCACCAGTGAATGAACTCTGGTCGGTGCTGCCCAGCCCCAGGGGGGGCGAGGATGGGGTCCCGGACACAGTCGCCTCCTTCCCCAGCAGCAGCCACAGCCCTCGGCATGGGGCCACGTGGAGGGAGCAGGACAGCCAGTCGGCCAGCACAGTGGCCCTCGCGGGGAGCATGCTGAGCGAGGGCCAGGACACATCCTACAGGTCAGTGGGGGATGCTGGGCTGAGATAGTAGATGGAGGGCTGGGGGCTGGCCTGTCCCCTTCCTCACAGCCTTCCTGTGCCCACTGTACCAGACAGGGATGTGGCGATGTCCCCTTTTGGCTCCTGCCCTCAGGCCCGGTGTTTGTCTGCAGGGAAGGCATCAACATCGAGGTGGAGGTGTCAATTGAAGCTGTGCCACATCCTGGCCGGGAGCAGAGCCTGTGCAGCGTGCTGTCAGGACAGAGTCTCTCTGGGGACTCCCTGGCAGGCAGCAGCGACCAGTGCAGCCCCGTGGGCATCCCTGCAGAGTGAGGGGATTGTGCAGCATGAGCTGGGGACCCTTGATACACAGAGCCCCCCACCTGGGCTTCCACAGATGTGGGGATCCCACGTCCTCCTGTGGCAGAGCTGATCACCCTCTGTGGCCACCATCAGCCCCAGGAACTGGGTCCTGGCCACCCCCAGGTTGGATGGGCACTGACTGCGCTGAGCTCTGTCCACTCCATCCCTGCAGGCAGCCTTGAGCACCACCAGGAAATAAAACTATTCTCCGAGGGTTTGTCTTTGTCTCCTGTGGCGCAGCCCCCCACGATGGCACAGCCCCTTTGCAGCAGGTTCTGATCCCTGAGCATTCTCTGGGGGGTTGGGGAGGCTGCAGGGGGGACAAGTAGGATCGGAGCAGTGAGGGGGGTGTTTATGCAAACACCCAGGAAAGGGAGAGCAGCGTGGGGAGGGGGAGATGCTGCTGCAGCCCCTTGACCAGCACGAGCAAACATACATTACGGGGTTTTTTGGCCACCACTGACTTGTCTACATTCACACATAGAAGTGGATGCCCTGCAGCTTGTGCCAGCTGCCCATGAGTGTGGAGGGAAAGACGATACAGGAGATGGAGCACTGCAGCTGTGGTGGTGGCCGGGGATGACCCTGCACACCAGCAGGATCCACGGGTGTCACATACGGCGCTGGGGCAGGACTGGCCATGGGGCACAGGGCGTGGCCAGACCTCTGTGCTGAGCAGTCCGTGTGTATTAAAAGACCTTATTCTCTTGTGCTTCTATTTCTCACACTTTTCCCTCCTCAAATCTGAATCCCTCCGTTTTCCCACCTTTGGTCTCCCCCTAAACATCCCATAATAAATCCTGTGCTATCCCGAGATGCCCTTTCCCTGCATCCCACCCCTGGGCAGCCACCTTCCTGTACTCACAAGGAGATCCAGAGAGCTCCCGATGAGGCAGGTGATGGGTTTCACGCGATTCGAGCCTGTCCTGGCCCTTGTACCTCTGTCCTTCTGGAGTTTTGGACGTTGGCCTTTGAGGGGCTGGTGCTTCTCTTCCAACAGGTCTGGCAGTAGCTGGATCAGGCCGTTAATCACATTACTCCTCCTGTTGTTGAGTCTTTGTGTCTCCAGCTGAGCTTCCAACTGTCCCATGTCTGGTGTCTCCAGGATCTGTCCCAGGTCACACTAACCCCTGGCTCCCAAACTCTTCTGCTCCCCAGCAAGTCCAGGGCGATGTTTGCTGGGCAGTTCGCACAGGGGTATGTGCCCTCCCCAGCACACATCCTGGTCCCTTTGCTGGTGCCCACACTCTGCCCCTGTGCACAGCAGAGAGCACCCCCCGCCCAGGGAAACACTGGGGAAAGATCATCACTTTGTGGTGGTCCATTATTCTGTCTTTTTACACTCTGCTGGCCCCAAAGAGGTGACCAGAACCCTCCCCAGCCCCAAGGCCTTGGCTCCTCTGGCTCCATCCCAGCGAGGAGCTGCCGCAGACCCTGCTGGGCAGCCTCAGCAGAACTCCCGATGCCGTTCTCTGAGCAGCTTCACTGGGTTAATGAAAATAATTAGATACAAGGGCCTTTGATACGGCACCTGACAGAGCACTTTGATTGAAAATTAGCATGACAAAACAGTAATAGAACACACGGTGAATTGTCTAAAACCAGTCACCTCTCAACACAAACTGCCAACGCGAGGTCTCCGCTAACCAGAGCCGTTTCAGGGCTCCACAGAGGTCGCTGCCAAGTCCCGTATCTGAAAATTTCTTTAATGACCAGGAAGAAAATGTAAAGCCAAGCCCTTTAGAGGTTGATGCCCGGCAGCAGGAACAGGACAGCAGGCGCAGGACAACTCAGACAGCTTTTAACTGCACCGAGTTCAGCCTCCCGGGACCCCGTGGCTCCAGATGCTCCGTCCAGGACTGGATTCACTCTTTCTGCACGGGGCTCTGCAGCACTGCCACCACCCCTACTCCAAAAAGGACAGGCGGGAAATGGAGAGGCTTCAGAAGTAACAAATGCTTTTAGGACTGGAGAAATAATTCTGCTCATTCGAGTGACAATTCAGTCTGTTTACCAGAAGCCAGGAGGCAGCCTGGCCAGCACACTCCGGGCAGGGAGGAAGCATCAGGTACCAAGTGGCCCCTTCACCAGTGTGATCCCAAGACAAACCCATCTGGCTGCAAACAAAAGATGTCCTGAGAAGAAACCCACATTTGCTAGAGAAAAAAAAAAACCCTCTCCTCTTGTGCTTTACTCCAGCAGCACCAATGCAGAGGGACACATCAGCTTGTCCAGGTCTGAGCAGCAATTCCAGCTGCAGCACCCATATTCGTAGTCCTGAATGGCCAGCCCTGAGCAGGGACATGGGAGCCCAGCCTGGATAGTCCAGGGGCCAAAACAGCTCCGGTCTGGACATGTCATCACTGGAGAAATGCTGGACAGGGGGGCTCAAGCTCAGAGCCATCAGGGAAAGTGCTCGAAGGCAAGACAAGGTGCCCCCATCCAGACTGCTGGGGCCAGCTGAACCACAGAGGCTCAGACAACAGTCCAGGACCAGGGTGGTGGTGTTTGTCTTTGAAAGGGGACACCTGCAGTGCAAAGGGTTCTCCCTTGTGGCACAGGGACCCCAGAGCAGTCAGAGGAAGCTCCTCCAGGTAACCAGCCAGCAAACATCATCTCTGCTTCCCCATGCTCCCACCTTGCTCAGCATGAGGCAAAGAGAAGAACAGCCGACCCTGCCACAGTCCACGTTCACTTCTGAGGGAGAACTGTGGTGCTGACACATTGCATGAGCTTCACACTGCCCAGGACACCAGGTGGGAGCCACCTCTTGTCACACCTTGAAGAGAGCAGGCAGCTGGAAGGGGTGCAGCAGGAAAGTTAGCCCAGAGGGGTGACTGGCAGCCCTGACCCTTCACAGACACAAACTCTCCTCAGAGACCTGTCTCCTGCTCTGTGTGACAGACTCTCCTTGGCTGGGACACCCCAGGGTAACGGAGAGGCCACAGGGGCCAACACTCTGCAACAACACAGACCTGAGCTGCGGACACATCCCCCCCAGTGCCTCCAGACACCGGGATCAGACATTCTCCCCCCCAGTACACCTTCCTCAGCCCCCCACCTCCGGCCAAGAACCAGGGACCAAAAGTACAGCTACGTTTTCTGGCCTTTTAGTTTGAAAAAAGTATTGATTGAAAGTGTACAACAGAATGAGGTGTGGCAACAGCACCACAGCCAGATTGTTTCACAAATAAAAACAGAAAGGGCCTTAAATAATTGGGTGCAGATTAAAAAAACCTCAACAGTGAAAAAGTTCTTCCCTCTGAACAGAAATTCACAGGCACGGAAATGGCAACAACCACATGGAGACGACGGGGGGACATCCTCTTCCTAAACCAGGGGGCTGTGTTGGCAGGGTCCTGCCCGGAGGCTCTGCCCTGGGCTCCCTCTTTGGAATGGTTACAGATGAACAGCGCAACATGCCCTCGCTACCCCCCACCCCCCGACCAGGACACGGACAAACAAGGCCTCTGCTAAGGCTAAAAAAAGGACAAGACTTTGGAGTCTTGAGTTCAGCATGTTTAAGAAACGAGAGTCTGGTGAGCGCACAGCAAAGTCCCCGCCTTGGGCTCGTTATTCCAGCTTGGCCTTCTTCTTGTTATTGTCGCCCCCGTTCTCCTCCGCTGGTGCTGGCGCTGCCGCCTCCTCCAGTTTCCGCTTCCCGCTCTCTGCGGGCGGGTGTGTGCTCCGGGGTTTGAAGCTGATAATGATGCAGGTCATATTATCGCAGCCGGTGCCATCCCCTGAGGTGTCTGGAGCCAAGCACTGATCCAGCAGCTGAGGAGGGACAGGAGAGGATGGGACAGGTCAGCAGAGGACACAGACACCGCACTCTGAACAGCCCGGGACGCTGGGCCCGTCCGAGCAGCTGAGAGCGGCCCCGGGGGCTTCAACGCTGTTCAAACCAGACACAGGATGGAAACAGCCTCAGCAGCCCTGGCTTTCTGAAAGCAGAAACTCCTTTGGCTTCAGCCCTGGGAGCACCCTAGAGGTCAGAATCACTGATGAGGGTGCCAAAGGAACTGGGTTCCAGTTCAGAGGTGTCTGCTCCCATTCCAGCCAGTGTTTGCAGACCACTTGCTGCCAGACACACCGAGCGCTGAGCAAACCAGTGTGATGGGGAGGGAGGAGGGAGCTGGGCAATGGGCTGGGATGCAAGAACTTCGCAGGCTGGAAGGATGAGGAAGCCCTGGACCTTACCTCTTCTACAATGGAGGAGAGCGGCCTCAGGACTCCATTCTCATCCTTTTGGGTGATCTTGGACTGGATGAAATCCACCACTTCCTGGCTGCTCATCACATTCCTGCAGAGAGCAGAGAGGTCAGAAATGCCAGCAAAAGGGGCAGTGATGCCATGGTGTCCCCAGATAGCCCCCCCCAACAGGGAGCCAACGGGAACAAAGCTGTGAGCAGCAAAGAACAGGAGGGTTCAGAGTTCAGCTCACTGTCACGTCCCTCCCGCTGAGAACAACTTCTCAGGGACCCAGCTCACCTCTCTGAGGACATGGGGAAAGAAGGGCTGATTAGCACCCAGGGCCTCTGGGCCTTCCTGAGGCCATCCCCAGAGAAAGACCAGAGCAGTGATGGCCAAGAGGCACAATGCTCCTTCACCACTCACCAGATTCCATCGCAGGCAATGACCATGAAGTCGTGGTCGTCATTTATTGTCAGCACTTTGATGTCAGGCAAGGCAGAGATCATCTGTTCTTCTGGAGGCAGATTCTTGTTCCGCTTGTAGAAGTGATCACCTGTAGTGGGGAGGAGGATCAGCTGTTGCTGGGGTTGGGCCCTGGTTATGCTGCCTACCCCCAAACAGCGAGAAACACCACCCTGCCAAAGGGCAACCCTGGCAGAATTGGAGCCAGAGCTCCCAAAAATGGAGCAGATCAGGTTGTGTGCACATCTAACAGAGAAATCTGCCACATGTCCAGGACATCAGGTTTGGGAGCCCAATATGCTGGCACCAAATGAGAAAGAGTTGCCTTTGCCAATTCAGCTTCTCTTCACCTCAAACCAAGTGCCAAGTTCCTGGGGCAATGCCAGGCTGACAGCATGTGGCACCTGACAGCACCAGCCGAGACCCTGAAAGCTGCTCATGAGATGAGCGATCCTGTGTCTTGGAGCAGGATTTGCAACTCACCCAGCACCAGCCTGGCTTTGCTATAACACTAGATGCTCATTTTCCAGAAGCTCAGGCTGTCCAGGGCCAGATATTCCAATGCAATTCCATCATCACATTGCTGGCTTCAAGTCTTCCTCCACAGCCAAAGCTCACCTCAGAAAATCTATCCTCAGCTCTGACTAGCTGAGGCTTATCTGGAATTACATCCTAATAAGGGACTTCTAGGGCCACCACAAAATAGGTGGAAATGCCAGTGTCTACCTAGATAAAGAGACTTCTAGTTTCTGTCCCAAATGTGTTTTTATCTCTTTACCCTAAGATAATGATTTCAATGGGTTTGGTCTTTCTGCACAAGGTACTCTCCAGTCACACCCTTTGCTGATGACATTTCCTTCCCTTCTCTGAGGACTCCCCAGGATGCTCTCAGTGTTATTCACTACCTTCCCCTTAACACCTCCCAGCATCTCTTCTGCTCAGACTGCAGCCACTGATTGGGCCAAGACCTCATTTGGCTGCTAACAGACATGCCCAGTCTTCCTGAGCCATTATTTACTCCAATTAGAGAGGAGCACAGCAGCAGTCAGGTGCTGCCTGCAGCGAGGGGGGTAGAGCCTGCAATTAAAAGGCAAGGCTGGGCGAGGGACAAATGAGCTCAAACTGGTATAAAGTTAAATCCCCAGGAAGCAACACGCCAAGGTCCTTCAACAGCCTCCTAACAGGAAAAAGATCCTGTTCAAAAGTTAACACTCTGATTTTGAGACAGTCATCTGAGGCAGTTTCTGACAGCCCAGCTCTTGGCACCACAGCCTTGTGTTCACACGCCGTCCTGCGCTGGAGCCCTGCGGCCGCTTGGTGTTGCTTTCGACTGACACTTGCCAGTCAATGGCCATTTCCTCTACCTAGACTGAAATCCTCACCACATCAAACACTGGATAGGTTCTGCTCACCATGAGGTTAAAAACTGTTCCTCAAGCTTAGTGTCTGGCAAGCACTGGGATCCAGGGGTGTCATAGAATCATAGAATCATTTAGGTTGGAAGAGACCCCTGGGATCATCAAGTCCAACCATCAGCCCTACTCTACAAGTTCTCCCCTAAAAAGTGTCATGGCAGCTTTCCCCCCTCCTTGCTCACCGATTGCCCGGGAGAGGTTGAGGCCGCCATTCACTCTCCCGTCCATGGTGACTTTGCCGCCTGCGTTCTTTATCCTGGCTAGCTCCACCTCATCCTCTGGCTTGTGGTCATACGACATGTCGACAGCTTTGCCACCTTCCGAGACCACACAGCGTGAGTCTCCAGCATTGGCCACGATCAGCTGCTTGCCCCGGATGAGCGCCACGACAGCGGTCGTCCCACTGTCAGAGCCAGGCTGCAAGAGACAAAGGATTCTGCTGAGACCCCTTTCTCCTGCTCCATATCAGATCCGTAAGGGAGCAAGCTCTAGTCATGAGGACCAGCAGTGTCCCAAACCCTGAGGTGAGGCATCTCACCCCTTCTTCCCACGAGGACACGCAGAACACTGGAGAAAAGCCCAAGGGAAGTGTGAAACACAGCAGGAGCACGTTCCTCGGGAGGCAGGGTCAAGCAGAACCTCCGTTTCAGCCTCAGAGCATCGGTGGTTCGGGATTCTCCAGTGCTCAGTGTGTTTTGCTACACCCTCAGTTCTGATGTGTTGCTTCCAGCTGCAGCCCAGCTCAAGCAGAAGCCAGGAGCTCTCTCCAAAGAGGGGAGGCTGGCACCCCGGAAGCCGTAATCCCTTTTACCCAACATCCCAGGTCCCTGGCCCGTCTGCTGAGAAGCCACAGCCTTGGCCTGGCAAAGAGCTGCGCCCAGGTGCCGCAGTGCTTGCGGGGTGGTCCTGCAGCCATCCCATAGTCTCACTCCATGCCAGCTCTACCGCTGTTTTTATGCCCAGCAAACCCAGCAGGGGCATCAGCCTCCTCCAATCTCAACCTGCTGCCAACCCATGCCCTATCCCTCAGTCTTCTGCCTGAAGTCAGGCTTTTGGCAGCTGTGTTTAGCCTCAGGGGAACAAAAAGGTTGTTCTATCCCCATCTGAGCAGAAATAACTCCTCGCCGAGTCCACCCCAGTGCCGTTGGCTCCACACTATGCTGCAGAACACAAGAACAGGGTGTGCACCTCCTCTTTCCCCTCCATGCCTGGTAACAACATCTCCTCCTCTTCATCCTCATCCTCCTCTGCTTCTTCAGTGTCATCTTCATCATCTTCATTCTCCACCTCTTCACTGCTGTAACCATCCTCATCTTCACTGCATTCCTGCAAGAAAGGAGAGATACCACCAGGAGTCATCACACTCACAGTGCCCTCCCCAGACAGCTGGTCCCTCCATCCTGGGGGCAGGTGACACAGTGGCCCCAGAAGAGTGAAATGACCTGGCAGGTTTCCCCGACACCTGATGCCTACAGAACAGCCAGTTTCAGCTACCACAGCAAATGGAGGGGTGGCACATGCAGCAGGACTGGGGGCTGTCCCTTATGGCTGCTGCACAGATGAGGGTGCGTTTCCTTTGGGGTTATCTACACAGTCCCCAACACTCCCGTGAGATGGTCTCAAAGTATCAGCCTGAAAAACCTATTCCCAGGACACACCTAGGATGAGCCAAAGGCTTGTAGCTCAAGAACCACAGTAAGCAATGCATTCTGCCCAGCCAGAAGGCCACTCTGCCCCGGTGCCGTTTCCTACCTCACTGTCTTCCTCCTCTTCCTCAACCTCATCTGACTCATCCTCACTGTCCTCAAAAAATTTGGATTTGGTTGTGCGCTGGGGCTTTCCCGTAGAGGAGCAGGAGGGCCCGGCCTCCCCAGTAGAAGAGGTGACGGCCTCGTCACCTTTGCCTAGTTCAGGCTTCTGCAGAGCAGGACTGTTGCCTCCAGCGCTGGCTTTGTCTGAGGTGGAGGAAATACCCGTGATTTCTTCATCCGGCTTCCCATTCTTCCTCTCCTTGTGGTCGGTAAGCTCCCCTGGGTCAGCCTCTCCATTCATATTTGACTCCCCATCATGCTGCTTGCCTGTCCCCTCTGCAGCGTTCTCCCCAGCTGGAGCTAAAGACTTGGTTTTGAGGTTCTTGGTGCAGTTTTGTCCATAACGTGTGAGAAGCTCCTCGATGGTCATTGTGGCTTCTTCATGCAGAAGAGCTGCTTCCTCATTATCCACTAAAAATGGAAAGGGGAGGTGAGGACAAAGAGGGTCAGAAAGCAGGGTACATCACCGCAGCAGCAGCTGGAGGTTGCTACTGCAGACAGGTTCCAGCAATGCCTGTCACTGGCAGGCACCAACGCAGCCAGACCTGCGCCGTCCCACTGCCCCAGGACAGTGCAAAGGGGGAATGGCTCCCAACCACAGCTGAAGCTGCAGCCCATCCAGCCACTCTGGTGCCTGCAAGCCGGCCGAGCTGCAGCAGAGGCAGCAGAGTGTTCACAGAGCTGTATGGACGGAGGGAAAAAAGCCTTGTATTTCACCTGAAGCTGTGGCGGAAGCAGACAGACCGCTCCCGTGTGCAGGTTTGTTCATTAATACTGCAACTGGGAAGAAGAAGCTTTTGTTACTGGTCCGTGGGCCTTAAGCACCTGAGGGATCCCAAGCAGCTGCAGTCTGGACTCTCACAAACACAACAGCTTGAGGCGTCAAACTCCCAAGTGGGACCACGGACAGAAAACAGGGTGACTTTCCCCAAACTGAGCCAATGACTACTGTTTCCCTATTGGCATCCCCTTGGTTACCACTTTCTTTGCTAATTAATCCCAAAAGGAAAAGAAATACCCATATCCCAAATACTCCTGAGAGTACAGGACCAAAAGAAGAAAACCCCACCCACTCACACCATAAACCACTTTATCCCTGTCAGCTGGAGAACGAGTACCAACAAAGCGAGCGTTTGCAGACCAGCACACGGCACTGGAGGCGATGGCACTGTTTTACATCTGCCTCAAAGCCAGTCACAAGATGTCCAGCCGAGAGCAGGACATGATTCTACCCTGGAATTCATGGTCTGGCAACTACTTGGTGGTGGAAAAGCACGTTTGCTTTTTTTTGGGAGAAAAAAGAATTGCTGAAAGAGACCAGAATCTTCAATCCTGTGTCTGCCACTGGCCTGGGAGAGCTCAGCAGGGGACATCACACTGTTTCACCTTACAACTCAGCCCCTGTCCCAGCTCACAGGTTCCTGACACATCCAAGAACTCTGCACCCTGTGGAGCAGATCCTACAGAGAACTGTGACAGGCTGGTTCATTATTCATGGCATTAACCCAACAAATAACTTCCCCCAGCACCAGCCCAAAACAACAAGCAGCACTGAGGGGAGGCATTTTTCCAGTGCAGAGAAAGTTAGAAAACACAGAAATTAGGACAGAAAGCCTTCTGCTAAATCAGACCTGGTCCAACTGCTCTCAGCCCCTGCCCTGGAGCTGCAGTCTTGTCTATTCAGTGGTGTCTGACTTACCGTCATCTTCATCAGCCACTTTCTCCTTCTCATCTTCATCATCTTGGGGTCGCCCAGCCATCTGAGAGAGCTCTTTAATCACCTCCTCAGTGGTGAGCTTGGCATCTATGGCTAAGAAAGCATCTTCCAGGGCCTAGGTATGAACACAGACATGAGAGAGTGCACAGTTTCATCTTCCTCCCTGTGAAGTCAAGTCTCCTCCAGAGCATACACAAGCAGAATGACAGAATTGCTCAGGGACCTCTGGGGTGCATCTGACCCAACCCCCTGCTGGAGCAGGGACATCCAGAGCCAGGTGCCCAGGACCACGTCCAGGCAGCTCTTGAATAGCTCCAAGGATGGAGACTCCATCATCTCCCTGGGCCACCCATGCCTGCATCACCCTTGCACTGGAAAAGTGTTTCCTGATGTTCAGAGGGAATCTCCCACGGTCCAGTTTGTGCCATTTTGATCCTGGCACTGGGTACCGCTGGAAAAGCCTGGCTCTGTCCTCCTGGTACCCTCCCTGTGGGTATTTATCCACATGGACTCAGTCCCTCTGAGCCTTCTCTACTCCAGGCTGAGCAGCCCCAGCTCCCTCAGCCTTTCCCTATAGGGAAGATATTCCAACAGCTTCAGCATCTCGGGCCCATTGCTGGTTTGTGGTCAGTGGGGTGTCCACCAGGACCTCTGGGCCCTCTTCTGCTGAGCTGCTCTCCAGCTGGGTGCCCCCCAGCAGGTACTGGTGCTGCGGGGCTGTTCCTCCCCAGGGGCAGGACTTTGCTGAATTCCACGGGGTCCCTGTCACCCCAATTCTACAGCCCATCCAGACCCCTCTGCAGGACAGAGCAGCTCGACCCTCTAAGGTACAGTCACCCCACCAGCTCGGTGTCACCTGCAGATGTCCTATGCTGCCATGGAACCCAGCACCAACCCCTGGTATCAGGGCAGGCACTGGCACTCTGAGGGGGAGTTACAACAGGGGATCGCTTGGTGGAACCAACCTCCCACCTCTGACAGAAGCTACCCCCACCCCTCAAAAAAACACCCCCCAAAACCACCCACAGAACCAGTCCACACCTTTGACTGGAATGAGTCTGAAAATTAAAAAAAAAAAAAAGGTTGGAAAATAGAGTATTTATCTTTGAAAACACAATCGACATGTGGTGTACGTGCCTAGAAACAAGGAAAGGAAATCAAAATGGAAAACGTGGCAGATGGACGCTGGAGGGACAGGGCCCTGCACAAAGTTCTAGGTACCCAAAGCCCTAAACAAGGGCTTTCCTCTGCCTCAGTGCTTACTTGTTCTGCTCTTACCTTTTGCAATTTGCCTTCCTTGTAGGCCTTCTGGTCTTTGATTATCTCAGGGAGGTACTTGGCACAGTACAGGGCAACTTCTTCTCCTGAAAGAAAGCAGAAACCGTTTAAAGAGGCTGGTCCTCCCAGCAGCAAAACACACTCTCGACAGCCGAGTTTCTGCAGCACCCACTAGAACTACCCCAGACACGGAGAAGTCAGGCAGGGGCAGACACCTCCCAGCCAGCAACACAGCAGCAGGATCTGCTGGTGACCCCGGCAAACCTCACAGAGCTCCTCTCCATCAGCTTCCTGAAAGGTTCCCGTATTAACTTTCTGAAAGTGAGCTTAGACCCATTTTGGCCCTTAGATCAGCTGCTTGGGCCCATCCTAACCAGGAAGCTGTTTCCACACGTAAGCATGGGTGCAAACAACAAGCAGGGAAAGGGAAGCTTTTGGTCAATGTAAGCTCTTTCTCAGAATGTTGCTGGCACCTGAGGAGCAGCACGAAAGGCACTACGTATTCTAGCATGGATGTATGTATGTATGTATTCTCACCAGACCAACGACGAGCCCTAAGACAAGCCTTTCAGAATGACAGGGCTCCTGGTCTCAGTCGGGAAAGTGTGTGTGTGCGCCCAGCAGGAGCTTAGGGTGGTCAGGACACCAAGCTGGTGGGGCTGAGGGATAACTGGGACCAACAGCCATATACACACACAAAGCACCTGCTCCTGCAACAGCTGAACAATTTTTAAAAGCTGGAAACACTCCAGCAGCTCAGTAATTAATGCCAGTATGCAACAGAGCACAGGAAACTTGGTTTTGTTTTGTGATCGTAGAATCCTTTGGTTGGAGGAGACCCTTGGGTCATCGAGTCCAACCATCAGTCCTGCTCTGCAAAGTTCTCTCCTACACCACATCCCTCAACAATCATGAAGGTGCTACTAAGAGAAAGAGAAGAGTAAACAGTGCAGGATTGAGAATTTTTGTAGTTCATCTTGGCAAGAGGGGCCAGAAAGAACAGCGCGACTTGCAAGAGATCAATCTAGTAATTCAGGATTTTATGAGAGGCAAAGACCTTCTCATGGGAACCTGGCTGCCAGGTCACCAGAAAGAAAAATTACAGCTAGAAACTGAGAAACAAGGTAAATGACAGGGAGAGAAGGGTGGCAGAGAGGGGGGTAGGGCAGGCCGCAGGCAGGTGGAGGGGCCCAGCTGCGGGTGACTGTGCTGGATGAGCTGTTCTCCGTCACAGGGTGACAAAGGAGCACGAGTGGGCTGAGCATCGTGCTGGAGCCTCTCCGCACACAGCCAGCGTCCCTGCAGCCATCGGTAAAGGCAGGGGAGCCTGGTGTGCTCCTTCCTCCTGGCTACGGAGCTGTAGCAGCCACCCAGCTCTCAGTTTCCCAGCGGCACATCCTGATCCTCAGCCAAGCGGAGTCTGTGCAGGAACTTGGGCAGGATGAGCAGTAACACACACAGCAGCAGAGCTCTGCCAAAGAGAGGGGAATCAGGGAGAAAGTGTGAGAAGGGTGGGAAGCAGGGATCCACCAGCTGAGCAACAGGAAAGGCATAGGGAACGCAGTGGGAAGCCAGAAGGTGCTGAGATTTGAGAGAAAGAAATAAAGAAACAGCAGAGAGGGGATTTTTCCACACAGAGAAGGGATCAAGTGGCCACTGACAAAGAACAGAAACCTTGTAAAATGGCTGCTGTTACAAGAGCACTGCAAAAAGTTCAGTTCTGCAGCTCCACACAACAGAGACCCAGCTCTGCTCTGACCATGCTCTCAAAAATGCAGAGAAGGGGGGAAGAGGGGAAAGAAGAAAACCCCAAACCACAAAAGGAAGATCACAGAAAAATAACTGATATAAGAGAGGAACAGGAGTGACCCCAGCATTTCAATGAGAACTTGAAAGGGAACACCAAGGTGACCTGACAATTACAGGCACAGAAGACTGGCCAGCCCTTACAGGATCTCAGATGAAGAGGTCTGACAACTACTGACCGTTGACATGGGTTTCTGGAAGCAGATCTTGCCAATCCAACTCAACATCTGCTCTTAAAGATGTTACGACTTTGCCTGATAACACTAAGTGAGCTGATACAGATTTAGGTACAGTGTGTAACTTCTGTATTATATATAACTTACATATACATATGGGTAATATAAGTTAAATTTTTGAGACAGCATGTGCTGAACAGATGAAAGAACTGCAAGTGACCAAGTCAGGGATGAAATGTGTTCAGTTTCATTCACTGAAACTGGGCAATGAAGGACAGGGAGATGGGCTCTCAGAGAGCTATGGCCACAAGGAACACGTGTGTGGAGCCTTGGGCCGTGGCAGAAAATCACACAGAGGATCTGAACTCTGCAAGACAGTGCTGGGCACACAGTCCAGCAGCACACTACGCGTACCCCATCCCCTCCCTTAGGTTGCTTAACTTAGAGCATAACTTAGCAGCCCTGAAGCACTTACAGCTGTGACGTCCTCGCTCCTGTGACAGGGATGGAGCGGAGCAATGGGGCCCAAAGGCACCAGGGTGGTTTGGTGCAGGGACAGGGGGCTCCACTGCAGGCAGAGCCATTCCCAGCATTCAGTGACTTGGACGACACCTCATCTGAGGCCCAGACTTGATGGTGACATGCTCTCACATAAAGGCTCTATCATCAAGCAAGGTGGTGTGCTGAATGTGCCTTAGCAGCACAAGGAGGAGAAAAACTAGGAAAACTGCAGGAATCTCTCATCCCAAATCAGCAACAGACCCAGTGGGCTCCTGATGCAGCTGCCAGTCACCACAAGGGGCAGCTACCACCTCCTCCAGCTTCTCCAGCCTGCAGTCACTTCTGCCAGTCCCATCTGGAGCAGCACAACAGCGCTGACGCCTCTCCCCCTGCTCATTTTGACACTGTCTGTGACACCATCCACTGTATGGCAGGGACATGGGAGAGTCACCTCCACACCGTGCCCTGTCTCTTCTGAGACTCCCCTGAGGCACTGAGCAGGAACAGGATGGGTAGAAGTCTCCATGGCTAGTATTGGGCGACGGTTGTAGCAGAAGGGCCCCAGCCGCAGCCACACGCTGAGAGCATAGGGCAGGAAGAGAGTGATGGCTGGTCCCGTGTCTGCCTGTGGGGTCTGGGGACAAGGTGGCTGCTCTGGAAGCAGCTGATGGGTCTAATGATACCAATACAGACACTCTATCACCTGCCAGACAGAAAGGATGACCCAACAGTGCACTCCTGCTGCAACAAGGGACAAGGAATTTTCTTCAAGGCGAAGAGTGGCTTGATCTCATAAAGTCACTGAGAACTTTGCATCCCTGGCCCCAGTGCCCCCCAGCAAGAGGCAGGGCATGGGGCTGGAGCATGGCCCACGGGAAGATGCCATCCACAGGCCTGGCAGCACCCCACAAAGCAACGCCATAGAGAAGGGATCGCGTTCCGTCACCACAGGAGGAGGAAGCCAGCCCCAATATGGAAAAATCCGGCAGTTAAACAAGCCATTTCTTTGAAGAAGGGATGCCGAGATTAAATAGTGACCCAGAAATCTCCAACGTGCCCGGTTGTGGGTACCCAAAGGGAAATTACTGTAAGAGGATCTGTAGGTGCCACAGGAGACAAGAAACTTTTGCCACTTGCTGTGTGGTTCCAGCATAGATGTCCCAACAGACGTTTCTGCTGTTGACTGAAGGAGTGCCACACTGGACCCTTGGCCAGACTCCTTGATTCCTCTTCATTGGCTGCTGCTCACCCTCAAGCCCTCTGCGAGCACAGATGGCTGTGGCTGTGCCCGTCTCCCTGTTCAGGGGACACACACTTAGTGTTACAACCCAAACATCTAGAAAAAACAGGTTTTCCTTGGGAGCCCTGCAGCTGAGGGCAATAATCCATCGAAACGGGATCCAGTAGGTGCATGCCCCTCTGGTGCCCAGGAGGCAGCTATGGGCCCAGCACACAGACCTCAGGTCCAGCTGCTGGCACTGCAGACCCACTGACATCTCCCTTGTTTCCAGCCTGGAACCCACTGTGGAACTCTGTCTCCATGAATCACGTTATGAACATTTTCCAGAGGGGCAGCATCCAGCTAAGTAACACCACAGCCTCAGCTGCATTTCCTGCATGACACAACATAGATACTGTAGTGTGAAGGTCTTTGAGAGGCTAAAGTAAGATACCTAACGTGTAACACTGAATTAAGTGAAAAGGAAAATATCTGGAGGATCCTCCAGAGCGTGTACTTTTGTGTTCCTACAAAATCGTAGGAGATAGCTTTTGTTTGTGAAAGAGCATGTGGGTTTTTCAGGATGTCTGAAAGATCACGCAGAAAGGAGGGAGCGTACATGGGAAAGGCCAAGTCTCAGAGCATATTTCTAGATGCCACTGCCAAAACCTACATCTGACTCAGCTGAAAAGACAGGAGTGACAATTCCGATGGCCGATTCGCCCCAGCATTTCAGGCAGCGCTGGCTCCAGAGTACCTGGGACCCAGCTGCAGCCTCGCTGCTGTACGATTTCTCCACCTCCAGCAGCACAGGCTTGGATCTGACAAGTGAAGACAAGAACAAGCAGCAGCCTCGGGGCAAAACCTGGGCAAGGAAAAGGCCTCAAGAGATACAGGTTCCCAGATCAAATCTTTTCCAGTGCATGTATATGCAGAGTCCCAACCTGCTGCATCCTCACAAGGCTGAAAGTAGATCCCACTCAAAGGTCTGATCTGTATTTAGAGACATACACACCACTGGAACATAAAATGAAGAAAGCTTACAGTCAAATAACAAATAAACAAGCTCACAACAGATACCACAGAATCCCTATGGACTGGAATACTGTGCCAAACCAGGAAAAGAAAAATTTTAAAGCCAGAATATTAAGTCTCAGCCTGAGACAATGCCAGGGAGGCAGAATGCTAAGGCAGATCAGAAGGCAAGGCAGATCTGTTGCTCTGCACACCAACCAGAAAAAAGAATTCAGCAGGGCTTGCTGCGTTCAAATTAAATGTACTGGAAGGAGCAAAAAGAAAATCTCACTGTGATAATGCTGACCTCTGAGAAGGGGGAGTGTCAATGAAGACATGTCTTAAACAGCTAAAAGGTTAAAGCATGTGTAGACAGAGGCTGAGCAGAAATACCACACTGGAGCACAGACCACCCGTGTATCGCTCTCCAAGACTGGGGACAAGGCCAGGGGAGGTAAAAAGGCAACTGGGGAAGGCTATTAAAATGTAAAAATCAGCAGCATCTCTCAAAAACCGCAAGTCTTGTCCACAGGGGGAGAACATAAAAGAAAACTCAGTAAGTGAAACTGAATGCTAAATAGGAAAAAAAAAAAACCAAACCAAAAACCCACCACTGCCCTTTTCCAAGGAACACAATAATGAAGACTTTTCCCAACCCGCCTGCAGCAGGAAGCTTAACTGGAGAGTTTAAGGCTGACAGGTGAGCAAGGTATAAATAAAAGCTAAATTCAGTCTTTGCACTGTCAGCTAACAGAGCTCAGAGAGCTTCCCAGCCTAAAACCTTCTTTTTGATGGGATAGATCTGAGGAACCAATGCATAAATAAAATCACACACAAGTAGGAATGGGCAAAAGTTGATCTTCGGAGACAGGTTCAACCACATCCGTATCCTTCCTGATGAAGTTTGTCTAGGAAGAGCAGCAGGGATTCAATCACTGGAAACGTAAAAGCAGGTTAGAAAGCCACGCCAGTGCTTTCCCATTCTGATTAATGCCTTTCCCTGATGTCTGGCTTGAATCTTTCCTATTGTACTTAAAAAAACCAAGGCATGTGATTTCATGTACTACACCAACGGGCACGTCCTAAGTGTCCAAAGTCTTCCTAAAACCCAACACGTGACATGCACCTTCCTGTTAGCTGAGGAACTAACACACTCTGCTTGAAGAATGGGTCAGTTTGACAGTCTTCACTCTTGACCGGTTTTAGCAAGGTGCTACTTGTCCTCATATCTGCTAGATGCTTACAACTGGTTTCTGAATTTCTGCAAGAAACAACATTATGTTGAATCATTGCTAAATCCCTACAATCTTTTTCCTTTGTCCTTCTCTGCTTTTCCAAACCAACCCATCATCCCATGTTCTCAAAGATGATCTTCAGGGTACCAGCAGTTGCTTCTCTCAGGTTTCTGCACACTCCAAGATGAAGTTCAGGAGGAAAATAATTCCAAAAGATTAAAGTGAAACGCTTCAGATGAACACTCTATCTTTTGAAGAGCTACTAGTCAGCTACTTACTCAGGCTGACCTTTTTAATAAAGACTACTGCAAAAAAGGCCAAAGAGTCAATGAGCAGGAGGCAATTTAGTTTACATACTCCATACAGATTTTCAGAAAGCTGCCAAATAAATCATCAACGTTTTACGTGCTAAGCTGCCATGGAACAGAAGGTTTGGGAGAAGCAGACAATTTTCCAAATGGGGGATGGGCACTGGGAGAGTTCTTTGAAGATGTTGTTCAACATCTACATGAACAATCTGGAAAAGGGGTTTTCTTACTGCAGCTCTTTGGTGACTACCCTGTCCAGCTTGTCCACCCAAAAGCAAGCATTCTTAAAAGCTTTACAAGATGGAATGCAAATGTAATTTCAATTTTGCATCAACCCATGACCTTCCTTCTAGAAACCTAAATTCTAAGACAATTTCAGAATCTTAATCAATGACAGGTATGAAATAAAACGCTTCCCAAGGAGTAGGATTTCTAATGACAGATAGATCCTTGCCCGAGCAGCCCAGAGGGTCCATAGAAGAACCAGGAAGAGACTGGTGGATGCATTACCTCCGTGTCCATCGTAGACCGAGAACATGGCTGTTTCACTGTCCAGCTCGGGTATGCAGTTGTGTGCGTCCTGAAAGAGAGAGCAGAAGTCTGGGATGACATGGATTGCAGAGAAGTGAGAGAAAGGGACAGGGAGGCCAGGAGCACCAACAAGAAGATTCTCAAATCAGAAGAGAGAGCAAGGACAATCAGAAAGCCTCCTCATTCTCAAATGCTAACACAGAGAGCACTGCTCTTCAAAGAGGGGCAAGGATCTTTAACATGACAGTGCTCTCTGTGCTGGAGCAGTAACCCAGCCTTGTCACCATGAGGTTGCACTGGAAACCCTTTCAGATGCTCAGTACAACCCCTCTGGGTATGGCCAAGCTCAAGCCAGAACCAAACCGCTCCGCTATCCTGCAACGCCGCGCTGCCGTAGAAGCTCCGTAACAGGCAGGAGGCTGCAGCACTGCACAGAACGGTGCCCGGGCTGAGCTCCGGCCAGACAAGCGTAACTGCAGAAGTGCAAGTTATACTGGTACCAATCCACTGCCAACGACCTCCAAACAGACAAATGCAACTAGCTGAGGGGCACTTGTGGAGTCCGGCTGTTCCCACAGACACTTTCTTTCCCCAGCTCTGGCCAAACAAGAGCCGTGCAAACTGAAAAGCCATTGATGAAGCCAGAAGGTCAAAGCCTCCTGACCTCATGCCTTCAACCAGACGTTGCTTGCTCTGGTGAATACAGCCATGGAGGGCAGCAGTTGTCTATCCCAACAGCCCAACGAAAGGCAGCCTCGCGGGATGCGGGACTACCACAACCAGTGAGAACAATTAACCTTCTCTCGGGACAAAAGCTCCTTCCTGCTCTTCTCACCACATGGGATGCTCCATGAAGGCACCACTGGCCGCAGGCACAGCTACCTGACACGCAAGGCTCAAAGCCTGATCTCTCCAGGTCCTTTTAAGCAGTGAGGCCAAAAACAAGCAAGCAACCAGCCAGCTAACAGCGCAAAGCCCCAAGTGCAAACCCAGGTACCACGTCCTAAGGTAAAGACACACCCTTGGTTCTGGGGACTGTCCAGAAACTTGGAGAGTCTCTGGGGGCAAATCAGAAGGAAGGTCTTTCCTGGGGCATTTTGGGCTGAAATACTAAACTGCCTCCAGCATTTCCCTGTGCACGCTCCCAAACTGCAAAGCTCAACAACATATAAGCAACACACAAAGAGCAATCTGTCTGTTCACCAGGTCTCACAGGAGCAGCAGCCTTTGAAGAAGGCACCACCAGATCCCACAGCCAGGTCACCAGTCTCTTTCACCCTATGGGTCACCAAAACCAACCTGGCTGTTCCAGTGCAAAGCTGAGAACTGATGGATGGACTGAGTCCTCTTCAACCCTTCCCTGCCCAGCTAATCTAACATCCCTTCAAGTTCAAGCCCTAACCTGCCACCTCACAGTCTGACTGTACCTCACATGCTTTCTTTCAAGAACAATCATGTGTTATTTCAAAAAATGTGATCTAGTCTCTTTGCTGTGGTTCAAATTAAAGTTCAAGTTAAAGTTAAATATACTACAGTTGCCCCAAAACACTGTGTTTACTCCAAGACAGCCAGCTCAAAGATCTGGATATGTCCATATCACCAGCCACCACCCAAATCTTCTATATACACCTGGAGCTGTTTGCCACACAGCTAAGCAATTGCTGAGCTCTTTCACTTTTTCATTATAGGGCTCCTTGCATAAGAGCTCTTTGCCCTCCAGAATCCCACAATCATAGAAGAGAAGCCCATTCCCCTGCAATTTCTACCAAAAACAGAACAAGAGAGGTTCTGGGTTTGTGCTGCATTTAGTCCATGGCAACTCCTGACACCGTGATGAAAAAGGCATCTCAACAGGCCAATTACAAACCTAGTTCAAAATGAAAAGAATAAAAAAAAAAGGGGCTCTGAACTATAATGTAGGAAATGTAACCAAATAGGGTTGACTGGAGATAGTGAATGAAAATAAGAATAAGCAAAAAAAATCAGCATTTTCAGGTGCACTTTTTGGAGCATTTACAGCAGTTAGCAAGAGAGCAAAACCACAACAAAGGAACGGGGTAAGTCCTGGGTGACTAAACAGCCGTTAATTAGAGCAAGTAACACCAACGCTGCTGGGGAGGAAACCCAACACTGGCCACCAAAACAGTCTCTGGGGTGTTGGTAGAGCAGTGACCGCAGCTCGTCCCAGCTGCAGCAGAGAGGGCAGGCAAGTACAGCCACCACGCACTGGTAGGAGAGGGCTTGCCCTACACTGCACTGGGTTCCAGTGCTGCACACCAGTCTCAGGTATTTTCAACACCAAGAACAGCCCAGAGAGCCCACAATGACCACCAAAACCCTCCCGGTGCCACCAGCAGTAGGGGCTGGTGAGCTGTCTGCAGCCATTGTCCTTCAGGGAACCAGGATCTCAAGCTCTTCAGACCAAGCAAGAGCTCACAGAATCTGGATATCAGCAACCCCCTCCACACCAGCTTTCTGCTGCCTTGCCTTCCCCTCACAGGTGGCACAATTCTTGGTTTCCCCCAACCATCTCAGTGGACACCTGAAACATCAAACACCAAATTCAGTTGAAATTAGGAACTAAGATAAAACTGAGAGCAAATTTGACAAACCTCCTTATTTTGTACCAACCCAAGCAAGGGCTATTTTTCTGAGCCCAGAATGAAATGAAGCTGCACAGGCGTTGTTGGTGTCTCGTCTTGGAGACAGACTCAGAACAGCCCCAGAGTTCAAAGATCCCAACGATCCTCCTCCAAAATGCCTCCTGCACCTTACACTGGATCCCAGAGCACTCCTCTCTGTACCACAAATCATCTTCAGCTACTTTTCTCTTCTCATTTGCTCATCGTACCTAACACTGTTTTTTGGTATCCTTGCCCTTTGAGTCACTCATTTGCCCAAAACATCATCTTAAAGACAAAGTAATTTCTCTGGACTACGAATAGACTTACATTATAGCATTTCTTCAGGGCCCTGGATATGTACCTCACTTGGGGGCTCCTAAAACATGAATCAAAGGCAACAGGCAACTGACTGGCCTCACTAACATAACATGTAACTACAGCCTTGAGCTTAGAACTTTCTCCAAGCCTTGCAGAACAGCAAAAGTACAATTCAACATGAAGAAAAGGTAAGAACACAAGACAAGATGCAGAGAAGAACACATAGTGCTAGGAAAGAAGAAAAAAAAAAAGAAAAAGAAAAGAAAAGAAAGAAAACAGAATCATAGAATCATTTTGTTTGGAAAAGACCTTTAAGATCATCAGGTCCACCTGTTAGCCCAGCACTGACAAGTTACCACTAACCCATGTCCCTCAGCAGCACGTCTGCCCGGCTTTTAGATACCTCCAGGGATGGCAACTCCACCACTGCCCTGAGCAGCCTCTGCCAAGTCTTGACAGCCCTTTCCATGAAGACATTTTTCCTAATATCCATCCTAAACCTCCCCTGCTGCAACTTAAGTCCATTCCTCATGTCCCATTGCCTGTTCCTTGGGGGAAGAGACTGACCCCCCCAGCTACGACCTCCTTTGGTTGGACTAGATGACCTTAAAGGTCCCTTCCAACCTAGACAATTCTGCAATTTCTATGATTCCTTTCAGGGGGTTGTAGGGAGGGAGAAGGTTTTCCCTCGGCCTCCTGTTCTCCAGGCTTAACACCCCCAGCCGCTCCTCACAAGACTTGCGCTCCAGACCTCTCACCAGCTCCATTGCCCTTCTCTGGACGCACTCCAGCACCTCAATGTCTTTTCTGTCATGAGGGGCCCAGAACTGGACACAGCCTTTAAGGTGAGTCCTCACCAGTGCCCAGTACAGCGGACAATCACTGCCCCAGTCCTGGCTGGCCACCTTCTTGGCCACCTGGGCACATTGCTGGCTCATACTGAGCTGCTGTTGACCAACATCCCCAGGGCCCTTTCCCCTGGGCAGTTCCAGCAAATCTTCCCCGAGCCCGGAGCATCCATAGGGTTGGTGTGACCCAAGGGCAGGACCCAGCAATTTGGCCTTGTTGAACCTCATACCATTGGCCTCAGCGCATTGATCCAGCCTGTCCAGATCCCCCTGCAGAGCCTTCCGACCCTCCAGCAAGTCAACACTCCCACATAACTTGGCGTCCTCTGCAAGCTTGCTGAGGGTGCAACTCCATCCCCTCATCCAGGTTGTTGATAAAGATATTAAAGAGAACTGGCCATGACACGGAGCACCACTTCTCCATGCAAGTGGGGAATGCAGCAGAACTTCTGCAGAGATTCATGTCAAACAATACATGTTTCTCTCCCATCACAGACATAGAAGCAAATTGCAGCTGGCTCAACTTGTAACACAAGCTCTCTTGCCGTCTTCTTATTTCTTTTGATAATGCAGCTAAACCATGTCCACACAAATGGGGAGATAAGCTAGTGCAGAAAACACAGCTGCAAGCTCTGGGCCTCATCCAACTTCCATAAAGGTCAACAGCAGCAAGAACAGACCCCAAATAAGAGAGATTATGAGCCGCTGTCCCACCTGTGGGAAGGCTACTTTAGCCCACCAGCATTATAAATAGGGGCAGCTCTCTGGTCTCCCTCATCCAAACCTGTCTCCTTAAAACACTTCCAGCTTCTGTGCACTAAGGATGCCGGAACACTACTTGCAATCAGCCTCTGACTCACGAGCTAATCACCTTGCAGAGATTATACTGCACATCCCTCAACCTTCCAGTAATATCTCTGTGCCACCATTTCACCCCTCCAGAGGTCACTGGGATGGACCAGCCGAGATGCTCTCAGCCACAGTAAGCACACACACACACTCTGAGTCTATCTCAAGAGCACAAGCACAATGCTCCTGCCTCTTCTACCCTGGAAGCAAGAGCCCGTGGTTTCACAAAGCTCTGATGCACACAGAAAGGGGGAAACACCTGGTGGCTGTTTTGTCACCAGTGAGGCTGCTGTAGCATTTCAGTAGCTGTACTGAGACAGGCCAGAACAGTTCCAGACAGCCTCTTCACTGTCTGGAAGGAAAAAATAAACCAGCACGTTAATATTGCTCACAGAGGACGATAGTAGTCCCAGCAGCTCAACATTGCCCTCCCACAGGCAGCTCCAACTGAACCCCCCACCCAGCTCCTGCATCCTCGTATTTATCTGATTCGTTTGCCTAGCTGACACGGTGGTAAACTCAGGCTTGGCTGGAGGAGACCGAGAGCAGCAATAAGAATCCCTCCAATAACTCACCTAGAAAAAAAATAAACCAAACCAAGAACAGGGAAAGAGAATAGAGAGCGCGACACTCCCTTTCTGCATGGAAAGAGAAGCAGGGATTTTGCCTGAGGATTCTTCATTTGCTTTCATTCACTACACTGTCGTTTCTGCCACTTTTGAAGCCCAGTCTCTCATTCCCGGCCAGGGTTTCCCGGGCCGTGCGTGCCGGGAGGGCCCCCGACGAGGGGCAACTCTCCGGTGGGTCACCGTGCCAGCCGGGGCAAGCGGCGGCCTACGGGACACCAGTCAGCCCCACAGCACAACGGGAGCAGGCGGCTCCTCCTGCTCCGACGGCGGAGGCACCGCGGCCTCGGCGGGGACCGCCCGCCCTGCCCGGCCTTCCGCGGGGCACCGGCAGGG
>VZTM01041646.1:15572-33980 GCA_013400555.1 Jacana jacana | reverse complement strand
CTCACCTTCCCAGTGTGATAATGAAAAGTCTGCAGGCTACAATGTAAATTAATTACTTGCATTTTATTAGGTCAGCCCAAAGCAAATTAAAACAAGACTTGTGAAACTAACAGTTCAAAGACATGGAAAACCATAAGAGTTACAGTTAAATAAACATAAAAGCAAATTTGAGAGCCATGTGAATGAGCTATGTAAGATTTGTTCTGGGGGTTTCGCAACATGATGATTTATTAAGTCTTAGTTTGTTTGGGCTTTTTAAAAAAAAAAATAATAGGAGGACAACAGAACAAATTCTGATGTTGTTGCTTTATATGAGACAGTGGTTACCTTTCTGGCTGCCATTTCAAATAAATTCCATAGCTACTCTTAGCTGGAAGAAGTGCTCTTGCCTCAGACCATGAGGAAAATTAAAGCATAATTCTCTGTCTTTCAGTTTAATCAAAGTCTGCAGGAAAAGCTTAGTTTCACTGTACAAGTGGGGGAGAAAAGGTGAAACCACATAAACTCTGCAAAATCTACAGAATGGAGAGCAGAGAGAAATCGAGTTTCTGTAAGTATTACCTATTTGTACTTTGTTGAAACAAAGCAATTTAAAACATTAGCAATTCATGTCCTGTGCCCGCACCCGATTGCCACACCTTATGCAATTGCAACACATCTTCGTAAGTACTCTTCAAAGTAAGAGGATAAAGCTTCATAGCTCATCAATAAACATGAAAGAGTAGCTTTACAGAAATTTAGTCACGACATGTTCAATTATTTCAGTGGAATCAGCAAGTCTTCACGTTACACTTTAAGAATGAAGTGAAATAAAGAGAAAAACCTGTGCAATAGGTCAAATGGTTTAAAAGCTTTGCTCCAACACTGTGCTGTGGAATACAAAAAGAAAAACGGTACAGGTTTTTTGGTGGCTGTTTCTCTAATTTTTGTACATTATTTGAATAGTTAGTAGGAATTATTTTCTATAAAACTGGACTGTTGAGGAAGAAGGACCATACTTTTTGTTAATTACAGTTCTTCATAGATGAAAAAGATTACGATCATTTGTAACCAGTGATCTGGAATGTTGTTTCTCTTTCTTTTCAAAACCCAGACAGGAATATTTAAGATCCAAATTACCGGTTGGATGATACTTTATGCTTATTACCCCTCCCCAATGCTGTTAAAATTGATTCATTAATTTTTAATCTAAAAACAATTAATGTAGGATGTGAAAGGTTAGGTTTGAAATAAGGTGTGATACAAAGGGGATGGCAGGCACCCTGATGAGCAGCAGATTGGCTCTGATCTTTTGCAAGCCAAGTGAGATGTTGTTGTTCTGCTATGGATGAAGGGGCTCATTATCCCAGAGATAATTGCCCAGATGCCACACCAGTGAGGTCACGGGAAACGCGGCTGTGGTTGCTGAACTAGTGTTGGAGCTAATTAACGGCTAAGGTTGCAGGCAGCCATTTTGTACAGACCTCTACGTAGATGCATAGCTTTGCCATCCCATTAACGTTAACCATTTTCTCACCCCCGTCAGAAGAGCAAACACTTTGGTGTTATTTTTACTGCATTAAAATTCATTCTTTCAATCACCCTGCTCTTATGAAGGATCATCAATGATTTTCATCCCAATGTCAACTAAAGATTTGGCATCTCTTCTTGTTCAATGCAGAAAAAGGCTGCATCCAAAATTAAGAGTAAACCTGAGGTTCCAAGAAGAGGTAACTCTCACTAGGAGGAAGCATGACACAACATTTTAACTTTCCATCATGACTATTTTTTCCTGCTGTCTCTTATTCTGGATTACATTCGTTACTTAATTAGGTGAAAGCATGAATTGAGACCTTTTGCATCTGGTGCTTTCAGAGACCAGTGAATTTTTTTAGCCATACCTACCTTAGAGGGGCAGTTTAGTCAATAATGCAGCAGTAAATTCTACCTTTGCAAACTCCTGAGCCTCTGGAGGCTCCCGTTTTACTTTAATGGGTATTTCACGTGAGTGCACACAGCCGTCCAAGTGGAGCTCACTGAAGCAACAGAGGATTTGCCATGACAGCAGCAGGCAGGCCATACAGGTAGTTTTTAAATGGTCTTTTTCTGATGCTATAATTTCTTCCAGCTTCTTAGGCTGACATCTGGTATGTTATTATTGCCTTGAAAAGCAGCAACTGAAACTTGATAATTCTGCATTTCTATAACAGAACTGCAAGGAGTTTAAACTGTTTGCCCTTGTGAATTCTAGTCAAGTTCAGTATATCTTTATTGCCAAGAAGTACTTAATATCATTTTAAAAAATCTGTTTTAAGATTAAAAAAAAAAAAAAAAAAGTCAGTTTCCCCTTTCAAAGTTAGTTATATTTAATGAGAACAAATTCCCTCGTAAAACAATGTGAATCATTCTGGGTTTTTGTCATTTTTCACCAAGGGGAAAAATGTTGCTGTTAAGCTGTTGTGAGACAGTACCTGCCCTACATTTTGTCCAATTTCAGTCACTGAACCAAAAATAAAAAAAAATCTATCTCAATCCCAAATGGCTAGCTCCATTCTCTGGACCATTTAACCCTTACAGGGGCTCTTTCCCAAGGTTTATGTAGAAAGTGATGTCAGTCCTACACAAGAAGCATGCAAAAGTCTGAATGACCTCCAACATTGAGAGTCCTGCTTTCACCTGACACCCAGCTGTGCCCTGCTTTACTCTTGCCTGCCACTTGAGATATTTCACCATCCCCTGCAGCTTCCAAAAGCCTTCTCTCTTCTCTTTTGAGAGCTGATGTTCCCCATAGGCTCATGCAATACTTCTCTTTGCTAACAGTGTTAAATAAGGCCATTTTGTGTTGTGTGGCCTTTTTGTTGGTGTGTTTGGTTTTTTGTTTTTTTTCCCCAGTACTTTCTTCCCATTTAATTATTATTTTTTTTTGGTCAGGTTTGCTCATCATAAATACGTATCATTGAGGCTAGGATTGCCTAGCTTTAAAATTTGGGCATGCACTGAAATATATATATTATACATACATATATATGCACACATGTATTTGAGGGAGTGTCACTGGATAATCTTTACAGTGGTCTCCCGGGTTTTTCTGACTGTATGAAGCTATCAGTGTTTTTCACTCCTTGGAAAANGTATGAAGCTATCAGTGTTTTTCACTCCTTGGAAAAAAAAAGTCAAAAGCAGGCAGTATAACTGGTTAGTGATAGCAAAGCAAAAATAAAAAGAAACCTGAGAATAAATCTCTGGGAACCTATAACAGCTGTCACAGAATGGCTGTAAATGGGTAAAACCTACACTGGAAAGAAGATACAGTTATTATTTTTTCATGGTGTGCAAGAGGATTCCATACAATGTAAACCTATCATGAGAGAACTTGCAAAGATTAAGAATAAACTATTTTGAATATATGGTAGGTAGGCAACAGGAGCTTTTTTTTCTATCTAAACCTGAATATTACAGCTTTCAAACCAACACCTAACAATAAAATTGTCATTGTCTTGTTTTTCACATACTCATGTAATTTTATGCCTAGATTTTTGCCACAATTCAAAGACTGATTAATTAGTGGAACACACCCCATGAGAAAGGCAAGCAACTGTTATCAAAATGCAGGGTTCATTCAGGCTCAGCTCCAGTCTCAGAGTTGACATCTTCTCTCTCGCTAGAATTATTCTATTTCTCTGAACTTTAGTGGTTCTGGAGATTTTAACTTGGAAAAGAGAAAAGATAGAAGAAAACAAACAAGATCTGACACAGGAAACAGTATACTACAGTATACTGATTATTTAAGAATTTTAAAATGCTGTCTGATTCAGTGCTTGCCTGTCCAACTTATTAAATCATTTTTAGCAAGAACCTAATCTATTCATCTATTGCTCCAGAGTGCAAAATGTCTGATTCACAAAGATGTGAATCTTTTGAAAAGCCTTCTTTAAAAAAGATATTTGCATTTCCTTATAGAAGCATTCAAAACATTTCAATATTTGAAACAGCCTTCTTAAAAGAAATCAAGTTTGGGTTTAAAAATGTGAGTATATTGGCTAAGTTTTAAAAGTTATCATGTTATTACGTATGGCGTTAACTACCATAATCTAATATTCTTTCGTGGTGTTCACAAGAGATTAAAAATTCAGAGCAACCTGATTACAGATCAGCAAGAACACAGGATCTGAAAAGGCTTTACAGCAAATATATATTGCTTATCTATATATGAAACTGAAAATGTTGGGAGTCCTGAATTTGCTTGAAAATGGGAGCAAACTTTAGACAGATGTCTCAATCCAATGTACAGATTGGACTTCCAAAGGAGACAAGCATACCAACAGGAAGGAAAAGGAGACATTTTCCATTTTAATTTTACTGTATCTTTAGTAGCAGCTAGTTAAACTGGACTTGCAGACGGACAGATGGAACTAAAGGTAAATATTTGTAATGGGAAATTTGGAGTGATTAATTCCTTTAGCAATTACAGAAATGAAAGTCACAGTGCCTTGATGCTTGGAGACTAAACATTGATATCCAACTTGATCAAGTATGTGCACATTTTGGAAGAACCACTGAAGAGCAACAAAGATCTGGAACAGAAGCACTATTTAGAGAAGGAAGCAGCAAGGCCCTGAAGTAACTGAGCATGGGCTTGGTGTTCTCCACATCCAGTCACAATTTTGCCCACAGTGGAGATGCTTATATTCTTGGCAAGTTACCTTTTAGCAACTTGACTACAGAAGTTTGGTGCTTCTGCAGATGGCAAGATGGACATTGCCCTTGAAATAACTTAGCTTACATTAACTAAGTTTCTTAAACCAAGTCCATCAGCATAACATATACAACCATTACCTGTCCCATCTAAATGTAAATGAGGCTATATAAACTAGAAAGACATCTTTCACATTCCTCACAGTACTTGGAGTTGCCCCATTTGAAGACCAATCATAAAGTTGGCTTATATGCAAAATAAAGAGGTGCTCTGTTCCTCCCTAATCCTATGAATATTAATGTAGTGTTTCTCTCCATCCTATATGTTAGACAGTTACCCAATTGAAGTACCTTAATAATACCCTAAGCAAATGCTGAATACAGTACTCAAACACAATTTTGTACATCTTGGGTACAAGAGTCTGTCCTGATGCAATGTTTGTATTACAAATTTAGATTAACATTAGTGAAGATGGTATTACAGAGCAGGACATTTGCTGCACAAAAAGAGTACACAGAATCATAATATGCAAGAAATGATACTGACTTGTAGAATGGAAACAAACTCCAAGGGACTATTAGTATAGTGCAATCCCGGGAATGAAAGTCCCTGCTTGGCCAGTTTTGGATGGCTTGAACCATTCTATATCTATATTTATAGATAAAATACTATACTGTTTGACAATGCTGCTCCAGGCAGGGTAGCACATAGATTCTACAGATTCAAATGTACGTTACTGCATTCACCTTATCATTTTATTGTGTATTTCTTTCAATACTGTTCATGTTTCCTAGCAATGTACAGAATCACAACATGTTATAAAACTACTTTGAACTTAGCAAGAACAGGCTGTTCAGCTGATAAAGAAAAATGCAAAGGAGAGGCAGCAGCTAAATAAAAGAAGGTTAAAAAAATTAACATCAAAGTTCAACAACTTCTAGTACAATGGAAAGCATAATAGAGAGACACCAAAGCACTCTGTGTCCAAGTTCTAAGGAAGCAACCAGTTCTTATCACAAGATCTCTCTAAATTGCAGGATGTGGTCATGTGGATGCTCTGTGATGGCAAGTGTGCATATTTGAACTATGATCTAGATTATTTTTTTTCCCTAGGCTGACAGTACCACATATTCTCTCTGCAATTCACTGTCTCTCTCTGTCCTAATTCATGCAACAACCAACCAACTATCTACTCTTCTCCCCCATGTCTGTCATATCTGTTGTGGACTGGCTTTTCCACCCAAGATCACAGAGCCAGCAAAATCTGCTGACTGCTTTACTTGACAGCTAGGTTCAATTTACACCATTAATTCTTTGAAAAATTAAATCTCTTTAGCTCAAGACAGCAGTGTCTCTGAATATAACAGAGCCACACAGCACTAGAGAGTTCTGAAACAGTACAGAAGAGCAATAAGCCAAACTGAAAAGATTACAGAGGAGCAATAAACCAACCAGACTGAGCAATTTTCTAAGTTTCCTCTGACACAGTTAATGTCAGAGGGGTAACTTCTTATGTAAAGTGGGGACAAACTTGTACATAAGAAGTTCCATCTAAGCACAAGGAGGAACTTCTTCACTTTGAGGCTGGCAGAGCCCTGGAACAGGCTACCCAGAGAGGTGGTGGAGTCTCTGTCTCTGGAGACATTCAAAAGCTGCCTAGACAGGTTCCTGTGCAACCTGCTCTAGGAGGACCTGCTTTGGCAGGGGGGTTGGACTAGATGATCTCCAGAGGTTCCTTCCAATCTCATACCATTCTGTGATTCTGTGGAGAAAAAAAGATAAAATTACACCTCTGCCTCAAAGCTCATTCCATCGCATCCTGAACTACTGTGCCTGTTTGGTACCTAGATACTTGTGTCCCAGGGAGAAATTGATATATTTCTGTCTCAACATATTTGACAGGTATGCACACTTGAATAGCATAAAGATACAGGAGTGATTCAAAGGCCAGAAAATGGCAAGAAGAACTAAGGAAATCAAACAGCTTTCCATCCTCTTTGTCACAAGATCCATATCACTTCAAAAAACAAGTAGACTAAAGAACATCCCTCCCAATTTTCCTAAAGAGTGAAAATAGCAAGAAGATCATCTTTCCCAATACCAGGAACACTGGGGTTTCTGGAAAGCAATCTAGCATTCCCAAGTAATCCCTGCCTTTGTCCCCACAGGTTACCTTTCTTTCTTGCAACAACAGAAGATATCAGAGAGTGCACCTTTTTCAGGCTGGGAAGTTTACCAGTCTTTCCAAAACCATTGTCCTGTTCCTTTTTATGAAAAAAACTCATTGTAGTAATTGAAGCCAAACTATTTTCTTTTACAATGGCTCATGGAAAAGAACATAGCACCAAGCACTGTATTATTCCCATCACAACTCCAATCAAGTTCCCTTCGCTAGTGTTTGGTTCTCCCACTAGCCATAACGCTCACTTTAATCTCCAAACCACCCTGTGCAAAAGCAGGAGTCTTGTGATGGTGTTGCCTGCCTCAGAATGCCCTCCCCCTCCTTTACATTTCTATGAACTTTTTCCCCTTTCCTCCACACTCAGTTCACAACAGAGCAGGGCACTGCCAGTCTCACTGACCAGTGGAGAGAGAGGTTTTTCAAGGCTGTATGTGGCTCTGTACAAACATTGACCAATATATCCACAGCCTGGCCGGGAAGAGGAAGAAAGCAACACGTCAGTAAATTAACTCACAGTCTGCCTTGCTGTGTAAGTAAGTGCCTGTTGCCCAGGTTATGCTCCTCTGTATGAATCACATTCTGTCCTTTCTTTTTTTGCTACTAACACTGATTAAAATTCCTTTCCAACTCCTCTTCACCATTCCTCCAAATCAAAGTCATCTCATAATAACCTAAGCAAATGATACCACCACATTGCAGCTATTTTTTCTTCCAAGTTATTTGCCCATTTCATTCCAAGTAGTTTCACTGTAATGGAAACGCCATTCAGAGATGAATAACTTAATCCTTTCTCTTAACAGCTTTCCCTATCTCTTCCATTTGATTTGTTGTCTTTGCTGGCTCGGTATCTGTTTAACTGATATTTCTTGGAGCAAAGACCATATTTTCTAAAATATTTGTACAGTGGCTAGGCAAACTTATGAATATGCTTTCATAACTGCTTTCATTCCAAGGGGAGTGCTGTAGACAAGATTCTAATTTAAGTCATTACAGCCTGTCAACAGAGATCTGTTAACTTGGACTTGTCAGGTAATGACCCTTTTTAATATTTATAATGTAAAATATATAGAAAAATAAATGGAATTAACAGCACAGTTGCAACTGCTGATTTTCTAAGCTCTATAGCAATAACTATAAAGGAGAAGGATCAGATTATTTGAAAAAAAGATTGACCAATTTCATTGTTTAAAATATAATAAGTATATAGCAAATCATTAGACAGCACATGAAATTTTCTAAAGAGCCATTATTATGTTGGAATTTAGTCCTCCTGAAAGAGGACTGACTGCTATGATACTTTTATCAGTTGCATACATGTCTGTCTAGTGTGCACTATAGAATTTAGCAATTCAAGATCAGTTAATTCGGTTACAGACTTGTAGCACAACGTTGTTCAACATAAGAAGTCACACACAGCCAGCAGCTTGTTCCAGAAACTCTTCATGGGACAGCTCACAGGGCCTTACCTTCCCATGCAAATATAACAAAAATTAACCACCAGCTTGTATGTAATCAGAATGCCATAAATATAAATATATATGTAAGCTTAATACCAATGTTTAAGGTATCTTTGTGGATCCTTTCATTTTTTTGTGATCTCCCCATCACATGGGCATTATAATTACCAAGTGATACTAAGGTAACTAATTTCACAAATTAAAACTGCTCTGTCTGTTGTCTAACCCTGGTCAGACCAGCTATTTCAGATCCCCTATTTTGTTTCCTTCTGGAAATGGCAAAAGCTGTAACTTTCGACTGTCTGGAAAGACAATCTCACAATGGCCACATCTTGAGACGTAGCTTTCATTTTCTATTACAAGTACTTCCTAGTCTCATCTTTATAGATTAATGGTAGCTCCCAGGATCCCAAAGCATACCAAAGTTTGGTTTGATTTGCCTTAGTTGCCTCCATAAACATCTGCAATTCTCTGCTGACCCAGACACTGGTGGGGTTTTTTTTTTAATTATGGAGTCATTTTTTGTTTTGAATTCTCATTTGAACAAAATGTCAAAGATTAAGAACCACACTTTACTGTCTCCATTATGTAACTTAGCAGAGCTAAGAAGAGATCACAGGCTGAATCTACATGACCCTCCATCAGGCACTCAAGTATTTTGACCTTTCTTTGCCACCAAATCATTATGTATAAACACATGGACTACACATTACACCAATTCTTCACAGCAACTTCATAGCCACTTGACTGCTGCATTCTCTACTACAGCTCTTTTCCATTAGGGTCCAACTTTTTGGAAATAACTTGCCCAGCTTTAAAAGCTTTCTTAACATCATTCTTTACCTTGAAGTAAACATAGAGCACCTGTGAACCTTCTCTCATGTTTTTAATCTTAAGGGTCCTTCCTGCATTCTTTTCACCTATTATCCTAATCCCGCAACATTACCAGATTTAGCAGTAATGAATACATTTTCATATCAAGGTACTTGTTTGCTTTTTTCCCCCTTCCTTCTTTTAAACATTTCTGTCATGTGTTTCTTTTTATCATAGAGAAACAGCTTCCACGAACACATTTGTACAGCTATAACTGCCAGAGTACATTAAGTGCTCCAAACCTAATCACATATAAGACTAATGCCAGACAATCTTGGGTTTTGTTGGAATATAATGCTTACAGATATGATAGAAAACAAAACACTTGCTTAAACTCTGTCCTGATTATTTTCCAGAGAGCTTCAACTCTGAATGGGGCTTTTTCTGCCCTCATTCGCCTTCTCAGATTATTGTCTAGTTTGTTTTATCCCTTCACTGTGTATGGGCCAAAAAACCACTCAGCCAGCAACTGGCAGAGAGGGTCTATTTCACTCAGCGTCTCTGTTTTAACCACTCAGCTTTTCATCACCAAAGCCTCTGTGCTTCAGAAGTCTATCCAGTTGGCTTATGGCAAGATGCCTTTATGGTACAGCTCTCCGGAACCTCAACTTGATTCACCAGCACCTGTCCCCTGCTATCACAGGTCTTTATGCACTGGTCTACCCAGTAGAAATAGAGGATTAGTGCTACTTCTGGTGACTTTTGGATCAGTTTAATCAGGCTCACCATCTGGGTCATTTCAGCTCTCTTTCCAAACCTGTAATAATTACCACTTCTGAATCAGTCATTGCCAGCCAGCTGCACTGAACTAGAGTTCTATGACTGGCTCATAATTAATTCTCTTTCAAATAATTGTCATTTCTCAGTAAATAACAACCGGGATCAGATGGATGAAAAAAATTTTCCCTTCCACCCCCAATTACCAATATAAAAAAAAAAAAAATACTGGATGTATCTTTGGCACATCTTGCTCAGAACAAATAAAGTTAGAACACATTATGCCATCTAAAACAAACAGCATTTGTTTATACAGAGCAAAGCTTTGTCAGCCCAGGACTGTGTCTTGCTCTTGAGTAAAAGCTGCGCCCAGCACAACAGTTAGCACAGGGTAATTTAATTTATGTTCAGCCAAGTAACACAAGGTCTTCTTAAAAAGAGGAGGAGAGCCAGAAGGAAAGGCACCCTGAAAGTAATGCACTCTTGAGCATGCAAAAGTTGCAGGCAGATTTTGACACAGCTTTGGTTCACAAGTTGCAGCATGTTCCTATTACAATTAAAAATAAATTGAAAAACACACAAAACCCAAGAATAGTCAGCAGCCTCTGAAGCAGTAGCCTATCCCTGCCAAGCCCCTTCCTGTCAGCTCCCAACCCCCCCAACATGCAGCACCTCCCACTCAGAGGCTGGGGCAGCAGTGGGGCAGCTCTGAGGAACCCTGGCTGCTGAGGCACTTGCCACCTACACCCATGTTATAGCCGGTGTCTTAAATTAACTTAAGGCAGACCAGATATTTGGGTTCCTCCCCCGTCTCCATCCTCCACCTCCAATCAATCAATTCTATATATAAAAAAATACTTTGAATCAATTCTATAATAAAAAACTCCTTGAACAGTAAAGAAAAAAAATATATATAAGGCTTGATCCAAACACCGCACCACCACGATGCAAGCGGTGGGGAGGCTGTTACGTCAGAGGTCTCTGAGGGAGGCCATGCGAGGGGAGGCCACTGCCGAGGTCCTGCCAGGCCACAGCAAAAGTCCCTTCCCTGCACCATAGCTCCCAGCCTTTCCTGAAGACACATTGCCACCTAGCAGAGGCACGGTGTAATCTACAGCACACCAGCAAACCCTCACAAAAGATGCTTGTTAATAAAAATCCATCCAAACGCAAGTAGCCTGCCCCTTCAGTGGAGCAACAGGATGTTATCTCTGGCTGCAGGAAGGCCAGGCAGTGGCAGGGGGGAGGCGAGGATGACATGGGTCAGGTAGCCCTTAGCCCTCAGTTTTTGGAGAGGCAACAGCCCTGTGTCTCTCCTGGCCACAAACCAACCACAAAAGTACTTCCTCCAGTGGGAGAGGTGAGTACCAGCTCCAGTGTTGCTGTCCCTGGAGTGGGGAAGGCCCTGGCAGGCATTGGGGCAGCACCTTGCTTCCCTCATGTCTTCACCAAGCACTTGCCGAGTCTCCTAGACCGTCACTGGTGCTGCATTCACCTCAAGAACTGATGTTTTCCTGGGTGAATATTTTTCTTACATTTTGATGCCTGGGACTGACTGCCTAGGAAGGAAAATAACAGGCAAAAAAAAATGTGAATAATTCTTTTTCCACAAATATAAGTATGGGTGACATAGTGGCGTCAGCTCCCTTTTTCACTACAACCCAATCACTGTGCCTGCTGTAACATAATTTGGTGGCAACACTTCTCCGGGGCAAATAATTGAAAACTAATTCAAAATTTCCCTGCTTCCTTCCTTGGTTTCTTGTGCTGTTCATGGCATAATACCCTCTTGCATCGACCTTCTCATCATCACCTCTAAACACCATCCACTCACTCCCTGAAGCAAGTGTTTGGGATGGCTTCAGAGCAATACCCATCTTGTGCCTCTCCGCAGGAAGGAGGCAGTGAATGGGTGTTTGCATCCCATCCGCAGTAGGTAGAGCCAGCATGATACAAAGTCACAAACTTGTTGGGAAAGGGTGCCAAAGGAATGGGCAGTAACACAGCAGTCACAGAAGAAACAAGTATTAAATGGTACAGCATGACAAGATCATTATTTACCCCTTGTAACTGTCTTTTGTGGTTCTCTTTGCATATAAGTGCAAAGGCAAGAGAGAGAGATTCACAAGAATAATTTTTTAAATGTCTTTGAGAAGAGATTAGGAATATTTTCTTCATGCACTTCCAAGGAAAAAGTTTGGAGTTTTGCTATCCAAATTACTTAATGTCTTTATCTTATATTTTGCAAGGGTTTAAACACACACACACACATTTTGCACTGTTTTTAAGAGGAAGTAGGGACTGTGGGGGATATCAGTACTAAATTTGTTATTATCCAAAGTAACTTGAGCTACTTTATCCTGCTAAAAGTTCTACAAGTTTTCATTACCAAATAATGATTTTCATTAGTGGTAGCATCCTCTCTCATTACAACAAAATATTAGATAAAGAAACAGGGTATCATATATTGAATCAACTGCATTTCCTCATAAAGCACATTGGAATTATTTTCCGTGGGGATACCAGGTCAGTAACGTACCCCTGCAATGCTTAAAGAAGAAAGGAAAGGAAATAAGTTTAAAAAAAAAAAACAACAACCTATGCAGTTATTTTAATCAATAGCATTCCCTGTCAGCAAGGCATCTACAGATCCTAGAATAAAGAAATGAGAATGCATTCACCAGGAGGCTAACACTCCTCACAGCCAACTGCTGAGACTGAAGTGAACAAATTCTTTTGTGAACCTGTGCAAACCTGAAGTCAAAAGCACCTCTCATTGATTTAGTGCACAGTACTGTACATTGACACTAGCTATTGTTTGCTCTATAAACTGCCTTGCAGTAACACACACTGTTAGAGAGGCCTTACGCAACTGAACATTTTGATGAGTAATACAGGGGTGCTTAGAATTATCAAGCTGGATTACAAATATTTATTTCAGTGACTCCTCAGAAATGCATTGGAAAAAGAACCTCTCTTTGAAATTGCACAGTGGCTTCATTGACCTTTCTCTAATACATGTCTAGAAACCGTGACACTCAGCTAAAAATAAATTACCTTCACATTACAACTGTGGTTTTGCCCCAAAACTGTAGGTACAGTAGACTAATCTCTTCCAACTCTAGAGAAAGTTATTTTATACCACACACAAATCCATTGTAGGTAATACTTAGGGGGCTTCTCTTTATGATGCTATTTCAAATTTTGGTACCACTTCATACTTCTTTAAATACATGGCCCAGAAAGCAAGGTAAAATATATTAATAGGGTTAAGATAGTTGCAGGCCCATATACAGATGAAAACACAAATGGATGGATATATGCAGCTATTCCAAAGATGCCATTAGAAGAAAGATAAAAAACTGTGAGGATAAACATGTCTACAAATCTAAAAGGTAGCAGTGCTGATAGACAAATCTCACTGGTCCAAAACTACACTATAGCTAGAGCATTGCTTGAGGTTAAATTAATGCTTGCTGAATGTGACCCTTCTCTCAGAAGTCCTTACACAGGAGTTTTTGAATTATCCAATAGAGACAAGTGTTTTTTACAGATGATCTCAAAATACAACTGTACAGCAGGCTCAGCTGTACATACGGAAGGCTCCCCCAGACCTTGGCTGCAGTATTCTCTGGTTCAGCAACTGAATCAGCTCTAATCTGTCCCTGCTGATGCTGCCTGGACAAAGGTGATGCCCTTTCAGGCAAAATGCCCAAGTCTGTCCCATTTCTCTCCCTCCCATCTCAAGTTCAATAAGCATTGCTTATTTCTCCAAAACATGTAGCTGCTTGGGTTGCCAAAGACTTTGAAGGTTATTTCTTGTGACAGCCCTGGCCTTTCTTTCCCAGCAGTTATACACAAGGCACGTCTACAGTGCACAAGACAAAGTAGTGCATGCATCCCTGAACCAGACCCAGTATCAGAAGCAATGCAGTAACATCCTCACAGCATGCTCCCAGACTAATTAGCTTTGTCATGATGGCTAAGTAGCACAGCACCAGCCACCTTAATGTGGGCATGATGCTTCCAGAAACCATGCAGGCATCTTTGCAGAGTCACATAGGCAGCAGTTTACTAAAAGCTAGTTTGTCTTTCCAGATCCAGTCTGGCTGCAAAGAGGATGGGTGTGCAGCCATAGCCTCTGCAGTAACTGCTACTTTCTCAGGTAAAGAGAAGTCTCATAACCTTTTATTTTTACCTCTTTCTGGGAGGGTTGGTAAAAATACTGAATTTTCTAACCTGGGGGTGCAAACCTTTATAATTATGGGAGGTTGTCTTTCTACAACTGTCCTGGCAATTGCACAGTGCTTCATTGCACAGTGTAGATTCATTCACATCATTGTTTTCATAAAATAGGGGTGATTCTCTGCACGCTGAATCATGCCAAAATTTATTAGGTTCACAGGGTAGGGGATTCAGGGGATTTTTTTTCCTTATCTGGGTCTTCATATGCCTGCAAATTCCAACAGACATCCTTCTAAGTAGCAACCAAATGATTAGCATGTAACAACTTCTGTTTCATTAACATTACTCTGCAATTTAACAATGTTAAATGTGGATCAGAGTAATTCTTTTATATTTTCTAGCATGATCTTAATTGTTCTGATACCATCTCCCAATACCCTGTTATACCAGAGATAACTGGTTCTAGCAACTTCATGTCTCAACCTCCACTCTTCCACCAATTTACTGCATTTGGTCTCATCAAACTCTGCCCCATTGCCAAAGATCGTTGCGTATGAAAATCAGGTAATATATGGCAAGGAAAAAAAAAAAAAAGCTAATTGCAATTACTTATTTAGTTGTAACACACTCTGGTGAATGTATCTCAAGGATGTAAACACAGTATCACAGCAAGTTATTTGTGGTCTTTCTTTTCATCCAGTGCAAAAAGAATAAAATCTCTACTTACCTCATGACTGGCAATATGTTATTCCTGCAGCATCAAGCATAAAGTATTTTGTTTGATTTAATCTGTATTTTTGGCCTGTGTGAAAGTCTTAAGAATTTTTGCAATGCTATATTTAGCTTGAACCTAATATAATTCTGGCCTTTTGATTAGATTTTCCAGTCATAGAATCATAGAATCATTCAGGTTGGAAGAGAACCTTGGGATCATTGAGTCCAACCATCTGCCCTACTCTACAAGTTCTCCCCTACACCATATCCCTCAACATCTAATCTGCTCTTAAACACAGTCAGGGAGGGTGACTCCACCACCTCCCTGGGCAGCTGATTCCACTGACTGACCACTCTCTCGGTGAAAAATTTTTTCCTAATGTCTAGCCTAACCCTACCCTGCTGCAGCTTGCAGCCATTCCCTCAGTCCCTGAATAACCTTCCCATACTATTCACTACACTGTCCTTGGCAGGGACACGCAGTCTGTACAGATACCCGGCCATCTCCTGACAGAAGTGCAAGCAGGAACACTTATATTCAGCATTGCTTGGTAGTAAAAGCACAGTTCTTTTACTCATGCTTTGTAAATACACACCTAGACTTTTTTCCCTCAATCATTTCACATGATTCAGCTATCATGTTAACAATCACATTGTGTGTTGGGTTTTTTGGTCAGATTCGGAGGTACCTAATCTCGCAGCTTTTTGTTAACTCTTTGCAAGCACCTATTTTCTTTAAGCCTCATGTTCTCTTCACAAATAATTTCCTATAACTGGACAAAATAATATCTCTACCTTGTGGGAGGTAAAGGCCACTTGTTCTTTAAAATATTTCTTGCTTCTTCCTTTTTACATAATAAACAGGACTAAATTGGATAGCTGGAAAGACTAAACAGCTTAAAATCAGGTGATGTTAAAATAAAGCTCTAACAATCCCCATTTTTTATAGCTACAACTACTTACAATTCTTCCTTCCATTTTCCCTCACCAGATCCTAGTGAATCTCAACAGCAGAAGCTTTAGCTGCCCTATTTTCCCATTCTTGGACTTTCCTGGTTTGTTCTCCTCATGCTCCGGTGTTGCACAGCACTGAGTCAGTGAAGATCACCTTTCTCTGGTGTTGTTAGAGGAACAATCTTTACATTTGGGAAAGGAGCTATTGGAAAAAAAAAAAAAAAAAGTTATAAAAAACTTATGTCTATACAAAAATATGGAGTTAATTAGCATACATCTGAAATAATTAACATGAATGCAGAATTATTAGCACAGAAAATAGTTCATATTACCTAAACTAAATACTTAATTTAGCTGATCTAAAGCCTTTCTGTAGTCAAGAGAAAAAGATTCTTCCTTGAGCAATTCAGAACATTTAAGTGAGACACTATAAATCACACACCAAATTACCCTTTCTCTCCTCTGTGAAGGGATAGAGAACGGTTTTACTAGCTGGTTAATTTAGCTGTCAACAGCTGGTAGCGATGAGACACCCTTTACTTCAACTGTAAGGATACTGAACTGAAGAGGACGTGGATTATGGAATTTAAAGTAGAACAAGATTCACAGGTTAAAGACACTTGAGCTGATGCTGCTGGATACTTAAAAGATTTCCTCATGGACACGTCTATAAAGCAGAGACTGATCTACACTCTCACTCTTATTAGAGCACATTTAGGGAACAGACCCTGCCATTACCGTATTTTCATATTATGTGGGAGAACTCAAATGTGTGTTTGCAAGCCTTGAAAGGTTTAGAATGACTCTGGGTGTACTCCATGTAGGACCACTGATTACAGAATAACAGCAGCATTTAGGTACAGTGAATAATTGTTGACCAGCCTAATGACATCCACCAGAATACTGCTGCTCCCTGTCATCTCTTTATGGTCCGAGAGCTAGATTTAACAGCAAATACAGATGTCTACATTTTATCTCATTGTCACTTTTACAGTAGAATTTGACAGCAGCCGCCCTTGCAAGCTTCCATTCTTATTTTTCTAGAATTGCAGCATGTTGGTCCTTCATTTTTAGGCATCTGTGGAAATAAGTATTACATGCTATACTGAAACACTGTAGAAAACTTTACCATACTGTGGAGGCATGTGTCCTTAATGTTGCTATTTTATGTCATTAACAACTATTAGCCAAGAAGAAGCAAAAAAATAATAGTCATCTTCTTTTAATAATTGTCTTGTGAGCACAAAATTTACATTGCAAAACCATGGTGTCTCCAGTAATATTACTGTTATTTTTGATTCAAGATTAAACTTTAATGAAAAAGTGTAATACATCTCTGGGATGTTCATTTTTAATATGATAACTAACCCCATACTAGATGTATGCTTTCAATCATAACTACAATTTCTTATTACACTAATGACATTCTTGCCAGTAACGTAGAAGATACTATTAATACATTGTAGCAGAAGATACTATTAATACATTGCAATAGTGTCCCAGAATATCATTCACGTGCAAATCAATTTGCCTGAATGCAGTAAAGTTAGGATTGGAATGTCACTAATTTAATGTTGAACATATATCTAAGATCTTTCACCCCCAAAATCAATGTCTAATTTGCTTGTGGAAACAGCAGAGGCTACTGATTAACTACAGACACATTTTTCCTGAAAATATATTGCTCTACATCAGGAGTAAGAGATGTTTGTTTTTTTTTTCTTGTAGGCATTATTTTAGTTATTTATAAACTTCTTTTAGCTGACATGAGCTGCCGAGAGAGAGGTTCTCTCTCCAGCTTGTATGCACTACTTTGAACCAACAATACTGCTTTCATTTGGGCCAAGGAGGCACTGCTGAATTAGAAAGAGTATTTGACAATTGTCCCCTCTCCCACTCACTATACCTTCCTGCCTTCCACTTGAACTTCAAACTTCAAGCTGCTCCCCCCAAACTAGTTTCAGGCGAATTCACGTCTTACCAAGCACTGCTGTAATTCTCCATTCAGCCATGACAACATCTTCTGGAGTTGCACTCTACCAGTGGATCATGACAGCATGCAGCAATATGATACTGTAGACCACCAGGAGGCACTGTGGACAAATAGGAGGAGATTTATAATGAAAACTACTTGATCGTGAAGATCCGACCACCACACGAAACATGTTAGGGTTTGTCCATTTGTTCACTCTGGACTAGCTCTCACCATATTTCCCCATGAACAGAAAGCCCAGTTGTGGCTGGTAAACATTAGGTGGCTCCTGGAATATTGCTGCCAATGTTTCATCCAAGAGGGGTATAATTCGTTAACTTTGAGCCTGCTCCAGGATGCATATCTGGAGTATATTAGGTGGGGATCATCAGCAGATTGATCTAAAAAGCACACTCTGTTATGCACCAGCACACTAATGTCAGCTTAGCCCTTGATCACCGGACTCCCTCCTACTCAGATGCCTTCTAAGCCATGATGCACCAGGAAAACATGACATAGTAGCTATCACAAAAACACGGTGGGATGCCTCCCGCGACTGGAGTACCACAATTGATGGCTACAAGCTCTTCAGGAGGGATAGACAGGAAAGGAGAGGCAGTGGAGAATGCTATGAGAGCTCAGAAATCAAGTATAGTGATGATGGGGTTGAGAGTGTTTG
>VZTM01041646.1:0-10104 GCA_013400555.1 Jacana jacana | reverse complement strand
GTGGTGGAGTCTCTGGAGATGTTCAAAACCCATCTGGACAAGTTCCTGTGCAGCCTGCTCTAGGAGGACCTGCTTTGGCAGGGGAGTTGGACTAGATGATCTCCAGAGGTCCCTTCCAACCCCATATCATTCTGTGATTCATTCTGTCTACATTCTTATACCTCCTTGAAAACCAGTGTTTAACTCTTAACTTCTGAGGACTAAAGTGAAGTTAACTGATGAAACCAGCTGCCTGAAACAGCAAACTGAATTATGCTGTGAACAGTTCAGAGTTCCAAGAAATCTATAAACTCTCCAATCAACACACTTCAGTATCTCTAAATAAAAGGGGAAACCAGGAGTATTTTACAGTGTATTTCCTCTGTTAAAAATTAAACCGGTTATTTTAATACATGGATCACATAAACTTAATTAGAAATGGATTATTGTTATTTTTGTGATAGACCAAGCAATCACTGGAGTTTGAGGTTGTTTGGTTTTGCTTGGTTTTTTGGGGCTTAGGCAGCTTACTTAAATTTAGCATTATTTTCATTACACAATCTATGTTGGGGAAAAAAACCTTGTTTTAATAAGCTGAGAACCACATTTATGAGCCATTTGCTTACCCCCTTCAAATTCTTATATAAGTGGTATCAGGAATTTTTCTCTGCTGAAAGGAAGCTGAGCCACTTGCCTTTGTGTCAACAGTGTAGCTTCAGTTTATGCCTGGAACAAACACCATAGATGGAAACACAAATTCACTGAGGCTTTCTTGCAAAATACATACACGGAGTACAAATCTGTCGTCATATGCACACGCAGAGAGTTTAAGTAAAATACAAGGAAAGAACACAGCTAAAATATAAGGAAAGTAGCTAGATTAATATTAGTATACATCACCTGAATTTGCATTTAATGTCTAAATGGGGAAAGTAAACATCACAATTTGTTTTCTGATGCCTCCAGAACCAAATTATCCTCTCCTTTGAAGATCCACTTGCTGTGTCACATAATTTATAGAAAAAGCTATTGTAATAAATGTCTTAGCTGCAGTGTGAGCATGGTATCACCTAAAGCAGCATTTTACAAGACTTGGAAGCAAGCAGACCCTATGGACAGGAGTCCTACATTCCTCTGCAAACCTGGCTGACTGACTGCCTGAGCCAGAGGAGAGGGCAGAAAATTGCACAAGTGGCAGGGCCAGCAAGGGCTGCACATTTTCACAGAGCCAAGGAATCAGCCAGTGCCATACAAAGGTAACAGAAGCTGGGATAATAAGGAATTACAGGATGAGCAAAAGCTGCAGTTGCCAAGTGGGATCATTCTGCTCTGCACTGCTCCCCTTCCTGGCCACATGTTACTTTTTCTTCTTGTGTGTCACCACTCACTATGGGAAACTGATCCAGCTACATTTTTTTTCCCCTGAGATTATTTCCAGCCATATCAGTTTCTGCCTGTATCTGGCTCATCAAATGTCTGCGGTAACACCAAGTGGGAACAGCTTGCCAAAGACAGGGCTGCCCATTTCAAAGGCAGCTGATGCTTGAATTGGCTTAAGTAACACTGAAATTGCACATTGTTGGAAAGGGGATGCAGAGAGGAACAAGCTGAGAAAGATAATTTTGCTAATGAAAAAGAAGCTCAAATGTTTTCCATTTAAAATATCTGATAACACTGCCGAAAGGGTGCGCTGTTTTCAACCCTATTTTGGATGCCTGAAACTTGTCATCTGAAGAGAAAAGTCCTTTCTTCTTAAAACAGAACAATTTCTCTTCAATTTTTTAATACCCTCATATTTACAGGTTGGAAATGTATCATCACACCATCCAACATTAAGATGACAACGATAGGAAGGATATTGCTGGAAGGTGGAAGCTTTCTCAGGCTTGTGCATGAATCTGCTAATACACATTTACTTTGAAACAGAACTGCAGCATTTTTTTTAAACCTACGTGTGACAGTTTTGCAGCCACACACCTTCTCAGCTTCCATGTATATATCACGAGCTGTGCACATGAAGAGATGTACAATGTGTACCGAAGATGCTTGAAATTTGGCTGACAGTATTCCATAAATGTATTCCTTAGGTATACGTTTGAACAATTATCAATTCACAATTCAAAGAAAAAAATATTATCATGAAATTCCTGAATAAATTTCAGGAATAAGTGAGGAGCAAAACTCAGATTAATTAAAGAAAAAAAATTAAAAAACCCCAAACAAATAAATCACCACAAAAAATCCCCACCCAGCTGGTTTTCTCAGAACACTTATCTATTCTTTCATTTTAGTGGATAGCTATCCCGCTAAAATAGAGTATATTTTATTCTTCTTAAAGTAGGTTACAGTCAACTGATGCAAGTACATGAACTTTCCTATTATACAATGAATCTACTGAGATAATAAGTACCAGCTGGATCTATCCCCAACAGCAATAACAGCATGTAGAGCATGATTATAATGTAACAGATTGTGAAACAGAAGAGATGGTTTCACTTATAATAAGGCCCTTATGTTAATACAGTAACAGAAGAGAGTTTTGCTTGTACACAATGCTTGTAGCAAGGCCCTTATGGTAATGTAGTAAATTATTTCAAAGGTACATTATCTGAAAATATAGCCTATGAACATTTCTAGGAGCTTGATTACACATGCACATATGGGAAAACGCGGACCCACTGCTGAATGAACCAAGGCCCCTGCTGGCATAGGACATGGAAAGGGCAAGGTGTCAAATGCCCTCTTCAGCTCAGTCTTTACTAGCAAGGCCAGTCTTCAGGAGACCCAGGTCCTAGAGACCAAGGGGAGAATATGGAGCAAGGAAGATGTGCTGAGGATCAGAGAGATGTGGTCGCGAGGACACTTTTGACAGTCTTTGAACAATCATGGCAGCTGGGAGAAGTGCCTGAAGACTGAAGCAAAGCAAATATCACTCCTGTCTTCAAGAAGGACCCAAGGAACTACAGGGCAATGAGCCTCACTTCAGTTCCTGGGAAGATGATGGAGCAGCTAATCCTAGAAAGCACTTCCAGGCATATAAAAGACAAGAAAGTGAACAGGAGTGGTCAGCATGGCTTCACCAAAAGGAAGCCATGGTCAACAAACATGATAAACATCTACAATGAAATAACTAGCCTGACGGATGAGGGGAAAGCAGTGCATATTGTTTGAGCAGTGCATGTTGCATATGAGAAGATTCTCATAGAGAAGTGTTGAAGCATGGGCTGGACAAGTATTGAGATAGATTAAAAAGTAGCAGAGCACCCAGGCCTAGAGGGTGGAAATCAATGGAAGTCTAGCTGGACAGCAACAATTAGCAGTGTACGGCACAGGTCAATAGTGGGTCCAGTCCTGTTCAACAACTTTATTAATGGTCTGGATGATGGGGCAGATCGTGCCCTTAGCAGCTTTGCTCATGACACAGAATGGGAAGGAGTGGTTTATATGTCAGTGGGTTGTGCTGCCACTCAGAGAGACTTCAACAGGCTAGAGAAATAGGTTGCCAGGAATCTCATGAAGTTAAACAAGGGGAAGTGCAAAGGCCTACACCTGGAGAGGTACAACCCATTCACCAATATATGGTAGAGGCCAGTGAGGTGAGAAGCAGCATTACAGAAAAGGACCTGGAGGTCCTGATAGACACCAAGTTGAGCATGAGCCAGCAATGTGTGCTTGCATAAAAAAGGATAACAGATTCCCAGACTGCATTAGAAGGAGTGTTGTCAGCAAGTTGAGGAAGCTTCATCCCCTCTGCTCAACACTACTGAAGCCACACCTGGAGTTCTGTGCCCACTTCTGGAGAAAGTCCAGTGAAGGGCCACTAAGATGATTAATAAGAGACTGGAGTATGTTTCCAACAAGGAAGGACTGAGAGACATGTGACTGTTCAGCCTGGAGAAAAGAAGGCTTAGGGGGGAGAGCTTATTCATGCATATAAATACCTGGAGGGAAGGTGTAAAAATGGCAGAGATGGACTCTTTTCAGTGGTGGTGCCCAGTGACAGGACCAGAGGCAATGGACACAAACTGAAATTAGGAGGCTCCATTTGAACATAAGGAAATGGTTTTTTACTCTGAGAGTGGCTGGACACTAGCAGAAGTTGCAAAGAGAGGTGGTAGAGTCTCCCTCCTTGGAGATATTCAAAAGCCATCTGGACACAGCGCTGAGCAACTGGCTGTAGGTAGCCTTTCTTGAGCAGTCAGGTTTGACCAGATGACTTTCCAGCCTCAACCTTTCTGTGAAAACTTAGACAAGCTATGCCTTGCAAGCAAAGCACACTTTTAGCAGTCAAGAACATGTACACAGGCAAAACTAAACACCATGCACAAGGACTTGGCAAGCAGAACTACAGAAAACCCTTCCAAATGTCAAGTAGCTCAGAGGCAGATCTGTGTTCAGGAGTGAGCGCAAACGCAAACAGTTTAAATTATTTGATGAGGAAAGTTTTTGTTTAAATCCCTTATGAACTGAATTTGTTTCTTCTCTAGGGTTTCCAAAAAGCCATTCGGCTGAGCAGCATTTACACTTGATTTTAAGATCTTTAGAGCTACTCTAGTATTTTGACAGATTTTGAAGTTATCTGTTCAGCCATAGCTGTTGGTACCTTCCAGGGCAAAGTATTTTTGGTCTTACTATTGGCAATGCTTGCCAGGTAACAGTTCCTATGTGTCTCCCAGTACTGAAAAGCATTTGCAAATTAAATTTTTTCTTCTAAAGGCAGTGACCAAGTAGTCGAGTTGAACACCAGCTTGGGAGCAAAGCTAGTGGGAACATTGGCCTGTTTGCCAATGTCTGCAATCAGCTGTCTGCATATCAGCCCTCATCCAAGATGGCCTGCTGACCGCCAGGAAACATTCAGTGACACACATCTTGCTGATAGATCAAGTTAAAAACAGCCACCTGCTGTCAGCTTGCATGATTTTGTTTTTCTAAACAAGGCTTACAGCATTTGGTTCATGTTTTTTCCAAAAAGCTCCAGTGCCCAGATTTTTGCTTCCCAGTTCTGATATTATAATAAAGCAGTTTGAAACATGGTTCTTAATAGTATGTTTTGCAGAAGGCAAACCCTCCCCCAACCATTTAATTATTAAAGAAAATGAATAAATTTTGATAACCCTAGCAATGTGTTTAAGACCTTACTCTACATTCCTGAATAACCAAAGTTTTGTACATTATATTGCACTCACGTACAGCTCCCATCTCTTTGAAATGTGACAACATCCCTGGGATCTGTAACTACTGTTCTTCTGATGCACAGGAGAGAAAGGTTATTGAGTTTCAAATATCAGAAAATCCATGCAGGAAGCAAGGATAAAAGAAATCAAGTATATTTGTTTTCACTCTTCTTTTCAGTTGATCTTCCATTTTTAGGTTCTATCTTTTGATACTGGTGCAGTAACAGCACCCAACATAAGTCCCTACCATTGCCAAAAAATTCAAACTACACATGGTCTGCAGATTCACTTTCCGTTATAAATTCGTTACTGTGTATCACAAGAAGTTTGGAAAGACCAATATTTCATTCCAGAAGAGAGACTTCAGTTCTAGAGGTCACTTAATAGCAAGTGACTATATTTTCCTGTGACACCAGTACATTTTTGATGCAATAAGGTTTGGAGACACAAGCACAGGTTTCTGTGCTTTTCATTTCAAAGAGCAATTTCAATCAATCATCTCAGGTCACAGGCTTCGTCTTCAGAGTAACAGTATCCAAATTTAAACAGGATACTAGTGCTCCCAGAACTTGGGCTTGAAGGCAGACTACTCAAAACACAATAATAAGGATGATGAAGTCAGGTTCTTAATTTATAACAACTTAAGTGGTATTACACCATTTAAAGCATCTCAACTCTTCCATTCTCCATGGACATGTTAACCATTACCAAGAACTCAGGGCTGGCTCATGATCCCACATACCTAAAAAAAAACCCAAACCACAAAAAACCCTGACAATAACAAAGCAGGGGGGAACCATTAAAAATCCCCTGCAATTCCAGCATCTCTGAAATTTACCCTACAGTAAATGGTACCTCTTTAATATACGAGTGGTTGCCTTGTGTGGATAGCATGCTGTTTTCTAAAATCCAGCTGCTCTTCTAGCCTTGTTCCTACCGTAGGAGGCGAGTCAATTTTCCTTACAAAGCTATTACTTAAAAATCGAAGGATTTTGCAACAACATCTTGGTGGGAAGCTAAGAAATCATCTCAGGATTTTTTAGGTGAGATGTGCAACACTTAGGCGAGCAGGGAACCCAAAGTTAGCTGTTCAGGCCTCCCCCGCAGCAGCGCAGTTCCGCACAGTCAGCACACGGGGGCTCTAGCACACGCAGATACTCGTCCCGCAGCCTTTCTTCATCCATAGTTCATAGCATATTTCACAGCATTTCTCAGGTTAGCTTTGAAATTTGGGACCTCTTCTCAAAACAGTAGGCCCTAGGCCCACATAAGCAAGGTGCCAAGCCCTTAAAATGCAGCTTTTTTAGAAAAGAAACTTCCACTGCAGACACACAGGGACATCCTCAGAGCAGTCACACACTCACTGTTCATTGCCCTTGGGCCACCTTCCTCATCCTGCCTTTCCCTTACTTATTTCCACCCTGTACACAGCTACACCACCTATTTGTAATATTAGATAGCAGGCTCCTGTTGGAGCACATTGCAATACTCAGGCACAAAGTGCTATTAGGAATTTTAGGAATACAGCCTTGATTTTTTGACTTCTCTTTGTGACTTCTTCAAACACAATTTCTCTATACTTAGTTATCCTATCCATATTTTTTCCAGTTGTTTTCCAGATGTCTTAAAAAGGCAGCATACGGTCCGTGTACAGGTAAAAACCTGATCTCTCTCCATGTAGATTACAGTTAGAGGAGGCAAAACACGTGCCAAACAAGCTTGCCTTGAGCCTTATCTGCCCCAGCACCTTACTCACCTGTAGGTATGTTGTAGACATAGATGGTTTATTAACATTACTTATTAATACTGCATCTTGGATGAAAGGGAGACATGAAAAGAACACCAAGTAATGATCAGCAGGCAGAATCAGCCTGTCAGCTTATAATTTATCTTTATGCATCTTTTATCTTTATGAATACAAGTAATTTGATTTTAAAGCACAAAACTTCAGAATTGTTGTCTTGAGGCATTAATTCCCATGACATATTTTAAGCAGCGATTTTCTCATTTTTATACCTTGCTCTCTGAAATGTACTTTGTTCTTTGTATTAGTTTAGATTACTTTTAGCACTCATTTACGGTAAGAAATGAGATTGGTAAACAAAAGAGATGTAATCTTATTTGACTGACATTTCTGACACTAATGGTTGGTGCACAAATAGCTGCCGCTGTGTCTTGTGAAACTAAGTGCATTCAAGGTTTTTTTGTATGTGTATTACCCATGCTCCACATGCTTGAGGTTTGGCCAGAGTACACCTAAAAGGTTACTGAGAGAAGGTCAGATGAGCATCATGTCCACTCTGTGGTTTGGACTAATTACCTTTCCTGTACATTTTCCTCCTTCGAATGAAACATGCCATTTTGTAACAAAAACGTTTGCAACTGGTAAAATGTGAAGATTGAAATGTGTTATATTTGTTTAAATCCTCCAAACCATTATAACAGTAGCAGCCCTAGTCAGTCCATCACTATTTTTCTTCCTTAAGTATGGATGAAGTAAGAGGTCAATAAGTTTAACTGAACTCTCATCTCTGAAATCCCTCATTTATTGTAATAAGAATAAATGCTATGTCATCGACATACACTATTCTATTAAGTACATATTTTTAGCAGATTTGTGAAAGGTATTGATTTGGCACATCTGGCCAATACCCTGTTTCTAAAATCCCAGCACATTTAATTTATAAAATATTTCAGGTGAAAAAAGGTGACCTTCCCTGAGCAAGAAGTGTTTTTTAAACTATATAAGTGTGCATCTATAATTTAAGAAATCTCCAGAGAAAGGGACTTTTTTTTTTTTAACCTTGACAATACAGAGCATGCTTCAAGAAAAAAAAATCTTGGGGAAATAAGAGTTATCCACTGATACTATTTTATAAATGCATACTGCCTTTCTTAATGGGCCTCCAGTCTAAATTAAGCATCCATATTAGATGTAGTAAGTGAAGGCAAACAGCAAGGAGGGACTGGAATGAAGGGCAGGTTGTGCTATTACAATGCTGTGAAAGCTCATTTGTTAAATAAATATTGGTATAGGCTAAATTTACAAAGATTGCAAGATGTACTGCTGAAGGGAGAAGGGAAGCAGTAAAGTAATGCATAAAACATTAACCTATAACCCCAAACTCCTGAACAGCAGCAACAGCAATTTATTTGACAGTCCTAGGTGAATAATCAAAAGAACACCACTGATCACTAGGCTAAATCAGCTTTATGCCCTTATCTCCACAAGGACACAGAGCAGACGGGGATGCACAACTTACTGCAAGCAGGACAGTCCACAGAGAGCCTTCAGCCCACCATACCACAGGAACTTGACCTACTGTCAAGCAGCTCATTCAGTGTTAAGAAAAGACATGACAACTTTCAGCAGACCAGCAATTTATTTAGATGTATCTTTTATTTATGCACACTTCAGAACATCAGAAATCTGCAGAAGTTCATGTTTCCATCATGATGCTGTTCTGACTGACCCTTTCAAATAGGCAGCCTTCATAAACGCCCAGAGGGACTGTGGGCAGGACCTTCTCAGCTACAGAGAACAGATCACTCCAGAGTGAGGTAAACTGGGACTTTCTGCTGGGATGGGTCAGTAGAATGAAACATGATTCAGGTCTACGTCTTAATGAAAGAGTGTTAGAACTGGGGCCTTGGATAATACAGCTGCAATACTGGGGGGAAGGAGGGAGGAATTAAAGGTAGATCACCTAATTGAAAGAAGTATAACTTTTGCTTATAGAGATCTTGTTAAAAAAATGTAGCATTATTAGTTTTCCACTAATTACAAATAGCATGTTTCTTCACAGTATAAAGTGTTCAAAATGTCACACCTGCATAGTTAGGCACTTCTCGGTTTGGCAAAGGCTGGAAGTAAGGCTAAGGAAAACCTAGTAGCTCTCTGCAGCAGAAACAGTTGCAAATCTGTGCTTCTCAGTTTCCCAACCATAAAAATGATTCCTTTAGGAACATCTCCTCCGGACAACCAGTATCATTATGCAGTAGGGAAGATTGTTTTAAGAAAATAATCAGCAAATGGCATTACAATACAGGCTGCCTTGAGAAAGTGTAATTTGCTCTGGCACCTGTGAATTGCATGGAGAATTAAGAATTATAACATCACAAGCCAGGACTTCTCAGGATACAGGAAAATCAACATTTTCTTTCATAGCCATCTGTTTGCATGCTGAGATTCATCCTCAAAAGAAACTGTCCTGCTTGCTGGCCAGACACTAACTACTGGAAATGAAAATATGCCCAAGAAAAGTCCATCTTAAGTGTCAAGTGTATCTTGTGCACAGAGCATTAGGGCATTTCAAAACAGGAAAAAGAAAATGTTTGTGCCAGCTAAAACATGCAAATTCAGAAACCTCGATGAAACAAATAATGAATAGTTAGGTAAGTAAAAAAGCCCAACAAAGTAGTATGACATCCCAGCAGCTCAGATGTCTCCAAGATTTGAAAAGATGCAGAACATGCAACACCTACCTCAGGAAGAACCCATTGCTCTCAAAGGAAAAACAAATCCTGGAAAAAAAAGGCAAAATTGCTGAAACTGGCCACTTAAATCCCAGACCTGTAGCTGCAAAGACACCAAAACAATGTCTCCAGCAAACCCAAGCAATTTAAACACTAAACCAACTCATTCCCAGTTGCTGATAGTTACAGACAATAGCACTTAACTGAATAAATCAGTAACTATACTCTCTACAAGGGACAGAGATCTTGAAAGTTATATTTGTGCTCACGGTATTAACCAGGTGCACAAATAGCCCTTTAAGGGAGCCTTGCCCACAAGTGATGCTATTATTGTGCAAAGATAACATGAAGGAAGCAGCAATAACCTTCAACTGCCTGCCACAAATACCTCCAAAAGTGAAATTAAAACTGGCTGCAATAGCCCCTACAGGACACTTGCTGACCTCTGCAAGCTTTAGACTAACCCCCTAAAGAA
>VZTM01041643.1:14121-28003 GCA_013400555.1 Jacana jacana | reverse complement strand
TTTTTTTTTTTTTTTGGCTTGTATATATCATATGCAGAAGAGAGATGAGGTAGTAGAAGTTGGTTGCTTACCTTGCAACTGAATACATGATTTCTATGTCCATACATATGTATTTAATGCAAAGATTGTTGAAAGAAAAACAGTACCAGAAAGAGTATGAGAGGTCCTGACTTAAATCTGTAGAGTGTAAGTGTGATTATTTGTCTTTGGCAACTGTTTTATTTAACTTCAGTAAAAGGTACTGGATGAAATTTTGACGGGATATTTAACTGCAAATTTGTAGTAATTTCACTGAGGACTTAACTTAATCCTACACTGAATCAGCACTAAAAATTAAATTAGAATAAATCTGGTCTGACAAAAATCTTTTACCCTACATTTTAGGTGAAGCCTGTTGCTCTGAAAGGAGGTACGGTATATTAAATTAAACTTTCAGATTAATATTGGGCATACAGATAATCTCAGGCAGTCAAAAAAGCAATTGCAACAGTGAATGGTTTTGCATGCCTATGTTATGTGAAGGTTGAAATGCAGTTCCTGAGCCATGAAGGATTACTTACTAATTACCTGTGGAAAGCATTTGTCTTAAGTATGGTTAAGATGTAAGCCAACCACACTGCACATCAAATTGTGGAAGGGAGGCGGGGAAAAGATCTTCAAGTGTGGGGTTTGTTTTAATTATTATTACTTTTAAGGCAACTTTTATAATGATTTTGCCTTGGATTCCAAGTATATGATGCTAATATTTTCAGGTAGTGAATTATTGAAGACTTAGAAGTGGCTGTAGAGAGTAGACATGTATGGAGTTATTTTTTTTCTTGAAAGTATAAATGTATGAGGAAGTAGGAAGACTTTCATGAAGGTGGATGCAGTTTAAGACACAAAGATCATGACAAATTCATTCGCTCAGTGACAATTCTAGGCTTTCCAAAAATCTCAAATTCACAAGGTAATGGTGAAGGCATTGCAACTGGATTATGTCCAAACAAAAGGATTACGTACGCTCGCAAACAATTTCTTCAAAAAGAAGGCAGGCAGAACATGGATAATGTCTTCCTCCTGGTTATGTACAGAGTGGTGATTCTTTGCATCACTTACAAGTAGTTGTGCACCAGCAATAAACTGCTATTTCTGATATCTGTGCTGAAGCTCATGGATGTCAAATACTGTACTGCTCTAGTGGTCCCTATAGGGGCCATCCAAAGATGCAGAAGTATGCACTGAAAGCTCTGTACGAAGCTTGTGGCTTGGTGATGTCTGAGGTCAGTCACTGCATTTCCTAAGAAGTGCAGTTGCCTGCATGCTGACCTGAAATGAACAGCAGTTTTTGGAATGCTTTCTATAATCTTAACTTTGGCACCCAGTGGCTGTTTCTGGTGTACTCTGTCAGGATTATTATTATAGTTGGATGGCAGGAATGTTACTTCTCAGGAAGACAAACAACTCTGTTGAACTACACTGGTAAATGAGCGTGGTTAAAAGAAAACTGGGCCTGGATTCTTCCTTGAAACTTCACTTTTCTTTTGAGCTTGCAAAAACAGAAATGCAATGAACAGTATTACTAAGCCCCTTGGCGGAAATGCAGATGTTTTGAAACTGGAATAAGCATCAATCCAGAGAGAGAGAAAGCGTCCTTTGTTGCCAAGTTGCTAATTATTCATAGAAAAGATTAAAGCTGAGCATGCCTTTCCCAAATGATTTCATATTATACTCTGAATTAAAAATACATTAAATAGAAATGCTGATGTGATAGAAAGGATCTTTGTCAGTACAAGGCTACAAGATTGTCATTGTATTTAGATAAATAGAATCTGGGGGAACAGGTAGAATGGTGGCAAGGAAATATACTGCAGCAAAGCAGTTCTCATGATGTCTGTTACCTGTGCATTGCTATAGAATGAATAGCTTACTGCTGACCAGCTCCTCTTTTTTGGAAGGTGTAGTAGACTTTGGTCTCTGATACTTGGGAGTAATTTGTATGTGTAGCCAGGGTTACTCTGCAGCTCTAACTACATAGCTGAGGTCAGTTCGACTCAGAAGTAGCTAACATAGTTTGGATTTCTCAGCCTGCAGTGCCAGAAAGCATCCGTTATCATCAAACTGGATGTTATGAGCAAAAGGTTTGGTTGAATATCACCTTAGACATCTGTGCCTTTTGGGGCCTTGTTATAAATTATACAGGTTTTCTAGATGTTGCTAATAGTATGGCTTTTTTCTGAGTTTACATATTAGTTTTCTTTTGATGTAGTGAAAGCTGATGTATCTTGAAGACAGGCTGTTTTTCTCTAAGAAGGCAGAAGCGATGTAGTAGTATTATAACAGAATGTGGACAACATGTGGTTGTCCCACTCTGCACTGCACTGGTGCAGCCCTACCTCAAGTACTGTGTGCAGTTTTGGGTGCCTCAATGTAAGAAGGACATGACCCTGTTAGACTGTGTCCAGAGCAGGCTGATTGAGGTGGTGTTCGGTCTGGAGAACAAGACTTTGGAGGAGTCACTGAGGTCACTTAGTTTGTTCTGTTTGGAGAGGAGACGGCAGAGGGTGCCCTCATCACAGTCTACAGCTTCCTCAAGAGGGGTGGTAGAGGGGGAGATGATGATCTCTCTCTGGTGACAAGTATCATACTCTCCTGAAGTATGATAAATTATAGGCTGCTCATCAATCAAACCTTAAACATCTGATACAAGTAACACTTAGTGATGGTTTTACTGATGGGATACAGTATGTCCTTAGTTTTCCTTCTCTGTCTTATCAGGAGGTGCTTATGAAATTCTCTGATGGAAGTACTCTTATGGAGTATTTATTCCCTAGAAACTTCAACTGAGCAGAAACATCAATATTTTTTAAGAAAAGTGGTGGTGGTCAGAAACCTTGGTTATCAAGAGGAAGAGGCAGCTGGCTACCTGGCAGGAAAGAGGGATTTGATTTCTTGGGTTTTACCTGCTGTGTTGTGTAGTCTGAGATACTGGGAGCAGATGGTCATCAGAAGAGAGAGACCAAGCAAGTTCATGTTGAGGGAAAAGGAAAGCAATTCTCAAGGAGAGATGAATGTGGTATTCTCTTGGGACCACAAAGTTCATAAATGTGTGTCATGTACCCTTTGTGCATAAGGCAATGCAGACCTTTGACAGATTTGATGTTCATGGAAATGCTTTAACAGCTGTAACTAAATGCTGTAGCCATTCATCCTGGTCCTTTATTTCCAGCTATGGCTCTTGAGAAAAGGGCAAAGGTCCTTGATATTTTAAAAGAAAACCAGAAATAGAGCTGTGTGGTGGACTGGGGAGGGGAGGAATTTTTTTGCTTCCTTCCTGGCAAAAGAGGAAAAGTAGAAGAAATTATTTTTCTCCTTATTTATATATGTTATTACATATTTTTTACAAAAAAAACTGAAAGGAGCATTGATAGAAGGGGGTGCTTTGGTTGAAGTATTAATTATGTAGTACGTGTCTCATCCAGCACTTCTGTCATTCCTAGATACTTTATGGAGATCTTTTCTGATGAGCACCAGGGGGAAAAAAAGTAGTTACAGTTGCTGTAATGGTTATACATTAACACCAGTTTTGAATGGCTGACTAGAGCTTGTTAGCTCTGGTTTATAGGATAAAGCATGACTGCATGATAACTGCTAACTAGAACCTGTGCTGGAAGACTGCAGCTGATGTACATGCAAAATGCTGGGCTTTTCTTTTCTGCTAGATATGCACAATCAGGAGACTGTATTCCCACAGAATAATCTAATCGTGATGAGTACGAAGACAACCTTGTCTCAGGTAATACTTTGGCATAAGTAGAAGTATTTCAATCCAGCCTATTTGCAAACTTGGGCATCCTTTGCCCTCTATACTAGAAAACACACTACTAATGTTTTCTTCCCCTTTTCCCATAATTTGTTTCTAATTGAAAACAGCAAAACTCCTAGCATCTAGAAAGATGAAATTGTTAAAGGCACAAGGATTGTGCTTCCGGTATTTTTCATTGTTTTTCCTTTTCAGTCAAAAAAAAAGGTAGTATTTCTCTACTTTGAGACCTCAAACAAGGTGTCATGCCTTTTCCAGTTTTAGGGCTCTGCTATCACTAGCTTTGTCTGCTATTGTATCTGTAGGATAGGTTTTCTGCCCACCATCACTTAATTCCATTATTTGTGTGTCTCTGACTGGGCTTGTCTCCTAATAATTTTTCTGTGATCTTTGTTTGCAATTGTTAGTAGCAATTGCTCAGTGTTCTTATTTTCACCTTATTATTCTGCTTGGTGCATTGGATTAGCATTCATGTTTTCTGCTTCAGGCTGTAGATGATGATGGCTGGGGAAGGAAAGGAGTAAGTTTAAGTCTTCCTTCAGCCAGAAAGAAACAACAACAATGGCTGATAATAACAGAGCTCACTTAAGGCAACTTCTTGCAACCTCCTTCTGTGCTGGTCATGTCTCTTGATACTGTCACTGCTCAGTTCATTGTTTGTGCCTTTAAGAAAGGCTGATATTCAGCTGACAAGGCTCCTTTTCCTACTGCTTTCAAAGATGTCTTCCCTGCACTTACTTCTAGACCAATCATGGGTTTTACTATGATTTTTAAAAAATACTCAGTGTCACAATTTGTTTCAGCCAATGCTTTGTGTTCATAAAGTCCTCTCTTTCATGTTCTTGTTAGTGTTTATTGTCCTATTTGAAAATCAGGAATCCATCAGAATAAACGTGATGTAGGATGAGACTCACTGAGTCTTCACTGAGCTTTTCACCACTTTCTCACTAGCCACTAGCAGGCAGGTCAGTCTAGCCAGAAAAGCTTGCCCCAGTTTAAGTTCACAAAATGAAATCTGCAGATTCCAACCCCCAGGCCCCTGTTCCGCATATGCAGCACATTAGTCCCCCTTAAGATGGCTTAATTGAAACTGGTTAAAAAGTTCTGCAGTAATGCTAAATTTGCACTGCTTGATTGAAATCGTACTGGCCATGTTACACTTCGATCACTGCTCTGAGTTACTTGATTGACTGTTGGAAATCATCCTTCTGCATTTAGAGATGTTTTGGGTAAGCTTCTGAAGTCTCTAATGGGCCTTAGAAAGTTTAAAAAACCAAAACAAAACAGTGAAAAAGGAACTTGAAAATAGGCTCAGTTAAATGTCACTTTGTCCCAGGCTTCTTGACTTCAGAGGAAGATGTGCAATGTGCTTGGTGAATTGTTACGTGATAGTGACTATAAATCCTTTTCAAAATGGTAACGTGTGCAAATGTTGAAATTTCAAGAAGAGCTCTGTTGAAGGCTCTTAAATAGCATGTAGACATTCCACTTCTTCTGCATGTACCTTCTATGTACAGTGCATGGTCCCTTATGAAGATATTTCATTTGCCAAGTTTCTGTATTTTAATGCAAGTTAGGTGTTTGTGGGTTGATTGACCTTTCTTCATAAAGAGGAGAAATAGAGAAAATACGGTTTTCCAGAAAGTCCCTGTACCATTGAAAGTCCAGAAACAGTAACTTTTGCTCTGGTTTCAAAGTTGGAAATTGCTTGAAGTATTACTAGTGTAACTGCTTACTTTGATATACTTGGATCTTGTTAAATGTAGTTAGATTAGTTTTGAAAATCTGACATTGGTGGTGCTATCAGTGTCCCTGTAATGTTTGTTTTTCTGGAGCCCTATTGTGTGATCCAAGCGGTGACTGAAGGATTAGAATTGCCCCTGCACAGGGCTTTTCCTCCTACTGGCATGGTCCCTGAAGCATAAGTGTTCAGTGTTTACCTATTCCTTATGTATGATGCGTGTAGAATTGACTGTTTTCACTCCTTTGTCTCCTACTAGGTCAGCTCTGCCACCTTCTAAAGTTTAAAGATTTTTCCAAACCTATGTCCACTTGAAGTAAACTGAGAAAATATGAAGCAAATCTCTGATGCTTTTTCCTCCCTCTCAATAATATTATGTGGAATTGGTATGCACTGTGGGTGCACTGAGATATAGGTTTTTGTCTGTAGAGGCAGGCAAGCTGATAGTTATTGTAAAAAATAATTTCAGTGTCAGTCCAAGATAAAAGTAGTAATAAAAAACACTTTTCCTTCTGAAATTCCATTTGGATCCAGTCAATTCTATGATAATCTTGCCTGCTGTGCATAAGAGACCTGCTGGATGTGTTCTTAGCTTCTGCTTTATTACCAGAATATGAACAGAGGAAGTAAAACTATAAAAAAATTAGAAGGCAAGAGCATATCGCAATCTCCTAGAGCTATAAGAAAATGATAAGAGCTGGGGCATGAATATGTACAGGAACTTACTGAAAATGTAATAATTTTTATCGTGTCTACTTAATCTCTCTGTGCCGCAGCACACAGTCCTCAACTTTTACTCTCCTTGCAAACTGTAGATTAATGTTTTGAGTCAAAGTATTGAGACAGGAAAAAAAAAAAGTCTTAAATTTGTATGGAAAATATAACCTATTTTAAGCTTATTTTTCTTCAATTTCAGGCTATTGCCTGAGTGGAGTTGTTCTGGTTCCGAGGCCTGTAGGTGGCAATCTTGAGCTGGATTGGAGAAGCAATTCCTAACCCTCCAAAGCGCAGGTGGGAACCTGTGGGTTAGGGGGAAGGGATGGCAGCGGATTAAACAAAATTTCTTTTTTTTTTTTTATTTTATTTTACTTCTGTTCTTCGGCTTTTAAGACTTGCTTCCCTCAATATTTCATCACAACTCCTTAATCTCCAGAATTTGATGTAGCAATTAGTTCATGAGGAAGCGAGGCAGTAGCTGTGAGGCACTTGAAGTAGCTCTTCTCAGCAAGCCCAAGGAAGGAGAGCTGCAGCAGCACTGCTCTCTGCCTGCCTCAGCAGCTGAACCTTCTCTGCAATAGCTTTTCAGGGCTTGAGTTGGGATCACTAAAGGAGTCCTAAGTCCTCTCCCCCCACAATGTTCCAGAAGCTTGGAAACCAGTTTGGCACAATATAGAAATCTTCCTTTAACAGCTCTGCCAAATCCATGAATGGGTCCACAGAAGGATGGCTGAGGAGGAAGTGGTCCATCCCAGTTCTTGGTTTTTATGATTATTTATTTCCAGCCTTTATCAGTAGAGTCTGAAACAGTAAAGGTTGGGAATTTAAAGCACGCTTTGCGAAACAGAATAGTTCTCTGGAAGAAGCTGAGAAAAGAAAAAGTTTGCTGACTAGCTTTTATGAAAAGCAAAACTGAACCAACATTTTAACAGTGTGTGCGTGAGTTATTTCCTGCCTATTTTATTTAATAATAAAATACTTTGCTGGTATATCTGAACAACTGAAGTTATATAAGTAATCTCCTTAATTTGATACTAAGGGACTACACTAGTATTAAAGTCTTAGCAACTATAATTGGATCCAAAGACTTCATTGCAGCTATTACTTGATGTCTGTGGATAATTTTACTCTTCTTATCACCATTTGGGGGAAGGGGGGATGACACCTCAAGATCCCCAAAATTTGTCTTTCAAAATCATGCTCTGCAAGATGCATGTTTGCTTCACACTTGGTATTTCAGCAGAACCCTCAAATACACCAGGGAAGGTGGGGAGAGAAAACCCATGACTGGAAATTGCAGAAAAGTAACTCCATTCAGTCCAGTACAGGGAATGCAGCTGATGTGGCTGCAGGGAAATGAGTGAGTTCAGAGCTCAGGTGAGGGATAGCAGTCCTGTTGTGATGTAAATCATACAGTAAAATATCATCAGCCCTGCTCTTCTATCAATATTTCACTAAAAGAATTTCAAAACCTGAGTGGTGTAAGCATGTGACAGACCTCATTTAGAGATAAAGTGAAGGTGGTGATAGTTCCACAATGAAATCAACATCTAATAAGCTGATCACTTGCACCATTAATCTTTACTTGAACTAGGCAAAGCAAAGGGAACCTGAGAGTATGGACCTTCAGCGGTTTAAGCCTACTTTAATTTGCTTGCAGGTCCACTTTCCCTGCCAAATGTTCTTTTTGACTTTGATGCACATCTGACCCTAGGATGAGCTGGCTTAACTGATCTAGACCAAGATGTTCAATTTTCTCAGCAGTGATTAGTTTTGAGCCAATCAGCTCCCTGTGCTGCTTGTTGCCCAGTCACAAATGTCTCCTCTCCAGAGAGAGGAAGAGGGGAGCAGTCTTGTTAAATTCACTGTTATGGAAATGTACCCTACTCTTTCCCCTCATATATTAAAGCAACACAAGTCATAACCTTTGGTCACTTTGTTTTAAACTTATAGGTAACCACTTGAATAATGAGAGTATGAGAAGAATTGCTCTAACAATAAACATCTGCAATGTACTCAACTCAGTCGGAGAGGCTGGCTCACTAGAAAGGAGCAAGGAAAGCTGCATGATGCTGTATATTATGATTATTTAGAATTTCCCTCAGGCTGACATCATTCATTCTTGTCATCTTTTTTCCTTGACTAGCCACGGATTCAGCTCTAACCCTAATCGTGCCTTTAGTGGAAGTTAGATGGCAGCTATCCACATGAAGAGAAATCAGACCCAGTTTTAAAGCTCCATGGGAGATGAAGGCAGGAGGCTTTTTTTACCCTAAGGCAGACAGAAGTGCTGCTGACTAAAAGCTTTTTTGGAAGCCATGCAATGAATTACCCAATGCACAACTCAATTGAAGGGAAAAAGATCTAACAAGTCCAACGAGGTAATTTTTCATTAAAGTGTTAGTGAAGCTTGGCATTCTTAATCCCATTGTTACTTTGACTACAAAACTTGTACTTCTGACATAAACTACATTCTAGAGGAGGGCTCAACAGGCAAGTCTAAACTTGTTAGCAAACTTTCTTTTCTAGAAGACCAACTTGTAGTCATCTCTGTATGAATTTGGTTTTGCCCTCATAAGAAATGAGAACAAGTACTGTGCTGTGAAGTCAGGCTTTACTTTGTGTATTATAGTAGTAAGTTTGTGCTATGCAAAGCCACTTGGAACTTAAATGGTTCTTGACTGGTTTTTGGTTTTGGTTTTTTGGTTTGTTTGGTTTTTTTTAAAGAGCGGCTTTTTACTAAATAGTGGTGCTTTTTTTTCCTTGTGGGATACTTGTGCTTTGTTTTTGTTTGTTCATTTGTTTTTGGTTTTGTCTTTTTCTTTTTTTTTTTTTTTTGTTTTGTTTTGTTTTGGTTTTTTTTTGTTTAAATAAAAAAAGGTTTTCTGTATAGGAGTGCTTTCACCAGAACATATATATGACTTATTTCTTTAACTTATTCTGTCAGTTTATTGTCTCTGAGCAATAAAAATGAATTCTGCCTCATAACTAAAACCATAGAAAAATGTGTGGTTTAGTGTGTGGACTAGTACTACCCCTGTTGTTCTGAGGCTGGAATGTCTTCAACACACATCTAAGAGGGAACTGCTGTCATGTTTTAGACTGGGGAAACTACAGATCCCCTCTGTGTTTGTAGCCCAAAAGCACCAATGTCCAGTATTTAAATGGCATTTTATACTTTGCTTTTTTCTTCAGTCACACAAGGAGCTACAGTATATTCAAGCTAAAAAAATATGGTCTGTTCAAACAAAGGAAAATAAAATAGCCACACTTGAGGAAGTTTCCAGTCTGTGAACTGGAAATGAAAACTTCAGTTCCAAGGACTGTTCAAACTCATTAACTGTTATAGTTAACTATGATGGTGTCTGTTTTGGAAATAGGAGCTTTAACTTAGATGAAGAAAAGAGCTGATCTGAGTTCTGCTTACTGGTTCATTGCTCAGAGTGGGGAACCATTCAGAAAGGGTTGGGCATTGCTGCTGGCTGCAGTCACTGGAGTTCAATAGCAGTGCATTCCCTAATACTTTCACAAGGGGTGATCACTGTCTCTTTTCCTCAAAGTGTCTTTATGTGATTGAGCTTTGAAGAGGACATAGCATTAATATTTTCAGCTAAATCCTAACTACTTACCACTAAGAACTGTTCCATTTGGGACAGTCTTGGGCATCTGAGGATGATACAGAAGCATTAATGAACTTCAGTTACTTCCGGCTTAAATGTGTAAGTCATTTGTTAGATCTGATCATCAGTATCTTCTGAAAGGTCACATGCACTGTAAAATATGAGAAAATTAAGTTCCTTTCCTTGAGAAAGGCAGCTGTAAAGCATTGGTGGAAACATGAATTAAGGGTTATCTCACATTTATTGAATATCTTTCACACTGGAAATGTGAAAACTTGGCAGGTGAGTTCTATATTCTCCTCTCCAACTATGCTTTGTCCTGTTATAGAGATGATACAGTACTTGTTTCTCTTACGAAAAAGGTTTCTGTGTTTGTGGACTGAAAGGTGGTTTCCTGTGTCTGAATGCTGTCATAGCACTGATATTTTCTCCTACTTATGGTAGGCTAGAAGGCAGAAACTGTTTTTCTGCTTTCAGATGCAAGCTTTCATTTTTGCTCAATGCCAGGAACCTTTAAATGAAACTGCAAAAGCTTCAGGAAAGGAAGGAATTAAGGTCTGAGATGAGGAAACAGTGTACCTGCAACCCTTACTGGCCTGGTGAGACAAGGGTCTGCACTTAGCCTTTTTTCCTTTCTGATAAATGGAAGCTTGTCTGTGGGAGAAACTGGTATACTTTGTGCTCTACTTACCCTCTCACGGAGAAGAGGTGAATGTAACTTCCCTCACCACTGGAAGCATGAGTCTTCCTGCAGCCACATAATGTGGTTCAGGATTAAAAGGGCTAATGGGCTTCAGACTGGGCTTTCTGATAGAGATCCGAAAGCTGAACTGACAGCTGCTGGGGGTGGCGAGTGTGACTGCTGAGGAAGTCCAAGAGGGTGTGCAGAACGGGTCGTCTTGCTTCTGTTTGAAACAACTTCAAAACTTTAGCAGCTATAAAAAAAAATTGCTGGAGGTGTATTTTATTGCCACCTAACACTATTTGTCATATTTGTGCTTAAATCAGAACTTGATGTAATTGAGTATCAGAGTTTCTTTTAAAATATAAATGGCAGTGGTTGTTTTTAAAAAATATTTTCTGGTTCTTAGTGATAATGTGTGAGCATGGCAGCTTTCAGGAAGGTGTGTCTGGCTTTAGTTGACTTAGGTTAAGTCCATCATTTTAGAATGCCTTATTATCCAGGAAGTGGTGGAATGTGGCTGTAATGACCACTTAGTGAAAACCAATATGGCTCACTAAGCAATCTGTTAGTTCTTATAAAATACTTCCTAAGGGTCTGGGCTTTTTGTTCACAGAAGTAAAATTTCATTAGAAGATTTTTATTTATTCTAAATTATCATTATTGGAAAAACAGTGGTTTTACTGAAAAGTGCTGCCAGATTTTTCAGAGGTGCTGTATATAGAATATAAAAAGCCCCCCTCTGAACTTCCTGCCCATGTTCTGGATTTTATCTTCTGAGACTGTGTTGTCTTAGATGTAGAAAATTGTTTCAGCTGGAACTGGTGAGCAATAAACAATTTACTGAAGTAATTTACTTCATGATGCCATCATGAATTATATATGCAGATGATATTCCCACAGCTGAACTTCTAGAGGAGTTTGCGTTCACTTTTCAGACAGTTTCTAAATGCTTCAGTTATTACTACTGGCTATTTGCACCTTCCGTTTAGCCCGAAGTTAGGCCGCATGGTGCTATGGGTTGGTCACTAGATGGAAGTGATCACTGCTTACAAGCATAACAATTGAGTAAGATTTTTTTATTTTTGCCTTGTGGACCCAGTTGACGTGTCCCCATTGTGTCTTGCGGAAATGGTGACTGTTTGCTGGGAGTTAATACCCAGCTTTTCGGCATCGTTTGCCAGTGGAGTTTCTTCTGTGTTGCTCTTCACAAAGAGCTCCTGCAGAATTCGTAAATCCCATCACCCTATTTCAGTTCCTGTGTACTGCTATGTGGTCATACAGCATTAAGTAACATGGGTTGAAGTCAGACAACTGTGCACATGTTAGGAACAGCTAAGAAACTTTGTGGGAGGCCTTGTTTTCAGTAGTTGATTGTAATTTGGCATGGCAAAAAACCTCTCAGGTGCTATAGTATTCCTTTTGTGTTTTAGCTCCTATATCTTCACTCTTCTTTTAGATGCCTCTATGAAACTGTTTATAATGTCTTTACCTTCTTATTCTGTTTCTCTCATCAGATCTATTTATGTTTTAAGTATAACTATTGGAATGCAACCTTAACTGCAAGCTTCAAAATACTGCAGGCAAGAAAAAGAGAGTTAGAATTGAAGTTCAGATCATGTCTCAGTGACTAAAAGGAGGGAAAAATAGGAGACTAAAGGAAAGGAGGTTAGGCTTGCAGCAGGGCTATTTATAGGACTTAAAGAACTTTTACCTCACATGCTCTGTGTGACTCTGGGCAAGTTTCTGGCCTCAAGTGGTAAGTTCACTCCAAAGTATATGCTGAGGTTAACAAACTGCATTTCTTTTCCATCCTTATATAATTGTGGATGCTTTTCACCTTTCTCTGTGGCATGGGAGAGGGGCTGTTTTGAGAGATTGCCTTAAGTTTTGCTCTCTCAAGGTCTTTGATGCTGGTAATGTCCTTCTTTCAGCACTTGCTGTGGGGGGTTATGGTTGCATCTTTTGTCAGATGCCTCATGTTTATTGTAAGGTGCTAGAAGGCACACTGAGGCTTTTCATAAATAGAAATGTATGTGGGGTGGATGATCTGGTGACTCCTGAATTAATCTTATTCCTATTTTGTTACAGAGTCTTTAACAGCAGATGATTAGAACATTCAGGTTGTTGCTATTTGTCTGTTGAAAGCAAGCCATATCCCTTACCTGTTATTTCTGAAGGACTACAATGTTATCTCCCCTGCATGGGCTCTCTCAAACATACCTATTGTATACAGCCAACACAACAGAAGTCATGAAACATATGACCTAAAGTGGAGGTTTGGAGGGGGGGTAGGAAATGAAATCTTAAGTCTTATGGGAAGCATTGGCAAAAGACATGACAAGTAAAAAGATTTGCTAATTGCTGAAGATTATCAACATCTTTTTTATGTCCAAAACAATGTAGGTGGAGATGATTAGGCTGTTTTTAATTAATTTCAGGTCTATTAATTTTGTAATAAGCATGATGAAAGCTTATGATTTATCTTACAGAGTTTTTTCCCCCTAATTAGGTGTTTCTTTCTCTCTAATGTATAGGAAATAGTATTTGGTGTTTTCCTTAGTAATGTTTTTTTGTAAGTTCTTTGGTTTTCATAAATTGTCAGAATGAGTTGTCAATTGGTATCTATTAAAGGCCCGGCAGTCCTCTGACCGAGAAAAACACATCGTGCTGTTTGACATGATTGAGCAAACAGCTCAATTTTTTGAGAGATTCTATGTTTTCAGAAGGGAGCATGTAGTTAAAATTAACTAGAGCTGCATCAAGTTTGGGCCTGAGTAACTGAAGACTTGAATATGTCCGATTTTCCAGTTGTCTAAAACCAGGCAATGGTTAGTTACTTGCTGACTTCTGGCACAAAGAGAGCAAACTTCAGCTTTGTTTCTACTTCTCTCTGTGGCAGCTATGAGAGGACAATAATTTGTGTGTGTAATGACTTACTGGAGCTAGACTTGTACCTGGCTTCNCTTTAGTGTTATTCTTTACTTTAAAGCCCCAGATGTAGCACACAATGATTGACCTTTTATTACCAATTCTTGGGGAGCAGAGTATGGGTACAGTGAGAACAAGGGAAAAATATTGTTGTGCTTCAGCATTCGTGGTTAAATCTGTAAGTCTGGATTGCTGCTAATGCTGCAGTAATGTCATGTTTTGTAGCAGCACTAGGTCTGAGAGAGGCTTGTATTGGGACACTGCAATATCTAGCACTTGATTTGTAAACTATTAAAAGGAATTGGTTTGTGCAGGTATATTGAAGATCTGCTGTAACCAGTCAATACCCAGAGAACTTAAGAATTGAGTGCAACTGCTGGTTGGATGGT
>VZTM01041643.1:1047-12976 GCA_013400555.1 Jacana jacana | reverse complement strand
TATTTTGACCTGATTTAGTGGAGGCTATGTATATTGATTTCAGGCTCTAATAGTTGTTTATGCATAAAGGAAGAAGAGTGTCAATGATTATTTTGGATCAGTGTAGGACCAATCTGGTCAATCACTAGCAATCTCTGGAGAAGACAGCAAGCATATGAACTGTTATGTGACTCAGACTTCGAAATTTAGGAGCAGCTTTTTTCCAAATCATCTGTTTGTAGAATGTGATAACAGATAAAGCAATAGCTTGAATGATTTAAAAAAACTTTATCATTGACAGCATTGCTGATAACAATAGAGACAAGTTGTGCTATAAATGATCTGTGTAAGAAACTGGTAGATTTGTTTTTTTCCTTGGGAATTGAACAGAGTATTCTGAGGAAGTGTTCTCCTCTGTCAGCTGACCTTTGGATGTGTTCCAGGGCAACCTGCAAAGATGAACTGTATTCTCTTTATATATAGGCAAGATGGACATTTGAAGATACTGTGTCCCGTTATGCTCTTTGTAGGAAGGATGGTGTGGCAGTTGATATAAAGCTATCAGTTTCAGGGCTATTAAGCTGATTATGAACCCTGAATAATACAGACACTTAACTTATGTGAAATTCTGTTCTGAGACTGGTCTAAGGATTAGGTGGCTTCTCTGCTTCTTAATGCCAGAGGGAGTGGAGTGTGCCGTAATGGTGATTTTTCAAAAGTACTAATGCTACTCCAAGTACTAGTGCACTTCCACTACAAAAATAAAGTGGGCTTTGTTGTGATTTTTTTTTTTCATTAATAAAATTACAGTGCAGGAAGCATCTTTGTTGCATGTTAATAGAAATTTAACCTCATTATTTGTAACACAAAGTAGGTGGGGAAGGCAAGGATTTGAATTTGGCACAGAGAAAGGTAACCAGTTCTGAAGTAGCTAAGAATAATAATGGGATTAAGATGAGATGGAAAATAAAAGCATTTTGAAATGTATCAAACTGAGTTGTTGGTTTGTTTCTGTATAAGCTTGGAACCCCCATGGTTTTTGGGGTAGGGAAGAGGAATAATCCTTTTATTGTTTCCATTTCCTTCCATAATTTCAATAAGATTTCCAACCATTCAAGTTACAATGTGTTTTTCTTGCTCCCTCTCTCTTTGCTCTTCTCTCTGAGTATCATATGCATAAAATTAAAGAATTTCAGGAAAAATGTGATGAGAGAAAGACTCTTAGTATGTGTATGTGCATGTGGTCAGTGATAAGGGCTTACTTGGAATGTGGCAATTTTGAATTCATTTGCTGGTTCTTCTGGGATGCGTGTGCCACAGTGATTTTACTTAAATTCCAGCTCTTGAAACCTTTCCTTTCTTGGTGAGGGTTGGTTTTGTTATTTGGAGGTTTTTTTCCCCTTCCCTTTTCTTTCCCTGATGAAAACATAGCTGATACAGTGTATTAGTTCCACCTTGTTTTCTGGCAGAAAATTCCTGACTAACTCAGATCTAAACTGGGTTTAGGACTCAAAAATTACTTGCACTTGTCCTTATGCTTGTTCATTTAAAGCACTGTGTGTGCTCTTGGTGATAATAATCCTTCACCTCATGCTTTGAGGCACATGGATGTTGATGTAGATTCAAGTCTTTCACACCTTGTAGCACTGCAGAGTTTTCTTACTTGTTTTACTGCTCCCCCATTGGCAGCATCATCAGGAGTTGCACATGTGGAGTAGGTATAGATTACAGACCTTCTTTCTAAGAAATTGTTTTGTAATGCAAATGGAAATAATACTGTATGTGGGACACAGTATAAATGGGGAATACTTGAGTATATATAGTGATACTGGCATATGAAAAAGGACCAAAAAAAGCTGTACATAAAATCTGGATTACAGTATTTTTGTGGCATCAAAAAAAACAAACCCAAGAAAGCATGGGCAGCGTGGATACCATAGGGCAGTGCAGTACTCTAGTTAAGTTTCCATGTTTTCAGTAGTACAGCTACCCTAGTGAACCTTCTTTAGAAAATCTTGTTAGGGAAAATAGTTCATTCTGGTTTAATATCGCTCTAATTAAGGTTAGTTAGACACAAAACCATTGATCTGTTAAACAGCAGCAAAATGTGTAAATCAGTTCTGTTTGCTGTCTAAGGAAATATTCTTTGGTGTCCAAATTCTAGTCATAATCCCCTAGATCTCTAAGAGTCTCCATTAATATTATGCTTATACTGGAGTTCCTATCAATATTTTTTTTTAAATGCAAGGGAAGTCCTTATGTATGTGCGTAGTCAGGTGTTCTCATCCCAATCATAGAATGATCACAGTTGGAAGGGACCTTTAAGATCATTGAGTTCCAACCCCTCCTGCCATAGGCAGGGACACCTCCCACCAGACTAGGTTGCTCAAAGCTCTATCCAGACTGGCCTTGAACCAACTACAGGGATGGAGCTTCCACAACTTTTCTGGGCAACTGGTTCCAGTGCCTCACCACCCTCACAGGAAAGAATTTCTTCCGAATATCTAATCTGAATCTCCCCTCTTTGAATTTAAAGGCATTACCCCTTGTCCTATAGCTACAGTCAGCCCATAGTAATCTACCTGGGAAACTTCAGGACATGCTGCAGAATTTTATTCCCATAAATGGCTTTGAAATTTCATTCTTTGAAGGAGCTCTAAAAGAAAAAACAACCAATGTGAGTTGTATTTGGGATCAGGGAGGAAAAGGGAACTATGTTGGTCATAATATATTTCATAATCATCTAGCATAATTGTTCTCTTGAATGGGTTCATTTTAAGCAATGTAAAAGTTTGTAAATGTAACACATAAACTATTTGTATGAAGCTAGGAAGAGAGAATTTTGCAACCCCATAATAATCTAGTATTTGATTAAATTGTAAATTAGTACTCTGAGTGACTTTTATAAGAACCAAATGCAGCAACCAGCTTAGTTGTTAAGTAAGCTCATGTAGAGCTTTATAGCTACCACTGATTCCTTCCCACTGATCCACTGATATACCTGATCATGCTTGGAAATCTCTCCATTCTGAAAAGTGGGTGCTGAAAGGAAGCATCAAATATGTGGGGTTTGGTGTCTGCTGTTTTGTTTGATTTGTTGTGTTTCAGTTTTGTATTTTTTTTTAAATACAAGATTTTTAATTTTCTTTTTTCTTTTTTTCAGAAAAAACCTAACTTCTCTGCGTTGATATTCACATTAAACTGGGAAAACAAACCTTTGGTGTGAACTGCAGTAGTGGTACATGTGGGTAATCTAGGTCCTTGATCTTTAGAGCAAGAAAAGACTATTTTGAACCCTATATCTTGTGATTGTTTAAATAAATAAAATATGTTAAGTCTGTTGAGTTTGGGGGTTTTTCTCCCCAGTGTCTCATGTTGTTTCTTCTTGTTAACTCAATCTGATTGATATGCACTATTGCTCCTTTACATCATTTTTGTTTCCTGTTTGTTTAGGCTTTTTTGTGAAGGCAGGGTTTTCTTCAAGTCCAAATGACCTTTTGGTCTGTCTTGTAGCTGATGGGTGTCTGAGTCTGCAAATTGAATTCTCTTATAAAGCTAAGTAGAAGTGGGTGGATCAGCTAATTTTGGATGCTATGTTGTTTTTTCTTCTAACATGAGCTACAATAAATTGGAATGTTTGAGATTGATAGTTTACAGTCATTTGAAATGCTTTCTTTTCGTTAAAATTTAGGAATCAAGAATAGCACTTTATCTTTCTCAGAAATTAAAAGCTTCCTTAGTGAGGCTGTAACTTTGGTTCTATTTTATATTTAAATGTGGCTTTTCTCATTTTTTGGGGTGGGGAGTGGAAACAACTTTGAAATTGAAATTGTTGCTTTTTATTCCTATATTGAATTATTTCATATTATCTAGTGCTTTACCTGTCATCTTGACAAATGTTTATTTCGACAATGAGGAAACAACACTGGCAATTCATTGCTCACTGATTGACTGCTGGTGAAGCATCCTTTCTACTTGTCAGAAGAAGAAGAAAAAGATACAAAGACAAAATGAATTATGAAGAAAATAATTTTCAGTCATCACTGTCCTGGAGGTAGTTTTTGCTTTCAGAAGGCAAGCAAAATAAATGTAAAAGGTACCTCTTGCCTTGTGGCAATGAATTATGATAAAGAATGCCAATGTAAATTTTCAGGGTTTATATTCCATTACTCTGGGAAAACCAAACTTGGGTAGATGACTGGAAAACTAGCTTGAACTAGTGACAAAAGTACCACACTTCAAAATAGTATTCTATATCTGTTTTCCTTACTCCCCAGACAGTACACTTAATTTGGGACTCTGATAGCTCTCCCAGTTTGGTGTTACACCTGAAAAATATATAATTTCACCTTTCAGGTAAACTTTTTGCTGTAGACATGACACTGTTGGTTGCTGTATTGTTCTGGGGTTTGAGACAGTAATCTGATGACCTGACTATGACTTTGTGTAGCATACACCTAAAGGCTTTCTTCTGACTAGGTTTGCAGTACATGACTGAAATGGATTTTTGCTCTTGCTATATCTGTAACCTCGCTGTGAAAATACCTTCACAGCAGGCAGGGAGTGATTGGTTGACCTCAAGGTTTTGTTTGCGTACCAAGAGAATCTATCATTGACCACAAAAATCAAGTGGAGTAATAATCAGAAAATAAATGGACCATTGTAGTTATATGTCCATTTGTTCTACAAGGATAGTTCCAGAAACACAATTTAGGTCTTGATGTAGCAATAGTTGAATGCTGTATAAGCATTCAAAGTAGGAAAACTGTGATATCCAAACTGATCATTTTGAATAGGATGCTTGTTTGACTATGGGCAATCTTAAGTTTCTAAGACCGAAAATAAGTTCTAAGTCCTAGTTTCTAAGACATTCTAGGTAGGAATCTTGCAAAGATTTCAATGGAGTACCCTGCTCTGTGATGCAGATAATACATAGGCTTGGAGTCACAGCAGAGATTTATGTTTGGGTTTTTTTTGGCCATTGAATATGAGTTGTTGATAGCCAGGAATTGTAAGAGGATGTTGAGAGACAAGGGGAATGAAAGTGCTAATTTCCTCCTGCAGATAATCCGTGTTAGAGGGGAACTTAATCAAAGCGTCATTACTTTAATGAAATTCTCATATAAAATACAGGACACTTGATATAATTTATCTAAATTAATTACTCTCTGCTGCTAAAAGGAAGTTGTATGACAAATTATTTGTTCTGCCTATTCATCCATTCTTTATCAGACCTTTTCCTACCCTGATGCAACATAAGGAGCAGAAGCAGCCTTTTCATGGTGCCGAGTGGATTAATTTGCATTGATCCCAGGCTAATAGATGAGTTATTCACCCAAGACAGCATTCGGTAGTTTTAATAACATAATACTTTCCTGCATCTAACTGAACAATCACTTCAGAAGTCAGCAAAACACAAAATAAGTGAGTTTTGGTTTTGTTTTAAATTGTAGAAATTAAAAACTGAAAAAGAATTTAAACAGATTTTATTGGTGTGTGTAATAAAAGCACATAAATTGTAGGCAACATTTTGCATTCCTGTTACAAATACAAAAATTCCTAACATAATTCAGATTATAAATTATATTTATACAATTTCATCACAAGCAAGATGAATCAGCTTTAAAAATACTCATTATTGACATGTTGGACAAGATGTATGAATCCCGAGTAGAAGCTCTATCTGGAACTTCATTACTCATAAATGTCTTGGAAAAAACTACGGATGATCATCAGAAATAAGTACAAGGTAAACGGCTTCTTTCTGATCTAACTTTAAAGGCTTTAATGTTGAGCTTTGTTCATGGCAGCAATAGAAGATCACAACATGGTACTCTTCTGAATTTAAGTAGACACATATCCAGGGTATTTGTTCTGTGTTTCGTTTCTGAGTACTACCCAGTTAGGGGTTTCTTTACTCCTTAATCTGCATTCCTAATCCATTCTTGTCCAGAGATAAGATGAGTACAGGCACAGATGTCTCATTTGAAGCTCAATTCCCGAAGTCCTCAAATTGTTGGGAGAAAGCCTATTGCCTTGTGCAGAGCGCACACAAGTAGCGTGTGCCACAGGGCAGCGTCTCCAGTGAGCACCTCTGCGGGATGGACGCTGGGTCTGAGCGACAGCTATGCTGTGCACCCAGTGTCTTGATCTGGAGCTGGGATCAGCTGTCTGGATGTTCCCCTTCACTGTTGTGGTTCTTTGATGAAGACACTGAAGATCATATTTGGTTGCTGAGCTATAAAGGGTATGCAATGTTCCAATCAGTTTATTATGACAGAAATAGGGGTGTGGGTTTTAGATGCCATTGTCTGTTGATAGCTTGCTTGCAAACCCAAGCAGGCAGAATGGATTGTGTGAGCGCTCTTCATCTTCATCTTCATCTGAGCCAAAAGTCTTCGTTTTCTTAGTGAGAAGTAACTAAATTATTGTTAAAAGGATGACTCAATTTATGGATGCTCCTCAGTATATATTATAATCTGTTCTGCTTGTTCTTTAGCTGTTTCAGAGGCACGATAGCCATTATAGTGCTCCCACAGTGCGTAACTGAAACTGGCACAGTGTCTGGCAATGCAAAGCCTGATCATGAACCTGGATCCAAGTATACATCACACAGTGCACTGCTGCACAGAGAGAAAGCTTACCTTTCAGTGATATTTACCTAATCCAAGTGGGGTGCTGTCACAGTTTAACTGGTATACTAGAGATGCAAAATCATTTAGAGCTACTCTAAGTATCTTCAACTTTGTCTATATGTACATACAGCTCAACAGCGCAAGAAACAGGTGGAAGGTTCAGCATGATTTTTAAATAGGCCAGAGATATCCATTAAAAGTCTTCATTTTTTCAGTAACATGGGACATTAAGAACTAATGGAAATATTTCTAGTGCTATCTCCTGAGCTGTTCTGATATTTGTACTTACAAACTTATTATCCTAGCTATTTTTTCCAGTGTCTCACTTTAAGCAAACTAGAAGATAACTTAGCTTTGAATATTTGAGTTCTTCTCATTGCAGTGTTATTTAGCCTGTGTTTGTGAACCTGCCAAATTTTGGTTCGCTCAGGTTTCATGAACTCTAGATTCAGGAAATAGAAAATGAGTTTTTCTGATGTGTGTCTAGAATGCCCAAAGGTGTGCTCCCTGAAACAGGTCATACCTGCCAAGGAAGATTTTGTGGAACACATCAGGTCAGCCTGGTGGCTACCATATTGCTTTGTTAGTGGGCAAGCCAGTAAGAACAGAATAGGTTTTGGGTCTTTCGAATGAAGCTATTTTTACAAGCACAAGTGCTGTAAAGGAAACATTTAACAGTAGCTTGTGTTTCTTGAGTTGTGTCTGTAGAGTCCACAGCTGAATCCTGTGGGTTTTCTCTCGGATTTACTGAACAGGCAAGTAGAGAATGGTGAGTTGGGATAGATAAACTTCAATCAAGTCAGCCCAAATTACTTTTCCAGATTTAAATTTGAGGATATCTGGGAAGTCTGGATAAGAATCTGGACTTTTACAGTGCCCATTTGAACTGTCTGAAGTTAATTGCTGAAAGTTCCGATATTATTTTTTCCTTTGTCTGTGAGATTCAACTGTTATCCATGCAATTGATTTGCTTGCGATTTCATCTTGGCAGTAGTAGCTTGCTCACTGGCTAATTCAAACATGGGGAAAGACATTTTAGGCATACAAGTAAAAACAAAGGTCATACTGACATTATTGTATAAGCTGGAAAAATGTGACAAGCATAAATTGTACCAGCTTTTGTATAATCAAGGCTTCTAGGCAGACATGATTAGCAGCTTCCAACCTTCCTAGTTTATATTGGTCACTTTTTTATTTTGTTTTCATGCAAACATAAATTAAAACGGACACTGCGGCATCCTGAAATCACCCTTTGGCTTACTTCTGAGACTTGACTGGAGCCAAAGATACGCAGGTGGCTCTGACAGCTGCACTCAGCAATAGACTCCAGTCTTGTGTCCACAGAAACTAGGTTAATCCACCGCTTCTGGCACCCTGGGTTGCAAGAAACTCTATGAAAATACAACTGTGCAGTGAAATGCTCTGTTCCACCTCCCGCTGTTAAAATACATTTAGGGAGATTTTCTTCTCCTTTCTTAGCAATTATCAATGCTAATACTTACCTTTACAGTGTTCTTCAAAACCTGAGTTTGCTGAACAAAATAATTATCGGTAATTTTTTTTTATTTTTTTTTTTTTGGCAAATGGAATCGGTGCATTTGCAAGTATTTGTAATTATTAGATCTGTGTGGGAAATTTTATAATTTCTATTAAGAAAAATGCAATAATTTAAATAAAATTAGCCTTTTAATTGTTTCATTTTAGACTGCTTTATTGGCGCTTTTAAATGGCTAGCGCAACTACTGGGCAATCTAGACTTTCAGGCAAAGATTTCTTTAGCTTTTTTAACGTGTATGTTACAAAGAAATATGCAGCTGAATTGAGATGGAAAAATCTTTTGATCTGTTTCTTTGTCATGACTTTTCCCTGTGTCCCTGTGAAACCAAAACCACTTGCAGTGTATGACTGTCTCATATAAAGGTTGGACTTACATTGCCTGTTGGCTGGTACAAATGAGAGGTGGCAGTGATTTCAGATGAGATGTGCTTAATGTATGTACTAGAGATCTATCCACTGACAGTTGATAAATCCACACTGAACATAATAAATGGTGCATTTATGATCTGTATACTTAGGTGCAAACCTGCTAAGGTTACGACCTGAAAACATTGGAGGTCAGTAGCCTTGAAACCAGAAGGTTGTTCCATGAGGCTTGTATTGTTAAAACAAACTAGAGCATTGCTATTGCTTCCTATGGCTTCAGCTCACTGCCTATCTTGCTTGAAATATTTGGGGTTTTTTGTGAACATCTTATGGTTTTCTGAAAGGCAGACTTAACCTCTGTCCTGTCTGTATGCTAGAAAGAAATGTTTCATCTGTTTGGGCTGCTGGCTGCATAAGTGAATGTGTTCTCATTACTTCATTCTACAGCTAAGTAGTCACAACTTTTTTTTTAGCCATGGTAGGGCTCCTCTCATATTGACATAAAACTCTTCCATTGAGTTTTTTCTGAATTTATAGAGGTAAATGAGGACAGTGAGATTCTTAAACAGCATCAACATGTATAAAAGAGCTTAGATCTCCTTGTACTGTTTCCTCTTTGTGCTGGAAGCATTGATTTGTTCTTCCAAAATGGCCAAGTGGAATGTTCTCACCTCTAAAACTGGGCATTTGTACAAGCTAGGTATGCATTTTGAGGTTGGAGTTGGGTAAGTTTATTTGCAGTCAGTGTAAGTGTAGTTTTGATTAGAACGCATGAATAACAAAAAGGCAAAAATAACAGGCATGTTAATGGGCACTGATTAAACTCAGTAAGAAACATGCATTATTCTGGAGTGATTAACTTTCTGACACAGTTTAAACTACCATAAATGAAATCTGCATGAATGGTTTAGATCCTCTGTAGAACAAAATGTTTGGTAATGATGAGGTAGAAGGAAATTTAAGCTGAAATCTGAACTGATGAGAGTTGATGAAATTGCATGTCTGTTGACAGTACAAATTCCTTTGACTTAAGGCCACTCTAATGGGACCAAACATCACCATGGTAGTTGCATCACTCTTCAGCATCCCTCTTTCTGAAATGGAGGCTGCAATCTGTTTGGGTTAAGCTTTTCTTTCTGTGTCTATGTGTATACACGTGCTTACTGCTGTTTTCTATAAACTAGGCTTTCTCCTCAAATGAAATCTGAGTATTATAGTGGAGTTTTAGCTAATATGATATCAGAGTATTCTGTACTAGTGGAGGAAAAATTTCATAGTTATATATGAGCTATACGAATTTATGAAATGGAGAAATCAAACACTTTTATTTAATCCAAAACTATTTGAAATGTGTGGACCAGGAGTTTTTTTTGAGAGGGATTAGTTAAATAACCTGTGCATAATGGGTCTATTGGAATGTGTGAGCTGTCATTTAGGATGAGTATAGATATTATTTCTTAATACAAATATGCCTCATTAAAACTTGTTATACACCTGGAAAGCAGGTGAGCTGGTTGAGCAGAACCAGAACAAATGGAAAACTCTAAGGAGGCAAATATTTTCTTTAAAATGGTTTCAGCATTGAGAACTTACTGAGGGTAAGGCTTGAATGTTGGTCCTCTTGCCTCTGCATAGTCTTTTCTTGTCTAGTAGAAAAATCTATCCCCTTTTTCTTTCCTATCACTGTGGAAAGAAGTAGGCTTTTTTTTATTTCTTAACTTGATGTCAATTATTTGATGATATGCTGTGTATGAAAATTGTTTAAATCTAAGCTCATTTGGTGTCTTATTCCAGTCGATTAAAAAAAAAACTTGCTCTGTTTTTCATCTATATTACAGGAAGATCACTAAGGAAACCGTGGGAGAAATTATGTAAATGCTTAAAACTTGCATCCTCTTCTAAAATATTTTTATTGACTATTGCATAATCAATTTTATTTAGTGACAGCATCTCACTAATGGCAACATTTTCTAATTGCCAGAGAAAAAGGTGGTGAGCTAATGGTCTGGAGGCTAAGCAAGAGCTTTCTGATGGATTGGATAAATGCTTATAATCAGGAGAGAGGAACAAGGACAGTGCATGTGGGCAGCAAGAACAAGTGGAAGCAAAGCCTGAATTATTGCCGTGGTCTGTTTCAACACACACTTGTTCTGCTTTCTCCTGCATTTAGCTTTGTGACTCACAACTCATGTGGTTGGAGAAGAAAGGTGTGGAAAGAACAACTGTCTAAAAAGGCTACCAAGAGAACATTTGCCTGCTCACTTGTAACTGGGAGAAAAAAATACACGTGAAACTCTCAAAGATATCAGCTTATACTGTAACATTGTGCGGAGTTGCATCTGTTCATAACCATCTTTGATACCATCAGAAAATGATGATATCACAATGCAGAACACGATGGTTAAGGTTTTGAAAATGGAATTACCTACTTGAGACATGTAGTCTTGATACTTGCATCCCAAGGTGGGGCACAGGACTAAAAGTCAGGCTTTGTGCAAGTGTGTTACACTTCTTGCTTTTCACAGAATCACAGAATGTCAGGGATTGGAAGGGACCTTGAAAGCTCATCTAGTCCAATCCCCCTGCTGGAGCAGGAGCACCTAGAGCAGGTCACACAGGAACACATCCAGGCGGGTTTTGAATGTCTCCAGAGGTGGAGAATCCAACTGTCATGGCCCTGGGGGTTAAAAGCTTTTGTTGCAGTCCACAGGGACATGAGATTTTTTGAGTTTGTGAAACAGCTGTCAGTTTTGGATCTTATTGACTGTAGAGGCTATGAATAAAAATTTTTCAGAATAGCATAAGTGGTTTATAATATTAAGAAGTTTGTATGCTGTATACACCTGATATCAGTGACGAGCATCATTGATTCTATTTCCAGTAAAATTATTGCTAAAATTGTTCACACCAAGCACCATATTTCAATGTTCGGGTATGCTTGTTACAGCAAGGCTCCCGTTGCAGATTCAGAGGTTCCTTTCTGTTGAAAGAGACCTTCTGCCAAACATGGTGAAGGTTAAATGGAGATGTGGTTCGTACGCCAGTATTGAATTGCTTTGCAACTTTTCTGATTTGGTCAAATACATTGATTTAAGGCAGATGGTAAAGGTTGTTTAAGGTTGTTATTACAGTTATTTAAGGTACATAGAGAAGCTTAACTGTTCCTTTGGCCTTACCAAAAGCCTAAGGCATGTTGAATAAGTTTGCAGTTGAAGCATCAACTGCGGGATACTAGCTGTTTTGTCTGAGAAGTTAATTCAATTTTGCCTTGAAAACCACGTAAATACTCATGCTTTGAATAAATTGTGAGTCTCTATCCTTTCCACCCCCCCCAGCTTCCCTCCTGATTTGAGCTCTAAGATCTGAAATTGAAGGAAGAGAGCTTAGGGTCT
>VZTM01041637.1:291-48566 GCA_013400555.1 Jacana jacana | reverse complement strand
CTACTCTTATCCATTTCCAAATCAAAAAAAAGATATAATTTGTACAACAGTTTCTCCAGGAATTACACTAACTCATTGATAGTATTTCAAGTTTTAAAAGGACAGAGTCGCCCACTGGTTGTGTGTGCACCACAATCAGTAGTTAGATGAAACTGTAGTGTCCGCACTCACTCAAAACTCTGCTAGATAGATCTCAGAAAACACAACACTCTCCCAGCAAGTATGTACTCACATATATACATATATATCTATATTCCCAACAATCATGTACTCACATAGACAAAAATGAGGTTATTTGTAAGATCAGAACCTTCATCATATATTTCATGTAAAAAAAAGTCTCAAAACCCACAAGAAGTACAAGGATGATGCACTAAAGTATGTGAAGGCAAGCACTTCTTTTTGGGAGGCAGTGATAGAGGACCAGATCTTCGTACTACTATAGACACAAACAGTACTGACTGTTTTAGCAAAGTATATTAATTGAGCATACTAACTTATGTAGAAAACATACTATCATTTTTTGGATAAAATATAAAACATTTTATTCTCGTGCTATATTTTTTATTCTAAAGAACCTATTTTATTCTCCTGTTGGTAATTGCCTGGCTCTTCCATTCAGTGCAGAGCACACCAAATAGAAGTTAGCTCTCCAGGTTGTGCATATGCACACACAGATACACAGATACACACACAAAACCCTAAAGCAACATACTGCACTTATCTTCTTCCCATTTTTCGATCATACATATTTCATTAAGCTTCATGCAGAGTGTCTTCTGATTTATGGTAATTGTCAACAAAAGCAAAAAATGCCGACAATTTTAACCCTGCAGTACTGAGGATTTAACTGGGATAAAATTAAAATGTTTAGAGGGAGCAAAAAAAAAAATCACAACAACCTAAGCCACTGGGAGCTTGACCCTTGAGATGTTGTCAATTTTTTATTTTATTTTATTGTGTTTGTTGTCTGTAGAAGCAGATGCCAGCAGCAACATCTGATGTACCGGACACCTCCAGTGTTATCCCAGCATGCTCATGGCCTGGAGGACTTGGAGTGAGACTAATTTCCATATCAAACCCAATTTAGATGAAACATCTTGGTTTAAAAAAAAAAAAAATAAAGCCAGAGCATCAATAGCCCCTTGATTAGATTTTCATCTCCTGAGCAGACAAATATGAATATTTATTACCATGAATGCAGATTTCCCTCTTTCCATTGCTCTGATCTTGAATATTACCCACTGCTAATTTTTATGAAAATTTGGGCAACATAATGTTTTCACATAAACTGACAGTTCTTGAGATAATCCCGTTATTGTTTGGTGGGAAATGACAGTTTCCGCTTATTCATGTGTTAACGAGGGATTAAATATTGTTTTTCATCACCATAATCTAAGATGGACTGGAAATTAAAATTCAAACATTGTGCATTAGCAGAGCTTTGAGGACCAGAATTTGTTTGCATTTGCTTAGTAAAGATCTGTAAATTAACAGTTTAACAATCAAGTGAAATCTGTACCATAAAACCAGTACTGACATTTATAAAATGAAGTCATTACTCTACCTGCTAAAGGTAAAGAGCCAGAGAGATAAACAGTTTGCAAAATGACATCCCTTTGCAAGAGCAAAGTGCACAGTGAGCCGTTGTCAGCCTCAATGATCCTTGGGCATTAATGGACTAGGTCACTTTCCCGTGGCACAGAATCACGTCCCCTTTCTTTGTGACAGGTTCTGATACTCAAACACTCGATATGTTCAGATCACTTTGAAAAATCACTCTGTGACAGGTATATCCGTAGCACTAAAAGCAGTCATACCAACCCAGGAGCTGTCTTCATGCATGCCAAAGTGCTGTGCTCACGCCCTATCCAGGTCTTGGCATGGACTACATAGACACACATAATTCTTCACCTAAATGGGTATTTTGCTGGGGCTGCAGTATATAGCATAAATGATCAGTTATGTCCTTGGTGTTTGTGCCTTATGCCCACTAATGTGAATCCCGGTTACCTACACGTACTTGAAGTGAAAATAGAGACCTTCCAGTGACATTCTGCAGTTCCCGAGCCATTATGTTGCTGTTTCTTCAGAAGCTTTAAGTTACAAATTCAGTTAAGCAGGCTTGCAGTTCTACTGCAAAAGCCCCAATGTTTTCCTTTGATACCAGTCAAAGTGCGAACACAACTAAAACTATGCTTAGTCAAAGCAACTCAAACATCTGCCTAACTAAAACTATCTCATCAGGATAAATCTTGCCGATTCACAGAGAAGAGAAAACTGAACTTCAACAGAACTATTTAATAGCAATCCTCATGCTTAAATTTAGAACCCTGTTAAAAATATTCTGACTACATTATGATGTGTATAGCACATAAAGTCTTGCATTCTAAAGGATGCTAAAGTAATGGCCGTGCAGCAGCAATTCAGGAATGCTGCCTCTAAGAGTGGAAACTTAGTGATGTACAGATGCAAAACTATTTTGGGCAGGATGAATGAGAATATGCTATCAAACCTTCACATTCTCCTATGCTTACAGAATGAGAGCAGAGGTCCTGGTGACTGGCTTTCTATGTTGACCCGGCCATGGAAGGGAACATTTGCTGCCCAAAGACTGCTGGAGAGAGGGCTGGGGGCTGGGGAACTGTCATCTCTTCCTCTCCTCAAATAGTTAAATCTGTGTTTGAGATTGCTTGAAATCCACATGTTCCTGCCAGGATCAAGCTCTTGCCTCTGGAGGTGGAAGAATATCCCTTCTCACAATTTCTGACCAGCTCTCAAACTTCAGACAGTTTAACAGAATTTAATCTTAATCTACGGTTTCCCCAGCCAACCCATTACACCTCTGAAGATTTTGTTTTCCTTTGAATCCTAATGAACTGGCTGCTGGTAGAGGGAGGACACTGAATTTTATGAATCAGTAAGATATCTAGTACAATCACATTCTCCTATGTAAAGATTCTACATATCTCCTTTATGAATATATGAAATGCAGGGTGCCAAATCATAGGGTAGATAATAACATTGATTTTTAAGTAGAATTACCCTGCAGTTTGCTTTATGTAGTCAGTGCTAGTATCTAAATCTCTTTTCTCTACAGATCTATAGCAGCCTGTAAAGGAAACTCTACTTTAAAAACAATGGCATGACATGGCCTAAAACCAAAGCAAATCCTTAAAATAAATTGTTAAAACAAACATAGGCTACTTTTTAAATGGAACACTGTTAAAAAAGACAAAAAGGAACAACACTGGTAGGATGCATAAGTTCCTGGAGCCACAAGGCAAACCGTATCTTGTTTCATTTTACATGATACTGAATAAAAATTGAATTGCTGTAGTTGCCATGGCAACCGCCACATCACTTGGCACTTCTGCTCCTTTAAATCACACAGTGTTACTGTAAAGGAATTCATGAACCAACATGACACTTGAATACTTGTGCTTTTTATACTCTTTCAGGAAGAAAACATAAATCAATAATACTGATAGTTGTCTCTGAAAATCAGGTTTGCTGTATTTTTCTTAACATTATAATCTCCTCATTTCCTGGTCGTGATCTTTAAAAATTTGTAAAGAAGGTGTAGGGCGTTGTCGCAATCAGAACACAAGAAAAGAAAGACACCTGATTTCTAAACTGAAGCTGTGACCTGTCATTCAGATGTCAAAATACCTCTGCTATGCAATATTCAAATCAAATACAGGGGATAAACATTGGAACTTTGCCCCTCCACAGCCAGAGACAGTGTGATATGTGACAGAAGACAGTCTCAGTAGCATCCAGACATCTCTTTAACTCTAAACTTATTAGTAGCTCAGGAGGAAAGAAGTTAACTATATACTTAAAAGTAAGTATATTCTAAATGTTAGCAGAGTTGGGGCCATGATTTGTATTGTTTTAGCAAGTTCTGTATATAACAGGCAGTCACAGAAGGTATATGACAAAACAGTGTGGTAAAATAATATACATATTCATGATGCATATTTTTTGTTTTTATTTTGTCGTTTATTAACACTCTGGATGCAATTTATATGAAAAGCAGCCCTCTAGTGGGCTATGTACCATAATGAATAGTTAATAATAGCATTAACATTATCTCTAAATATTAGCTAAAATGCATTTTGCAAAAACATACAAGATCTTAAATAAATGAGCCATAGAGCTCCATCATTCTCTTTGGAGAAATTTAATGTTCTGTTTAGCTTTGTTCCTTAAAGCTCTTCAAGCATTACTTCTAAATACTACTGTATGACTAACTTCTGATTAGCATCACTTTACTATACATGTATACTCACAAAACCATAATAGTGAGTTATTATTCACTGTCAGTAAAACTCCATAAAAGTAGGATATTACCAGTAGTATTCTATGAAAAATATCATCTATGAATTTTTAAGGGTTACACAGCTTCAGAATCTATAATTTGCGCGTGGGAGATTAAGTAAATCTTCCTCATTGGGCCTTCACCAAGAATATTTCTAGGATTGTACTCCTTAAAGCTTTTAATTTAATGATTTTTTTCTTATTAGTATATATTGCCTTAAAGTTACACTCCTTAAAGCAAAGAGCCCATCCGTGACCTGACGCATGCTTGGCCCATAGAAACATATTGCTCCAAAACACTCTCCTCCCAGAAATCTCTGTTCAACTGTTAATCAACACAGCCACAGCGACTGGCAAAAGCCAACGGCAAGAGTCGCCTGCAGAATCTCCAGTCCCAGCTCTCACACAACAGGAAAAAAAGCACTGGGTGATTTCTAAGCCACGGAAAGCCATTATAGGAAAAGATGTTGAAAGTAGGATCATGGAAAAAGCCCTCCCATGGGTGCCCCTGGTCTAAGAATGCTTACACTGAAATGCAGAGGTGTGTTCCCTTATAGGCACCTCCTCTCTGCTTCAGCCTAATTAGTTCTGGTAAGGGGAGGGTGGGTTTCAACAAAAGCTGAAAAACTAACCTGTGACTTGGGCTAAAACTTGAGTATTTATGAATGCATAGCTGCTGCTCCTACACCATGGTCAGTATCAGATTCACCCAAGTGATCTTGGGTACAGCATCCCTTCCTCTCCCAGAGTACCTCTGGGTACATACCTGCTCCAGATCAGGAACACCTGCTGGTTGCCAAGATGTCACTGTAAGAAAGGCAGTTGAAGTAGATCCCAGGCTAATTTGGTCTTTACAAGCCAGAAGCCTACCCTTAGCATTCTACCCAGTAGTTGGAGAAGATCAGCAAAAAAGCTGACCCCCTGTTCTCCAGCAATTGCTAATGTTAAGTTCTGCACTCACTCCAATTCTTTATGTATTTCCAGTATCATTCTGAGTAAAATCTGGATACACAGACATTAACAAAAAAAATTGGCAACACTGATGAAGATAAGTTAGAAATCTGACTCCTGCCTCAAACGAGGCTGGCACATTGCTGGAAAATCTGTCTTATCACACCCTCTAGCTTCATTAGAAATTTTAAATACAGATTTCTTTATTGTAGTAACATCACTTTATGCAACATCAACATAATTCTACACCTATTGAAATACCTACAAATGAGAATATCCTGAAATATGTCAAAATATCACTGCTCTATTTTAGAACATCTAGAAGTACGGCAGTGTTCATTTCACACATATTTTGGGTTATTTCCATTTGGTTTAGAAAACTATTCTAATTCTTATGTCCATCGTATGAAAACGATGATTCAAATTCTACAAACAAAGTTACAATTCCAGTGATGAATTTATCCTGTGTGGCCCTACAGGGAAATTGAAAGAGTTAATTTAAAATGAAGTATTAGGGAGTGGATACTGTTTTATCAGTTTAATACAGAAACAGTGCCATTGCTCTGGTTTATTTCAGGCCTTGATTCAGATAATTTATTATTCAAATCACAGACTCTTAGCCTCCAAAACCCAATTTGAGTCTTTACACTTTCTTGAGCCACTGGAAAGCATGACCTGTTATGCTGAAATTGTTGTTGAAAACAATTTAAGTCAATAGCTGGAAAAACAGTTATTTTTCCATGCCATGGTAACTGCATTTGAACCATTATGTGAAATTTTCTTAAACTGGAGTTGAACCAGACAAACTCTGGTCACAGCCATGCTCAGCGTGGAATTGAACTGAAAAATACTGCACTTTTATAATAATTCAAAAGTGCTCATGTGATGAGAAAGAAGTGGTTAAGTTCCTAAAGGATGTGGTTACTCAGTGACCTGTGTGTGAGCTATGGTTCATGGTACCTGCTGAGCTCCCTGGGGCTGGAGAGCAACTCCTGGCTACAAGTCCAGTTGGACTAATGTTTGCATGCAACTGCAACCCCTAACTCTGCTGAATCCTGAATTCAGCAGGAGTCAGGGGGAGCCATGCTTGATCTAAGGAGGCTTTCCCTCCATGTGAGACCAAATGCTGTCCACAGGATCTCACAGGGGTCCTCAGCCAAGCAGAGCAACAAGTTCAGCTCTTATTTCTGCAAAACAAAATGGTCCACATCAAGTAAGAGATAGAATGAAGTTATGAGTCCTGCTTAAATGCTGTCTAGCTCTTCAGGTTTTTTACCAGTACTATGCCTCTTATGGTATTATGCAAATGCACACATAGATAACAGAACACTTACATCATACCCTCACATACACTCAACTATAGGAGGTTCTTGAACTTCTGAAGATGACCTTAGGACTTCAGAGGTTTGTTTCATGTGTGGGAGATCAAAAGAAAATACCTCAAAGACAACAGCAGTTTCATTGTATCTGAATAACCAAGAAGGTGTGAAAAGCTTATGATAAATTTGTGTGGCACAAACATCATGCATGACAATGACTGAAATAAATCTCGGAAGACTGTGATATAGGAGTTTTAGAGCTGTTATAGGTGCTGGAAAACTCCAAATAGAAAATAAACACCTTTGTAAATACAGTACCAGAGTGAGTCAGTACTACAGTAATGTACACACCCTCAGGATTTCAGTCTTGCACTGTTTTTTTCTATAGCAGAATTATTCCTGGTTTCCTGGTATAACAACCTTCTTGCCAACATGATAGGTACCAAAATAATTGGCACTTTGAGAATGATACACAGCACATCAAACTTCAATCCAACTTTCTGGATCTCTGGATCACTGAATATTCTGCCAGTAAATCTTAGATGGTGTATGCTTCTGGAAGTACCAGTAAGAGTCTGTTCCACGGTGTCCTGACCTGCTTACCCACAGTCCAGACTATTCTTTGTATTGTATCACCCAAACCTCCCATGAAACATACAGAATTTTTAAGTCAAATGTGACATGTGAGCAGCTGCTGATGTGGCAGCTTAGGAACTAATTTTTAATCCTGATAAAGCAGAGCCTACCCTACATCAACACAACAGAGCTAACCTCAGCTGTATCCAAAAAACTCACTGAAGTTGTGGAAATCTTTTACGTGACATAGAGATGATGAATGGTATTGTAGCTGTGCTAGACTCCAGACCTGTGTTGTTAATGACTGCACAGCACATGTTTATGCAGTGACATAAAAGCAATTCATCAGCCATCCCTGGGCTTGACTGAACGGCTCAGTAAGCATGGTGTGAATTTTATAATCTGTTGTTGCTTTTGAAATGCTTTCCTTGAGATAGAAAGCAAGAGATTGAGGAACTCTAAGAAGCATTTCTCTTCTCCACAGTGAAAGAGACAGTTTCCTACAGCACCCAAGACCTGGGTAGTCACTGGTATCTATACATTTCTTATTGAGGCACAAATCCTGTTATCATAGATCAAGACCTAAACCAGGTTCCACTGTCCAGAGACACATGAATTATTGCTGAGCTTAGAACAGCTCCTGCGTGTGTTTATTCAGCTGCTCCATTTGCCACTAGTATCTCAACTATATTTCTCTTGAGCTATTTGAGATATGAAACTTGCCATGCAAAATCAATCCTTTTTATTTTACAGTCTTGCAAGTGAAGATTATATATCCATTAACTTTGACATGATTCTGATTTACTGTCCAAACAAAAAGGCCATCTCTCATTCCGAAACCAAAGAGTTTTTTCTAAGTACTTGTGATTTGAGCGTCTTGACTTTGATTCATAGTTACCATTACATATAATTCCATTCCCACGGTGTGAAAAAATAGAAATCCTTATTCAACCAAATGCTCCTTCATTATGTTAAAATATGTACTTTCTATTATTTTAACACTGTTAAACACCAAGGTGTATTAAAAGCAAACTGCAAAACTGGATTAACATAGTTAGGTTTAACCTGAAATATCCTGAGTCTGATACCCTATCAACAAAGAAACCACTCGGTTACAGCACTCTATTATTTTTCATGTAGGTAAGACTGCAGAAATGTATTCATTATGTACACAACCATATCTGATAAAACTTAGAAAGAGAATGTATAGAGCTGGGAGAATTTACATCTAATAAAATATATAAGCAGATGAATAAATGTTCTCCTATCACCTTAATGTTACAAACCTCTGGGCTCTTTTGCTGTTGATAACTTCATCTCAGAGGTAACCTGGAATATATTTAGGCCAAAATGTCTGCTTCTCTTTGGTTAATTAATTTTCACTTTTTGCCTTCTAAAAATATATATTTGGCAGAGTGTAAAGCACAACCTTCTGTGAAAGTCTTTATTAATCCAAGTAGTATCACCAGCTTTTTTAAAAGCTATGATAGCCGAAATAAATGGGAGGTGAGCTCTGCAGTGACTTTTACTAAACCAAGCACAAGAACCAGCCTGGTGAGGTCTCTATAGAAAGTCCTCAGGGCTGTATCTCCAATACATCCTTAGACTACCATGGTAACAACAACTCTGTTACTACAATGTGGATTAACGATCATTTACAGTGACAACTTCTTACATTTCAAATATCAAAAAGTGCTTTTGTTCTCCATTGACCATTTATAACAATTCTGTTAACAGTAAACATCTGAAGGGAAGTGGGCTTTAATTTTCCAGCTGACTTTGATGCCAGCTGTAAACCATTCAACAACTGGGACTGGACAGAATACATGAAAGTATTTCATTAGCATGAGGAGTCCCGTTGGGTACAATTTTGCTGAATGTGGCTTCCATAGTTTGTCCTCCAGTCCTGGTTCTCCCATTATTTAGCATAAACCAGGGCCTGTAGACAGCACAAACACAACCTTTACTCTGGTTTGAAGTCAGGACACAGCCCGAGCAGCACAGCCATGCTCTGGGGTACACTTCCCAGCTCTCAAGGTTATGCATCCTTGAGAACCCCAACTAGTTAAGTCAGCTCCAGTTAAGGAAAGATGCTGGCTTTCATTATCTCACGGCTTCACCTCTGTTTGTTTCCAAATTCTAGTTCTTACAGCTTAGACCCTGAGCATCTCAGCAGGTCTCAGTGCTGGAACTTCTTCAGGACTAAGTCTTTTAAGAATGTGAACAAAGTTACACAAAGAACCTCAGAAATCTCAGCAAGTTAAGTTCTTAGGCATGAACAGATAATAATTAGAAATAATGAAAAAGAAAATCAGTAAAAAAAGAAAAAAAACCCTTCAGTATATTACAAGTTAGTAATTCATTATTCTCAGTACTGAGAATAATGTAATCACAATAAAAAGGAATTTATCTAGCCCTGTGAGCACTCACCACTAGCAAAATTACTTAAATGAAAAGGAAAAAAAAAGATAAATGTGTACACAAAATTAGCACGAGAATTAGCAATCAACTATAGTCCATACAAGGTTCTTAACAGATAACATCATCTTTATTAATAAATGATGAACTGCTTAGTGGAGTTTTTGCTTAGTGATATCACCATAATAACAGACACATGTTTTATTTATGTTTCAAGTTGCATCCAAAAGCAGCAAGTCATTCACTGCCAGATTCTCTATAACATCTGAAGACTCTTTACCCCAAATTTAAACTTTCATTGATCTAGATGAGATAGCACTCCATCAAAACCAAGGGGAATAACATGACGACTTCAGTTGTCGTGCTCATCTTTGGGGATTTTGTTTCTGTGATACGACAAAGCAAAACACCGCCTTTCTTAAAGCCGGCTGCACTTTTCTCATACGGATGGTATTTTTTTCTCTGTGGGACACAGCGCTATTTTATTTGGGCAGCAGATTGTATTTTGACAGATGCAACCGTATCATAAAAAGGCCCTTAGCACTATCAGACTGGTAGCTCACAAACATTCATGAGCTCCAGGATTTCTTAAAAAGCCTCAACAATTAAAATGTTTTTGTGAGTGCAAAATGCCCCCGAGCCACTTACCTCCCCCACACCAGTCTGCAGAATTTTCAGTCCAGTTGTTTTTTCAAGCTTCTCTTTGTTTATGGCTGTAAGGAAAATTAAGATTGAGAGTTACAGGAAAGCTGGAATATGCATGATTTTGCAGCATTTACAATATAACCAGTCTTCTTTCCTCCATCAACAAATTTATGACAGTTCCTACTGATGCCATCTATGGAATATCTTTCCCTGATAGTAACTCTGCTAGTCAGTTTTTTGAATGCATAGGTATGCTATTAATTATTCATCATTATGTGAAAAAGAAAGCCAAACTAATTCTAGTTCCCTTGAACAGACAGTATCATACACATTTAACACATATACACAATATGTTTCGAAAGCTCTTCAGTGGAAACTTCCCACTGTCTTCCTCACAATGAAGAGCAGGGCAGCACCTTACCATTACAACAGGCCTGCCACTTTGTGGGACATTTCACAGCAAAGATAGGCAACTCTTACCTAGCAGGTAAGAGAAATAGTTTATTTCACAACATTGGGATGCAATGCATAATGTTTTCTTTTTTTGAAATTTCGTTTTTTTCCTATTTATCAGCTGCTATATCAGTAGAAGCATTCAAAACAAAAATAATCTGGTATAAAACAGCTAAATACAAAATAGAGGCAATAATCACTAAGACTACATCTACACTTGCAACCCAAACATGCCCAGGGCATGAACTTGTGCACTGTCTTACCATTGCTCATACTTTTAAACCATTACTACGGTTTTCACATGATTTTGGCCTTTGTCCAAGAGTATTCTTGCGGAAAAAAAAATGCCTAGCCACAGTTCTAGGGACAGTGCAAGAATGGGACTATTCCCAGCTGGGAGTATGGGTAAGGTCACCCTGTCTTGCATGGGAAGAGTTTAATCTTCTATATGCCAGCTGTGCCACCCAAAACCCAGGATCCTGGCTTGATTTATTTATGCGTAGAAATGAAGCCTTGAAGCCTTATTAAACTCTCCTCCCTTTAGCTGTCTAGTCATTGACTATGTAATCCAAGTGAGTCATCTAGGTTCTCTCTGCACTCAACAGAAAGGGATGGACATTTAATAGGATGAGTCATTCCACACATCTTACACACATCTGCAGGCACCTATCTCTTTCCTTTGACTGCAGAGACAGTTTGGAGAGACTCAGCTTCTCAGTTTAAGCTGCCTAAAGGAAACACTGGACCAGAAACGACATGAAGCGTGCTAAAACATCTTGTACTCTGTAAATTAACATTAAAATACTGAAAGGAATTAACATATCTTCTCTTTCAATTATGAAAAATCCTCTTTAATTGTTGCAATTCAAAACATATTCAAAGCAGTTCAGATTGCAGCAGACAATTCTCAGAAGCAGTATTATTGTGAACTGATTGTTTAGTTTGTCCAAAGTGCAACACAGATGACTCACATTTATTTCAGGGGGCAGTCAGATCATTAGGGCTCAATCTCACCTCACATATCCAAAATGTCAAAAGATTTTGGTAAAAGACTGTATGTGCAAAAACTCAAGAAGAAAAACCTCAAGTAGTTCTTATGCAGAGAAACTTCTCTGCCTGCCCTCAGCACAGGATGAATATTGCCTGTGATTTCAATACAGAGGAAAGCTCTGTCCACCTCTTAGACCCACACAGCTTCTTTTTAAGATGCTACTGATTAAGCAGTTAGGAAGTCCCCAGCTAAGAAAGTTTAAATGCATGTTTTGCTGGTTGACAGCCTAAAAACTGCAGACAATACTCACATACTTATGCCATGCTTTAGACATTCACAAACATACTTATTCCACCCAGAGTCACAGGGAACACGAGAAGGAGAATTGCTTGGATCATGCAATTTGAGGCTGTGTTTTCAGTGTGTTGTATACATTGTGCAGTATGAATTTAAAAAAAAATAAGTAAATCTTTGCCAACAAGCTTGATTTTCAGCTTTGAGAGAGATTCGGGACTATGTTGCTTCAGTGATAGCTGATGATCTGCAATGCCACATTACAACATCCTCCCTTTTGGATATGCCAAGATATGCCATGCTAGCACACAGAGCCCCTTGCACCCAGCACGTACTTAAAAGGCAGATTTCTACCATATGCAAAAATTAAAATATAGAAAACGAGAAAGCTCCACAGCCTCCTTTAAGAAACTGAATTGTCCAACAAATGATTCTTTGGTAGTCCAGGATCAAGAAAACTGCACAGCAGAGTGGCTGCAAAATAAATGGATATAAGCAAACAATAAACTCTATATTCCAGTGTGTAATTTCCCAGCGCATGAACAGTTAATAGAAAACACTTGGTCTGCTGAATTGCTGAATTTTACAATTACTATTAGATATTTGACCTCCTTTTTATAGGTTTCCTGAAGACTTTAATTATTGAAGCTTTAATATTGAAAAAAAAAAGGTTTTTAACACCTACTTTTCCCCCTTGACATTGGCTAAAACATGAAGGACAGCTCTGACAGCCACACTGATGTAAACTCTGTCAAAATTAGGAGGTATGAAGGCACAATGTGCTATTGATTAAATCATAACCTGAAAATGGTCAAGCTTGGGCACTGTCAGATTGCAGAGAGAGACAGAGCAGCCAGTCTCTGGCGTGTTCACTCCAGGCGTGTTCAGGAGAGTATTTTAGCTAACCTTGAACTCCACAAGCAGTTCAGGAAGGTAAAGAAATTCTGTCAAAAATAGCAGTGCTGAAGCTGAAGCATCAACTACATATCATGCAGCTGCTTCAAGTTGCTGAACGTGAATATAACTACTTAATTACAATTGAGAATTTAAGACAGTAAAACATGGTTGATAACCTGTAGCTAGATGAGGAAAAAGTGGTGGGGAAATAAATTCAGATATTAAGAAGCAGCTTATTTTTGCAAATTTTATGAACTGGAAATGATAATTCTGGGTAACATGGTATATTGCACATTCCATCAAAGTTCATTTTTTATGACCCCAGTTTAAAGTCCTGAAATACCAGTGGAGAACTGACAAACTCATCAGCAAAGAAGCATAATAAAAACAGCTATCAAAAAAAAAAAGAAAAGAAGAAGCAAAAATCCCCCAACCTTACCCAGTTAACAACATATAAATCCCTTTTTTAATCTTCCACTGAAACAAAAAGGGCTCCCAAACACACAAAAAAAGGAGGCCTTTAAATTAAATTCACTAGATGAAGGATATGCAAATTACCTGAAGAAGCGGAGCCCTATAATGTTCTTAAAATTCTGCAATAGCCTATTTAATTAGTATTTTAATTTATCAGAATAATTCTTTGCACTTGACAATTTATGCAGTATTCCATATAATTAAGCACGTAGCTACAGTGGAATAATTTTGCCTACTCTCTGTATACCAGTTATTTTAACCTGAAAGAATCTGTGGAAGTCTCTTCTGTGATCTAAATTACAATGGGGACAATTTAATGGCTTTGCTCTATTAGAGAGCACGACGAGGGTGTTACTGAGTGTTTAAAGGTAGGGATTGTCACTGCTCATAGTCTTCACTAACCTGAGGGAGGTTGTCTGATGTGTTTTCTGAGGGCTAACGTTTATTTCCTTCAGCAAAGTTATCTGTCAGTGGTGGGGTCAGGAATTTGAGTGTCTAGTTTTGTAGTTGACAGGTTTAACCTTAGAGTCCGTTGGTTATTAGGAGAAGCAACTTACACAGGGCTTTGAGCAGACCTCCAGTCTCATTATAAAGCTTCTGGAAGAAGGAAGAGCTGAGAAATGAGTGGTTGGCAAAGGCTTGCTATAAAGCAGGTTGCCAAGTGCAACTGCACCCTCCGGCTTACTCATGGGAGCGCACGCTGGCACAAGCACCATGAGGGAGGGGTTTCTGCAGGTGACTTCCTCAGCCTGTCCCCCACCCTGCTGAAGGATTTACCTGCTCCAGAGAATAAAGCATCCTTAAATATGAAAAGTATCTGTGGGGAGATGGTGTCACTCACAAGGAAACCTTATTTTTCTGCTGTGAAGCTGACTTTGAGAGTGTGCTGTATTTAATTAAATGTAGAAAAAAAAGTACTTACAGACATATGATTCCCCTGACCTCTATTACATCCCCATTTTAGATGAGCCAATTCATGCCCTAAACTCACTAACTACATTGACTAGACCTCCAGTCAATAAAGTGATGGAGGGCAATTAATTTAGATTTACCGTAGGCTGTCAGATGAATTCTACAACAACCATCTTCTTCCCATCAACTTGTTCCAAAGCTCCTATCATAGATCCACATTGAGAAGAACTTAATTTATTTTTCCCTCTTTGAGGAAAGGAAAGGGAAAAGGAGGAAGGGAAATCCAGAGAGATGGTAAGTGTTTATAACATCTTTTAACTTTTTAACAAGTTTCCCAGATGCAAGACAAACAGATGTTGCATTTTTCTACATGAAGTCAGTCTTCACTTTCTTCTCCCCTACAAAGAACCCCCTGATTATATGGAAAGCTGCTTCATAGGGTGGACCAGAAAAATTGCCTTTACATTTGGCATGCTCATGCACTATGTGACACAAATACACAGCAGATAGTAAAACCCTTGTCATTCCATGAAGATGGACTCCCATAATATTTGGTCTCTCTCCCTGTTGGGAACACAGTCCCAGAGTAAACCTGCCCTTGCACAGTCAATGCACCTCCTGAAACTGCTGAGGCATTCACGCCATGAAATGGGAGTGGGACAGAGGAAAACTGCACTGTTGGTTCAGTGCTGTCAAGACTTTTCCCTACAGAACCACCCAACATTATGCGGGTTTTTCCTACCTCATTCACTTCCATTTATAGGAAGTAAATAAAAGTTGCTTTAATGAACTCTGTATTAGATACTTGGATATGACCACGTTCAGAAGAACAGACTTTCTGGAATACAAGTAAACTCTCCCTAATGTTGGCATATGTCTACAGCCTGTGCAACTGTAAGTCCTCTCCCTAGGCAGAAGCAGTATCAAACTGCAGGTAAATTAGTCAAAAACACAACATGAGCATTCAAAATGCTCCAGTTTGAAACAATAATTACTAACTCAAGGGACCAGAGACAAGGAGAAGGAGGGTTCCCTTACTAAATTTTACAACTCAGTGAGGGACAAGTACACAGGTTGCAGGCAAAAGGTATTTTGTCTTTCAGCCTTTACTGGGTGATGGCATGATAGTTGCTTTGTGTGTAATTTCTAGTTAACTGGCAGCCAGGCCTGGAATGAAAACGGTTGCAGAAAAGTCAAAGCTGCGTGGCTGTACTAGCGACAGCCCGCTAAATATTATGTCATATTCAATTTTCAAGTCATTTTTCAAGTGATTTTAATTAGATATTGTTTCAATCTCACATGCATTAATTTAATTTCTGATATCAACATTTCAGCTTTCAATCTGTTCAGATGCCATACCTTGCTGCCTGGAGTAATTTAAAATATTGTTTGCATCTCCAGCAATTTTGTGGGCACACATCCTTTACAACCTGCTCTAGCCAATAAAACCAGCAGATGGAAATTCAGACCATGCTCACCACTCCCAGTGCACCTTTGCATTCTCACAGTTTTTAGCACAAGACAGACAAATCTCCATGCACACAGGAGGAATTTTCCATCTCTGTTTGTCTTTAATTATGTTAAAAAAATACATACAAAATACATTTGCCAGGCAAATAGCAGCACTGCAGGATGCCATGAGAGAAAAAGTGGCCCATCCTTGAGTAGCTGGCAAGAGATGTATATTTTTTCACACTCATTCACTAAAACAGCATCACTTTCTTCTCTCTAAGCTGTCTGTCTCCCTTGTCCCTAATGTCCCATGGTCAGATAATATTCAAGGATAAGCAGCAAAGACCTGATACATCAAGACCTCACATAGCTGTCTGTTTACATAGATTAGGTATTTAAACACATTTGTCCTGCCTGACTGCTTGCATTGATTTATTTTTTCTTATTTAATAAATAGCTGCTCAATTGTATGATTTTCCTTAAATGTTCTTTAAGATCAGCACACTGCTATTCAAAAACGTGATACTTATAATTGTAGTAAAGGAGTTTGGGATATCTGCAATAACCTTTTTGTATTGCTCTGGAGCTTTGTTTCTTAATGGTGGGATCCGTCTCAGAAATCAGTCAAGGTTCCCTCACTAGTCAAGAGAAGTAAAGAGGCATCTCCAGAGATTGACTTACCCCATTCTAAAACAGATTTAATTTATTCATCACCTATAAATATAGGCCTGGAAAGGCCTGTTGGGTCAATAAATTATTATTTTTTTTTTTTTTCCACAGGCATACCCTTGTAAAAAATTCCCGACAGTATACAAGCTCCAAAATAGTTCAGCATTAAGACAGTCCTATCGACAATGCTATGGCTACAGAGAGGAATTTTCAAAGTCCTGTGTCAATGTAAGGGTTTATTCTTGAAGTATGAACAAAACCAGTTTATACGAATTAGAATTGTAGAAATAACAAAACCCCACCTTAATCTATTCTAAATACTTTCTTGCAGAGCTTGAGGAACCCATTATCAGCACTATTCTCCTAAATAATATAATGAGGTTGGTGTCCATCAACAGAGGAGTTTTGAGCACTAATAACCAAAATAATCATGCTTTGGCAATGTATGTTATGCAAGTACACATATTTCAGTGCTTTTTTAACAGTGACAATTTTTAATACTACTGACCATTCAAAACTATTTAACACTATTGACCATTCACATTTAACAGTGACAATTCAGTGCTGCACATTACTTGATGGAGTGCAGCACATGTATGTGTAACAGCTTGCTTGCATACTTAAAACACTTATCCATTATTTATAGCTAAAGGTGTATCAATTCAGCCAGCGTTAGCAGAAAATGAAAAAAGAAGTGTCATTCCACCTTTCACATCAAAATTTGTTCACATAAATATTCTTTGACAAGTTTCAGCTCTGTATAGAAAATTCAGATAAAACAACCTGCACTATGTTGAGCTGGAGCTGCAGCAGAATATATTCAAGTAGACCAAAGCAGTATGACTACTGGTGCGAGTGCAGACACTTTTATCTAGCAGGCTTCTTTCTCAGCTGGTCTAGATCAACTTTTAATTGTATTTTAAAAGTCCCAGTTAGCTTAACATTAAAGTTCACCATCATATGTTCAGTCTTAACATTTACAAATTAGAAGGCAAGATTGGTGGTCTCAGGGGATGGGTGGGTAAGAAGGACCATCTGGATCTCTCACAGCTCTCAGTGCAAGGAAGTCTTTGCGTCCTCACCTTCACAACATTGTGGAAAATAACACTCCATAAAATAAGCTTAAGGCCACAGATTCTTTTTTTTCCTTTTAAATAGAGTGGTTTTGGGAACAGCGCTATAAAAGAACAGGTTTGCTGCCTTCTTTTATTTGTAGTCAAGAATTCAACAGATTGCTTTAATTTTCTCCTGATGAAAATACTACTGAAAAATCAAGCAGATAATAGCAGTTACTCAGCCTTTCAAGGCTAGCTATTTGGTTTTGTACCTGCTTTTTGCTTTAATTTTAATATTCTCTCCCTCCATATACTTCATTTGGATACCTCAGGATACCCACTGCATCTCCATTTTGTGTTTTGTCTTTGGTTTTTCTCTTTACTTTTAAATAAGAACTGTCTGTCCTTTTTAAAAACAAACAATTTTATGTAAGATCCATTCCTTGTCCTTTTACTACATTAGAAAAATTGGAAAAAAATCTAAGCTTCTATGGCTATCTCCATCCAATAGGAACAAAAATATTGACCTCCCTAGTATTCATGAATAATAGTATCTAAAATTAAAATTTTTCCTCTGATCTCACTTTCCTAGCAATATTAACTGGGGTGGTTGGAAAGAACCATTGAAGTGACTCAGAAGTCGATACAACTACAACCCAGATGGTCGTAGCTTTGTAGAAATTGAGAAAACCCAGTTATCTGGAACTCAACTGACCTTGTGTGGTTTCTTTAGAATGGATGATGTTTGGTCCCAATAGATCATCGGGGCAAGGGAAAGTACTAAACCATCTCTCCAGAAGCCTATCAGCTACTTTTTCTATATCTTCTATTATTTTATAACATAAAAAACCCCAAAGAGCACAGGAAAAGAAAACCAAGAGCAGTTGTACCTTTAAAACAAAAACCCCAAAGAGCACAGGAAAAGAAAACCAAGAGCAGTTGTACCTTTAAAACAGACCACTTTAAAGAAGCAATCTGCTCCTCTGAAGGGTCTCCCTGGAAAGTACACTGACCCTCTTTGATAGTATATTATATAATTAAAAGAGCTCACATATTGAGCTCTAATTATGAATCCTCATCTTTGTTATGCTGTACTTTTTAGCATTCTCCTGTTTGCACCACTTTGAGTCTCCTCATATAAACAGCCTGTAATATATGAATTAATCTTATTTAAAATCTGTCAAAATCTTTGGGTGGATGCTGTGGTGTGTTTACACTGGTATATGAAAAATTTAAGGGGAACTACCACTAATTCTCAGCATGCCAAATGGTTGTTATTTTTAATAAATACACGTTCAAGGACTGTCATTTTTTTCAGTCATTTCCTCAGTTAATAAAACAGTACCCTGTAGGTTCATTTCTTTAATGATCCAAAACACAACTTCAAGCCATGTTATTTGTTATTCATCTACAACTACACTTAATGTCATCCTTGTGGCACAAATGTAACAAGACTGAGTTGGGAAAACATTAGCAATATTTCAGCTGACTAGCTCACTAAATCATGGATAACACAGCTAATGCACAAGGTCATTCACTAACAAAATCTATTTGCTGTGCCTCAGAGTAAAATGGAAATGTTTATTATCAAGGATGCCACTAGTAACAGGAGTCACAATAAAGCTTTCAGGTAAGAGTGAATAGTGACAATGTTAACCTGCCCATTGTTTTTCACAATCAGTTTTCATAATTCTTCCTTAATGATAACTTTGAAGGTTACTTTGCTACCCTTAAAATACTTTCTTTAAAATCAGCAAAAAGTGGAAGAATCAGTGAAGCCTGCTTATAGTTCAAAATTATAGGCCCAATATTTTTAAAAAAGTATTTATTTTAATCATTTTATAAAAAACCACTTTTTTTTATCCTTGGATAGGTGAAGTGCAAAATAAGGAAGATAAATCCTTTTCTACAGAGATAACTGGTTCCTAAAGGCACTTACAGAATTTGCGTGTACGCGTGTGTTTGCAGGTATGCACGCGATGGGAATGATGAGAAGGATTTGACAGGAAAAGATCTAAGTACGTGAAGAACGGCTACTTTGCAGATTCTGATACTCAAAATATTACAATTATTACATCATCTGCAAATTCTTTTCATGGCCGGGATTGTCACGGGAAAGGCACTGCGCAAACACGCAACTAAAAGGTGGGTCCTGTGCAAAAGAGTTTCTATCTACCAAACAATTGGAGTCAGTAAACAGCTACAGATAGCAAGGAATAGAGATTGGGCAGATAGAGGAGCACAGATAGCAAGGAACTGAGTCTGGGCAACGAGACATCAGAATACCAAAGCAACATTCATCCGCATAACATTACTTCTCTTCTTTTTTTTGGCACAGGAAGTGATGTGATCAGCTAAGCCCTATAAATCCTTTAAAAGCTGCAGAACTTTCACTGTTTCATTGTTTAGAGGAGCAGAAGAGACTTATTGGCAGGATTTAAAATAAGGAGAAATGGCAGGAAAGGTCACTCTGATCAGCTCTCCCAGAAGTGCTGGAAGCAAAGGCAAAGCTTTCCTGTTTCTGTAATTGGTGTGAAGGAGAGGTCTCTCTATTGCAGTAGGCTTAACCCAGTACTTACTGGCACGAGATTTTGCTGGCACTCTCTCCTCTAACAATGCTATGAAAACATTTTTTTAAGATATCCCTACAAAGTATAAAAAATGTTACCTGGACTGTCCCATGCCCTGTGGTGCCAGTTCAATGCGGATGGATTATAGATCAGTTTATAAAGGTCTTTTTGGGCAAAACGCCATTGTGTATCTCAGATCTCTGTGCACTTTGAGGGAGAATCCTACATTCAGCAAGAAAAAAACATTTCTGTTGTGATGCTGTGCTTTGTTTGTTTGTTTTCTAAAGAAATCATAAGCAACTGTGGAAATATAAGAACTAAAGAAGGAATATGAATTGACAGGGTGTGCAACCGTGGACTAATATTGTATACCAAGCGCTAACCCTACTGGTGGTAGAGCTTACTGGCCATCAAAATGCCACCTACTCACTCTTGTGAGTAGCCCTTCTCCTTTTTTTTTTGGCATAATGTATACCATTAGCAAAAAATTTGCTATTTAAACTATTTGGGCTTGCTTGGTAAATTTTGAGTGACATGGTTTAGAGAGTGATCAGAGGAGCAGTCCCCCAGCAGACACAAGACAGCAGTAACCTCTGTCAAGGGTATGATAACCTCTTTCATTGGCACTGATGCATTCAGAAGAGGACATTGGCTCACAGCCGTTATGAGACTGTCAGACTTGTATGGATTATGCAATTTAACACATAGAAATCATTACTGCATACAATTTACGATAAATGTAAATGAAATGTCTATCCCCTTTATGCATACATGGGCATAGGTCACTATTTGAGTGCCAGCAATTTCAAGCAATTTCTGCATGCTATTTTCTGCAAAAAATTAGCACAATAGCTTCCTTTTGGGGTGAAAATCTATGGGAGAGTCAAAAGCTCAGTGAAATGTTTTCTGAATTCTCTCTGACTGCTCCATTTGGCAGGCAGACTCTTCCCCTACCAAGACAGGCTGTAAGGTACACCTAAAGCTGGGCATGAAGCCATCTTCGCAGTGCTCTCCCCTTCCTGACAGCATGGCCATAGCACAGGTTGGTTTCCAGAGCATCCCCTTGATGCAAATATATGGAAACCAGCCTGAAAAGAAATATTTGCTACTGAAAAAGAAAGGTGGCTATTACAAGGGCAGTACAGATAATGACTTCCTCAGGAAAGAATTTTGTGAGAAAGAGGTTTGCATATTTCCTGACCCCTTTGCTTTTGTAGACTGCTGGATCCGTGACTGATTTCTAAAGGAGAGGATGCTCTTGTGAAAGCATTTTAAGATTCCTTTATACACACACACATATATATATATAAATACGCCAAAGCCATTACTTTATAAATACCTAAAATAATCTACAAATACACACATAACATCTATGTCTCAATATAAGATACATACATATGGCTTATTCCACCCACTAATCTTCAAAAACGAATACAATACAGTAGTATAAACATAAATTAAGTATGAGGTATACATCTCCGCCAATCAAGATTAATGTATATTATTATCCCTTGACCCTTTCTTAATGTTCCATTTTACCATGTTTCTAAAATATTTATACCACACAGAGTGTTAAATTATAGCAATTAAGACCATAGTATGGTTTTATTAATATTTCATCAAGAATGTTTCATAATTTGAATTTCCCTGGTGCCCTTCTGTTGCTTTTCTGTACACTGTGGGGATGGAGGGCATTTCTGTCTTGTTCTTCTTCATCTTTGTACAACTTTACCAGTATTTTGCTTTATTTAGCCAGAGGCAGTGTTTTGTAGCTACTGATTTTTTACCTGGTGGCTGACTCATGTAATAGTTTCAGGTTCTTTATGTCCAATTCTGGGTCTCCTGTACAACAAGGACATCAGAAAATAGGAGAGAGACCAGAGAAGGGCCACCAAAGGGACTGGAGCATGAATTCAAGGACAGGCTGAGACCAGTAGGTTTTTTCAGCCTGGGGAACAGATGACTAAATGGTGATTTAACTGCTGCTGACTGCTACTTGTGTGGGATTGCCAATAAGATGGAGCCAGACTTTTGCAGAGACTTGTACCGAAAGGACTCAAGGCAAATTGCTACACAGGATGTTCTGCTTGGACAGAAGGAAAATACTAGTTTCTTAGTAAGTAAGTGATCGTTGAATGTTGGGACGGGCTTCCCTGAGAGCCTGTAGAAACTTTATTCATTGAGATTTCCATAATTCAGGTGGAGCAGGGCCTCAAGACCCCAAATTTCAGATTTGGCACTGCTTTACACTGGTTCTTGGACCCAATGACCTCCAGGGGTCCCTTCTGACTTACAATTTTTTATAATATATAAATATATATATATGTAACATCTTAAAAGACAAAAATTCTTCACAAAAGGCTGTAAAATTCTAACATAACATTACTGAAATGTTATGTTAGAATTATACAGCCTGATAAAAACTTCCTTGAATAGGAAGGGTAAAATTCCACAATGGTGTTTTCCCATAATTCGGAGACTGTCCTTTCAAAACCAAAATTAATATGTCCTAAAAAAAATTAGTATTTTTTTCTCCATCCATATATTGAAATTATTTTATATAATCTAAGATACACTGTACCAGTGAGTAATACTGACATAGAGTGATAAGATTTACTTAATCTAGCAAGAGAATACAAGAGTTAAAACGATAGTTGTAAAGTATTTCATTAATTTTAAAACATCAAGGATGGTTTTTACTAGGTACAGAGTACAACATTTTTTTTTCTGAATCATTAAATTGCTTTTTTGCACTGTGATGATGTTCTATTAACTATTTGAAGCTATGAATTGTTTAATTCATTGCTAAGCAGCCTGTTTTCAAGATAATGGAATGTTACAGGTTTTATGTTTTCATTCGAAAAAAAGAGCAGAAGTTTGTGTATTGGAAGAATAAATTTTGATTAATTTCTGATAAGATCTAAAAAAAAAAAAATATCTCTAAAAAAAGTTTGCTGAACAAAGTTGAAAAATTATCCGGAAGAATAAGTGCCTCCAGGGTTATCCGGAAAGGATTTGGTTGATGTGGGAATCCATATAAATGAAGGCGGCAGCAAAAGAGCACAGTTCTCTATATTACATTGTCACATAGCAGGAAGAGCTGATGCTCCTTCAGGTAACATTGTGCCACATATAAAAAATGAGCAATTTCAAGCAATTAGTTTCACCAAAGGGTGAAAGAATCTGAACATCCTGCTGTCTTGCAAGTGTTGCTATGAAGGAGAAAGGAGGAATGTTTTTCACATGTACAATGGGTGAGGAGATAAATGCAAGATAATTAACAGGTTGCTGCATCTCTTGCTTTTGATAGTCAACTTAATTAGAAGTTGTGTAATTTTGTATCTGGACAATTCCTTGGGTCAACTTAGGAATGCAATTCCTACAAACCTCACCTATAATGGAAAAAAAGCACCACGGTCTTGTAAAATAGAGATATATGTAGGATGTAATTATATGTTAAGTATATGTGTTTTGTGTGTATGATGTATGGTGCTAGAAGAGGATTTGCATATATTTGAATATTCATTGGATCTTCAATATCTTGTGCAACAAAATGCAATAAAGCAAGGAATAGAAACAGAGATAACAAGGAGAAGATGCATCTCTTTCATTTTCCCGATTTCACACTGTATAATGATCTACTCAACTATTTTCTTATTTAAAAATATCAACAAGATGTTTGATATTATAAATAACACTAAATAATAGACATTAATAATGCATTATAACCTTGCATTCAATTACAACCTTTAAATTCAATCCAAAGATATTAATACTTAAATAATAATTAATATAAAATTAAGTTTTAAATATAGCACAGTATTACTTTGTGGAAATTATATTAGTAGTTAGAATACTTTAAGGACATAAGCCTATCTAAATCAAACTGCAGGCAATTCATTTAAAGGAATCAAAATACACCACTTAGTTTGTAATTACAACATATAAATACAATTCTGTTATCATATGGATCATAGTACTCCATCTAGTTAATCTTTTAAGCCACCATATTATTGTGCAATTTTACCATGTCCTTAAAACAAACTATGCCACTGTTTAAAATCACTATTTCAGCAGGAGAAGTGTTAAAGGAAAATCTCAATTTTATAAAGTCTAATACATCTGGAGGGAATAGCACTCAGAGTATCTAAATACGTTTTCTATGCACAGTTTGAACTCCAGTTGTTCAAAGTGAAGTGTCGCCTTTGGTGTGGAACATGAAGTACTTGGGATAGAAGAGCAGAGCAGCATCAAAGGAGGACCAACCATCTGATGCCACAAAATGTATGTATCGATTTCATATTTTGAAAGGCTTCCTTTACTTTGAATATTTAGCAGATACAATGAAAGACTGAACTGACCCCAATGAGTTTAAATCTTGCTTTAACTGAAACGTAGTATTTGAGAAGGACATAGGAGTTATTTTATTATTATGCTTGTTATCAGCAAACAAGGTAGTAATTCAGAGACAGATATATGACACATTGGGCTTTTGGACCAGAGAGGTTATAAAATTACTTGTACTTACAATCCTCAGTAGACTATGAAAAAGAGACTACTTTGAAATATCTTTTATAGAGTAGGCAAAGGTTCCTTTTTTAACATCCTAAGTTAAAATAGGTAAATAATCTATTTTTTTCTACTATTTAATACCATGCAACCTGTTTTCAGACTTAGATAAGCCACAAAGCAATTAAATTGACTATTGAATTTAATTTTGGCATTAGGTCTTTTTTCATACTTGTAGCTTTTAATTTTCTTCACTCTTAATTATTAATTAATATTGACTTTCAAAAGGATTTTGTTCATTATTTTCTTGTAGTAAAATCAATAATTTCTTGCCATATTCAAGATGCTGATCCCATTTTAAACCTAGGTGTTAGATAATAACATATGTGAAGATGGCAAAAAGGAAAACCAAGCATGTTCTCTGCTTGATATGAAGAATTTGGATTTCTTTCTCCAAATGACATCTGAACATATTGCTATCAGGACAGTACTTTCCACTTAAATGTGTATTTCAAATCTTAGATATGGTTACGACAAAGCTAAGCAGTAGCCAACAAACCTAAACCCATGAAGCCTGGGGATATGAAGTGGGGTAAGACACATCTGACAACATAAATAGTTTAAAAATATTTTCCATTAACAATTTCTCATTTTTTAGTGATGAGCACTCTCCATAACTCATCCAAAGAAAGAGAGCTGATCAACCGGGATGGTTACTAAGTTACCATCCTGCAGTGACTTATGCTTCTACACAAGCCCAACATAAGTTGTGTCACTGAGCCCTCTAGTTTCAGATTAGACCTGGGGTAAGTTTTTCCAAATTAAGTGCAGCTATCAATTTTGGGATAAACATAATGAAAAAAACATCCCCCAAAAGATCCAACCCAAAGCCTAGTGTTTGACTTGAAAAATATTTTGTATTTTTATTTCAATTTTTACTTGATTCGTTTTGAATTTTTCTGGATCTAATTGCCAAAAAGAACAAAATGGAGCTCAAAGCACAATTGAAACCAAATATTTATTTTAAATAGAACGAATGCAAGGAGATACAGTAAAAGGAAAAAAAAAAATTAGGTACTTACTCAAAGCAAATAAAAATTTGTTTTGGTTTGGCCTGGTTATCAAAAAAATCCCCAAGAGATAATACTCCTCCCCCCCCTCCTCCCCCAAGAAGAAAGTTCTCCGTCTATCTCTTTCCAAATATACAAAGCATGTTCAGCATTACAATAATTTTATTTGGTGATTTCACTGAATCTGTTTGGGGTAGCTTTATCTGGAATTGGGACACTAAAAAATTGTCCTTCCATTTTTTGAAGAACCAGAGAAAGAGGTTTTATGAAAAGTGAGGACAAAATAAATGGACAACTATCTTTTTTTTCCATTATGATCTTTTGCTTCATACATATTTTACAATACCTTTTTCTAATCAATACAAGTCTTGCCACTGTTCATATAATTAGCATCTTATATGCAGACAGGCAAGCTTCCTGGCAGAATCTAGAGCCCATACTTGGGGGAACCTAAGGTGTTGCTAATAATAGTTGCAGCTGGTACTCCACAGAAATCACTACTGTAGAGCAGAATATGTTGGTGGCTAGTCTGCCAAGGTGAAATGCTGCATCTTGGCATGCTCTGCCCTCCCTGGGCCTGGCAGCGACAGGGGATGGCTGGACACATGCCTCAATCTGTTGATCTGCCATAGCAATGATAGCCCTTGGCAGAGCAAATGAGTAAGAACCAACCGTACACAACATTTCACATTTTGCAGCTAAAGCTATCAGAGCATGTCTGCCCAAGTCCCACAGCTGAAGCCAACCCCATGCATCCCTGCATCTAAATACAGCCCTATTAATCTCACTTTATTAAGAATTCAACTCTGAAAAAGGGACATTTTCCCCACTGAGCTTGCATTTTTTCCTGTTTGGCAGTTTTGTTTGAGCCCTCGCTAACTTAGCGCGGTGTTGGTTACCTGGCTGATGAGAGCAAAGGTGTCTGAATAATTTTTGTTTATAATGCTAACTTCCAAATATAAATATGAATTTATACAAAATTATTTCAGATGTTTGTAAGTTCTCTCCAAACAGCTTGGTGTTATGCCTTTGTTAGACCTAATTTGAAGAATAGCTTTCTGTGCATAATTCTTTGGTCATAATTCAGAATTTGATTCAGGGCTGAATTTTGGTGTGAGGTCATAAATGTTTTGTGCCTCACCGATTTCACTGCCGTGCTCCATATGGGCGCTGTCAAATGGGAATCTTACCCTGTTGATTTTATAGGGTCACATTTTCATAGGCATTCAGTTCAATTCACTCAAAATATAATTGTTGTGCATCAATTTCAGTGAGTCATAAAAGTCACATCAAGCTGCTGCTGTTTTGTGATTGGAAACAGATTGCATAATGTAGACACATCCCCTTTATATAGCAATACCTGCATGAGTAAAATCTTTGTCTTCACTACAAAATGGGAAAGTTGCGAAAAAGTGTTACAAAAGTGATTTTCTGAGAGTCACCCAGCAGCCTACTGTCAGAAATGGAAATTCCTCACTGTCCTGAAGCTGTGACACTAACAATTCATTCCATGCTCCAGCAGTTAAAAAGAGAATATTTCTATAAATACTGATAGTTTAACATGTTCATCACAGCCTGGGTTTTGTAATCAAACACTGGACTAAATACCCCAGTTTTTTTCTACCCTCAGCTAACTGCCTTTTTCTGAACACAGGTAAAGGAAATCATTCTGGGAAAAGGAGAAGCCACCTTTGAGAAAAAAGCAGCAATCGGTGCACAACAATAAAATCATAGATTAACCGGAAGGGTTCTTTATTATAAATGCATCTGACACTTCATTTTACTTGGTATTTTGGGCCCATTTAAAAATAAGCTGATAAAGCAACATTATTTCTTGAACTGCTAACCAGCTTACTGGATTTCAAAGAGGTCAGAGGATCCCTTGTTTATTTAGCTGAAGTAGCCTTTTAGCTCTCTGATCTTCTCAGTCTATAGTTATTATTAGTCTTCCAGGAGTTCCGCTTTTCAAATACCTTGTCTCCAGCTCACTTTGCATTTCCTATTCAGCAATTTAACCCCACAGACAGTTTATAAAACAAGACAAAAATCCATAAATTAGGTGTCCATGGGTGCTTGTGCCCTATATCTTTGTCAAGGATGATCACAATCAAATGCTTGTTTCCCGAGACAGCCTGTCAGCGAGCACAATTACAAGTTCTCAACTTGCCCTGCCATAGCACAAGGCAGAAGTAAGACTCTTGTAGCAAGAGAAATAGCTTCATATTAATTCTTCATCTGTCTCTTTTCTGTTGATTTTCTTAATTCTACTTATTTTATTTACGCATTACCATTAATGTGGCAACCGACTGTTGTTCGACAGCCGGTTGAACATGAGCCAGCAGTGTGCCCAGGTGGTCAAGAAGGCCAACAGCATCCTGGCCTGTATCAAGAACAGCTTGGTAAATAGGACTTGGGAGGTGATTGTTCCCCTCTACTTGGCACTGGTGACACCCCATCTCAAGTACTGTGTATAGTTTTGGACCCCTCACCACAAAAAAGACATTGAGGCACTGGAGCAGGCCCAGAGAAGGGCAACAAAGCTGGTGAGAGGTCTGGAGAGTAAGCCTTATGAGGAGAGGCGGAGAGAGCTGGGGTTGTTCAACCTGGAAAAGAGGAGTCTGAGGGGAGACCTTATCACTCTCTACAACTACCTGAAAGGAGACTGTAGAGAAGTGGGGGTAGGTCTCTCCTACCAAGAAACAGGTGATAGGACAAGAGGAAATTGTCTCAAGTTGTGCCAGGAGAGGTTCAGATTGGGTATCAGGAAACGTTTTTTACACAAAAGGGTTGGAATGGGCTACTCAGGGAAGTGGTTGAGGTACCATCCCTGGAGGTATTTAAAAGACGGGCTGATATACTGCTTAGTGATGTGGTTTAGTGTTGGGTCATTTGTTTGTTTGTTTGTTTAACAGAGTTAGGTTGATGGTTGGACTAGATGATCTTAAAGGTCTTTCCAACCTAGACAATTCTATGATTAATACTTTTTTTAAAAAAGTAAATCTTTATTAAATATGCAATATTTATATTCCTTTATGGGTACGATTACTTCAGAGACAGTGTAAAAAAATGGAGAGTGGTGCAATCATAGCTAAACCAGGGGGAACTAGGGAGTTTGGCAGCTCTGCTGTGTCACCACAGCAGTGTGAAGGCCAATGGGAGGCACAGGACTGAAGTGCCACAGCTAAACCATACCCCCCAGTAGCACAAACCCTTTGAAACACCAACATTCTTGGGATCTTTTATTTCTAGATCTGAAGGGAAAATCCTGCAATCATTATGTAGAGCATTAACTTTGCTATGGACTTCATCAAGGTCAAGATTTAACTGTGGTTTGGGGTTTTTTTTACATTTACATTTTACATTTCCGTGCTAAGGTCTGAGAACATGTCTTAACAACTGTGACTCTTGTCCCTTGGACAGTAGGAACAGTGTCTTCAGAGACACCTTTCCCATAAGAAGTAACAGGTTTTGGATGAATGCTGTGGACCATTCATTATCTGAAACAACCGGAGCTATTACAACAAACCACATTGTGCTCTGCTCAGCAAGGAAAGATGATAATGTCATAATAAAAGTCTATATAGGTCACTATGATGGAGCTGAATGGCAGGAGAGAAAATGTTTAGATTTCTGAGAGGAAATTGATACATATTTAAAAGATTAATCCTAAAGTGAGCCCTAGTACACCACCAAAATGGAAAAATAAGATGATACTGTGCTGGTTTTGTGTCTTTTCCCCTTAAACACCTCTAGAAACCATGAAATAGGAAATTCTGCTGTGGTCTGAGGGCTTCCCTATGCCTCAGATTCTCCTACCTGGAGTTGCCACGTCACCTCATACCTCGCTCCCATCCCTGTCACGTGTCCCTCATCCTAATAAAGCTCCCTAAGGAATCCTCACAGGACATGCTTGAAGTCTCTGGTCAGGGTTACTATGCCAAGAGTTTCTAGGTACACCTGCATATTTAAGACCCCTTTACTTCTCTCTCCTCATGCTGCAAATTATTTAATGCTGCATCTTCCACCTTCATTTCCTATTTGTTTCTGAAATGAAGCAGATTTGTTGTCTAAAATATAAGCAAGCACCTAGACAGCCAGGCAATGCACTGACACAGGGTTACATCTTGGTCATGATCTCCCACACTGTCTCCTGGCTATCACATTTTCTGCTTTTCTAGCAAATATTACCAGTTGCACAATATTATTCCACTCATAACAGGCCTCCAGGCAGAGTACAAACCATTAATTAGTTCCCTTTGATTCCATCAATTCAGGCAGTTTTTCACCCCTGTAGTAATCCACTCATTGAGACTGAAATGTCTGAACTTGAATTCCTGGATGCTACACGAGATCGTGTCAAAAGTCTTGCTTAGGTCGAAGTAGATAACAACCACTGTTCACCACTTATCCACAGAGCTTGTCATTTCATTGTAGAAGGCAATAAGGTTGGTCAGGCATGATTAGCCCTTGATTAATCCATGCTGGCTAGTCCTAGTCATCATCCTGTCCTTCATGTGCCCAGTAATAGCTTCCAAGAGAACACACTCCATAATTTTCTCAGGGATCAAAGTGAAGCTGACCAGCCTCTAGTTTCCTAGAGCATTCCTTTTTGCCCTTTCTGAAGACGGGTGCAACACTGGATTTTCTCTGCCCTTAACCCCCAATCTTCACCACTTTTAAAGAAGATAGAGTGGCATTTTTCTGCTATCAGTTATGTTTCTGAGCATCCATCTTGACCCATGAATTTTCCTGTGTCAAGATTTCTTAAAAGATCTTTGCCTCACTTGTCTTCTTCTGTCACAGATCATAGTTTATCTCCTTGAAAACTATCTCTCCATATATAGGAGGCCTTTTTGCTGCAGGTCACAACAACAATACTGAGCAATTCTGCCTATCTGTTTTTGCTGTCTCTAAATAACTTGTCCCATTCAGAAGTGGGCCTATTCCTCTTCTTTTTTTTTCTATATATTTTCTGTATTCTTCATTTGTAGCCTATCCTTTCTGTATACACTCATTTTGCACTGGAACTCAGTCCTGGTTCACCAAGCCAGTTTCCTCTCACACAGGAAAGAGTGTTCTTGTGCTTGCTGTCCCTAGACACTTGACAGCTCTCCTGACCTGTATTTTTCTTCAGAGTTCCCTCTCTCAGGAACTTGCATACCAGCTCTCTGAAAAGCCAAAGTCTGATCACCCAAAGTCCAAGGCCTGGAACATCTTCATCCCCTCAAAATCTTGAACACCCTTATCAGCATATGTTTAGTACAATTTTATATGATGATATCAGAACAGAAACATAATTTAACTAATTTTATTTGGATATTTAATTTTTCCTTCTAGATACAAAAAAGTGTGTCCTTCTAGATTCAAAATAAATGCTTTTGAACTGCATTCAGAGAATCCTGGGTATAGGAAGCACCTTTGCTGGAGTGGCAGGTTCCTCGTGTAATTTATCTGCATTGCACAAGGCTACTGGCCTGGAATAGTTTCCTTCTGCCTTAAAAACACCCTCCTTGTGAACATATTCTTTAATTCTGACTGCAGTCCCCTTTGATTCAACGTTCTGGCTCATAAATTGCAATAGTCCGTAGCTTGGCACCATATGGTGTCATTTACAGTTTCTGCAAGGTATTTGCTTCTAAATCATACCAGCTGCACAGCTATAAATTAGATGTGAGGCAGGAGAGAATGAAATCAATGAAACACAATGCTATCATGACTGGTGCTGTCTAAATTTTGGAAAATCTGTTTCACCCTGGTGAGGTTCAGTCCACCCAGAATTGTACCCTAAATTTCACTGCTTCACAGCATTTTCCCATCTTGCCTTTCTGAAGAGCTTTCAATACATTTTTGTAATTCACCATGTTCTGTGTATCATGGATTTTATTTTCCCTAACTTAAAAATATCTTTAATATTTTAAGACTTTTTTTTTTAGTGCAACATACTCTAAATTAATCCAGGCAAATAACACAGAAAAGCAAAGGCAATGATGTCTGAAGTCTCAGAGCTCTTGTGGTCTTACAGAATTATCTCGTCTCATAGCATTTCAAAGTCTTCAAGCAAGTATTCTGTCTGTCTAAAAAGTCTTTCAGTCTTCAGGAACCAAAGCTCCAGGGTTTTTGATCTCAATTCTTTAAGTCTTTCCTAATCTGGAAAGCTTTATATTTGGTAACTGCTTCTCTGCTGATAGACCTGATTACTAGAATGTGCAGGGTCAGAATCTGAGATGACTTCTTCTCATTTTTAATAACAATCTCTGCCTATTTTTTTACTACAACTACGTAGTTTATTCTTCTGAGGACATCAAGTAACTGCAGAAGTATTGGTCCTTTCTTTTTATTTTGTTTTGTTGGGTTTTTTTGTTTTGTTTCTTTTTTTACTTGAAGCTTGCAAAGAGGTCATTAAAGCATTTTTGAGAAATGAATGTATCATTAATGCTATCTGCATGTGAGCCTTGATGTTCTAGTGGTTCCCCTTATCTTTTTAGTAGACAGTCAGGACTAAAGCACTTTGAGGATGGCTGTATAAGAAGCCACTCAAAAGGACAGGTAAATATCCTGTAAGACAAGATTTATTGCCTGTAAAATAAACAGCTGTATGTCTCCAGCATGTAAAGCATTATTGGTTATATAGAGGAAACTATACGGATCCCTCCTTATGGACCAACCAGGAATTTGTTCCATGCTGATCTTCTGTTTTGCCTTTACTTTGTAAACACCAGTTCCCTTCATACCTTGCCTCGATCCGTAGTCCTCTTGGCTGCTAAATCTGTGCCTGAATGGATGAGCCAGAGGAGGAAGAAGCAAAAGGTCCTATCTCAAGTGGCAAATGAAGGTAACATGAGGTAGGGTTGGGAAAGGAGAATCTTTCCTAGTGATTTGAAGGATATAACTAACTAAGGAAAGGAATTATCTCAGAAAGTCCATAGAGATTTCTACACAGTACTGGGGTGGAATTCAGATAAGAAGCATTAAGATCAGGTCAAGAAAAAAAAAAATCCTGAAGGTGAGATCTATTAGATTGTGGAACAGCCTCCTACTGGAAGTAGTGAAAGCAGAATGGTTTGGGTTATATCATTCAAATGCTTCACATGGAAGTGTATTTACACTGGCAAGAGCAAACATTTCCTTATTAAAAATATTGCTGCTATACATGCGTGTCAAGCAGTATGTTTAGAAAGGCAAAAGACAATATTCACTTTATCACCCATCCTATGTTTCTTGTTATTATTTTGCTTACCAGTGGGAACAGTTTAGAATTGGAAAATGCTTAGTGTTTATAATGTTACAGAGGTTTGGAGGTTTTTTCTTTCTTCAGAGAGTAAAGATTAGAATGAAATTGTCTTCAGCAACTTGAATGCTTTTTTTTTTTTTTTTCTGAATGGAAGAACACCTGAAGTGCTGGGGTGTAATTTGGTGCAGAATATGCAAAATTACATTGCAGGGAATATATTTCTCAAGGAACTATTCTCCTGTTATGGCAGATGTGTAAGTGCCACTAATGGCAATAGAAATTACATATTTGCCATAGGAAATTGACTGTGGTATCTTGCCCTGATATGACCATTTTGCTACAGTAGTATTTCAAACACTTCTTATCTTTTCCTAACCACTAGAATATCCTATAAACATGAATTTTATTCAACAAACATAAACACATATAGAGACATAGATTTTTATCATTGTTGCATACTAATGCCTGAACATTAGTAGCATAATTTCTAAGGGAACAAACGCCCATATACGAAAGGATACTTCATATGAAGTTGGGCTGAAAATCAGCAGGTTTTTTATAGCACATATCTATTTGGACAGGGAAGGTAACATTAACCAGTATGCAACCCCTGGGCAGCTGAGGCTTTTGGTGAACTATAAGTGTGCTATAGCCAAACATTTCAGTGTTGCTCAGCTCACTCTGCAAGCCTGGCTTGCTCCAGGGCCCCAGCAGGACTTTGTTGGTAGCTGGTAACCCAGATGACTTCTCACAGCAAATTTGGCAGTAAGCAGAGATACGTGGGGTATATTTTAACAGGCTACATTGGGTAGCAGAACCATTTAACCTGGCACTTTGCCTGGGCTAATTAGCCCTGCAGAGAAAATGGGTAAATCAGTTCAAAACACCATAATGTAACCTACCTGCTTCTTGTACCTGAGCTGACTCTCTACATGATGCTATCTTAGGTATCTGATCAGGGGGCTGTAAAGGTGGGCTGTTACTTAATGATGTATCCCAAGAAAAGAGCAAATGGGAATGCACGGAGAGAAGTAAAAATCTGTTTTTCTATAGTGTTTAGTCTCTCAAAAATATAATTTTCTTTGACTAGGTAAGGAGGACAAACCTCTAGACAGGACAAACCTATTTTCAAAGCCTAGGGTTTTATGAAGGCAAATAGTGCAAGAACCTCTATGAATACATTTCATGGGCATGTAAATTATTTATCCCAGAAAATCACTACAGCTATTTTTAAAATATCCATAGGACTTATATTTTCAGGTACATGACTCTGGCCTTAGCAGCATTGCTAGTTTTTCTCAGCTTAGGATGCTGCAATCTTCTAGTTTACACAGAAAGCTGGCAAATAATTGGAGAAAGATATTGTAGAAATGGATTAAAAATCTCAAATCTCTTTTAGCTAATTCACCTTCTAGAAATGTGATTTAATTGCATTATGAGAGAATAGCTGGACATAAATGATTTTGAAGTGACAGTGAAGTAAATGATGAGCGCACATAAAAGATATCACTAGCTGTGAATAATTCCACTTTAAACTAAATGATACACTTCTTAACGTAAATACTATCTTGTAAAAATACAGAGAAAGGAAGAGGCACTAAAAGTTGGCTTATTAGGACATAACCTCAGCCATCTAAAATGTAAGCATCCTGTCAGACACTGCTGGAAGAGAAACACAAGGAGATAGTTATGAATGGTAAAGTTATCCTATTCTGACCTCGTGTTCAGTTAGCCTGGGAATTCTTCACTTTCCTTCTGCATTTGCTGTAAGCATTATCTATTCATTTAAAACAATTGTTGGAGCTTATAAGAATCTATGATTTAAATTAATGTTAATTACTTTTACAATCACAGAAAACCATCAACTCAAAACGAGTTGCTTTGTCAGAACAGTGACTCACCACATGACAAAATTCGGCTCTGTTTGTAATTGGTTCTTTTGGTACCTGTTCATTATTTCAGAAATCCCACTAATTTGCTTACTTGTCCATATTTTTAAGTTATGTGGATGAAATATATCTTGCATGGGTTGTCTTACACTTTCTAAATGCTTATTTAATTTTACTGCTACTACTTCAACTCAAAGTGCAACATTGCTTGGAACGGTATTCAAACTGTATCTGCCACAGTATTCAATTCTTCCTGTCAAAGAATATTCTAGTATCAAAATATAAATGCTGTGGATTTCTAAACATTTCCTCAAAGATCCAGCTCTACACCTCTTGCAGTAAGGTTGTGTGTTTTCACTTAGCATTAGCCTACATGCACACTTAATAGTACCAAAGTATTGCTCTTTCCAAGCTCAGAAGCTGCAAAGAAAACTTTGAATCAAAGCTTAGGACTCCATCTCTTTACTTCCCATAGATCACCTTTGAGCCAAGCTTCTCCATGAGTTTTAAATATGCTTGGCACTAGCAAAGGAGAGGCAGAAAGAGAAAGCTAGCAATGACCAAGGCAAGCACATTTATGTGGAGATTGCAAGTTTCATGCCAAGGAGCAGGATATAAAGAGACCACATGTGAAGACTGGCCCTAACTAATAATTACCTGGCTGACATTTTAAACTCAGATGTTTTCTACTGACTGTTTCATTTATTTCTTAGAAAAAAGATATTGCCACCACCATCTATTTTTATTGCATTCAGACTCAACACCCTGTTGTGCTAAGCGATGCAAACACAAAAAAAAATGATATATCCCTAACTAGAAAAGCTGCATTATGGATTCATGGTAAATCACTGTTCAATGCTAGATGTTCAGGCACACATTTTATCATCTGTGTAAAGACATACATAGATCTAGAAGGAAAAGCTCCGCCATATTCTGGATACCTATCTGAAAATAAAACAAGCAGGGGTATTTACCTCTCTGTACTACAAGGGAATATAAAGTGACTAACTCAGACTTACATGTCTGACTTTTTATGTTTAGATTACAGCAGATAAATGTGCTCCATACTGTGAAAGAAAAAAGTGACTTAGAAGGATGGAGCAAGAGTACAATCAAATATATGCATCATTATTTTTTATTATTATAAAAGAAGAATTGTAAACACAATCTATATTCATCTGTCCCCAACCTGCCCACTGCTAAGTGATTTATGTTGACACATATTAGGAGACAAGATTTGTAAAAGAATGCAACAGCTTTTATTCAATGGATTATACACTTTACTTGCTTTTTCCAGCTAGAAAAGTGGGTCCAGAAAAAGTATTTTCATCATTAGAGTCCTTCCTTCTCTCACATCCTAAGGGACCAGAAATATAAGAATTTTGCCATACAGGAAAGATGTGCAATGGCAAAGACAGGTTATAAAAAGTCATTTGAAGAAGAAAATACTGGCTATTGTGTTAGTGGTAGGAGCCCCAAGTCTCAATTTAGCTAAGGAAAAGAGCTATTATTTTTATAAAAAATAGAATATTATAAAATCAGACTCATTACATAATGTACTTATTCAAATAAGAGGTCAGGATAAACACTGATTATACAGCCCCATGAGAATCATTTGCATTCTAGTACATGCACACAATAAATTAGAGATTAGGGTGCTATCAGACACAAACTCCTAAGAGGAATCATTGAGTTTGTCAGTACTCATCAAGTAATTCAATCAGTGCAGAGTTCAAACTGAGCCAAGTCTTAGCACAAGAATATACTGTAAGTCCATTACAGGAGCAGCTGAAGTGAAGGCTGACCTTCTGGGAGTTGCACCTGTAGTCATCATGGCAATCTCGGCTGGCATCAGAGTTAACCAGACAAATCATAACATCCACTCCGAATAGTCATGCACCACTTCCCTATCTCTGCAATCAACTGAGCAATCCCTTCTGTATTTCTTCTTATGGGACATATTAAAAAATGCACTTCTACATGCCCTTGTAACAACCTGCATTTGTTAGAACTGCAGAGTCCAATAAGCTTCAGTGGAGATGAAAAAGCCAATAAAAACACTGATTAAAGTGAAAGAAATGGCTTTGCCGGTAAAGCACACTGGAGAACCAGCACTTCAGTTCTTGGGCACTGATTGCCACATGTCTGATAGGATCATGCTTTATCATCAGCTTCTTTATTGTTAAACCATAGAGAAAGGATAAGAGAAAACAGCTGGGACTTTGGTGAGAAATCTAATATGTAAGAAAAACAGGAGCACAAAACCAAAAATAGTGACATTCAGAACAAACTCACTGAACCTGCTTTAAGTGGAAGATATTGGGTGGGCTTTTTTGGCTCCCAGAGGAAACTGAAGAAAAGATAGAGAATAAATTGATCTGTTTGAGAACAGAAAGATGTTCGTGGAAAATGTAGAGTACAATGAAAAGGTTCTTTAGCATTTCCTGGAAAGGGAGCGAAGTCAGCAAACTGAAAGAGCAGTGGCCAGTGATGGTGTGGGAATCGCTTCCAGAGACCACCACCAGCAGTAATGGTTGTGCTCTGCTGGTCACTGGTGGCCCATGGGGCACCTGATCACCTGGCTGCCATATCCATTTTTTTCAGTGGCTTGCACAGAGTGGTGCTGAGGAGCAGCACTTGCTGCACTTTCCAGTTGGGTATACTTTTTCATGCTTCATCCTCTGACCTCTCATCCTAGGGATGGCATCCCTCACAGAACACAAAAGCAGATAAATGTGGAAAAAATTATTATATGAGGTTTGGGGGAAGAGTTTTTTCCCCCTAGTGTCAAGTTGAAAGAGGTTCCAGGTGGGAGGAAGCCAGCTGCAGCTGTCAGGATAAAAAGGCAGCTATTTGAACCTAATTTGATATTTTATTTCCAGCAGCCTAAAAAGCCTTCAGTTAACTAAAGGCCAAGAGATACTCAGCAGAAGAAAATTAAAAAAAAACTGTACAGAGAGAAGGATGCTTTTTAGTCCTTCTAAAGTGAAATGCTGTGAACCATACAATTCCAATTTCAACCTCCCACTTAAGTATTCACGCGGATATCTTTTGCGCTGCAGTGGGAGTAAAGGCGCTCCCAAAGTCACAGTAATATAGCTCTTTCTCATGGCAATATACTTCAAAGGAATAGGTTTACAGATCTACTTACCGGTGCTTAGGATCGATTTGAAAATGTGTGAGGCATCAAGGCTCAGCTGACCTCACAGATTAAACATGATATGTCATTTCTACAATAACTTGCAAAACCTTCCCAGGGATGCTCTCCTCCCCATAAATCTTGGGCTTTGTTAACCAAACAGTGAATAGGAACTTCTGGTTCTATAAAATATTTGACCATCAGAGGACTCAGTCACTCTGCAAAATATGTCACAAACCCCAAACTTACAAACATTATAGCAACAGTCAGCAAGGCAAAAGAAGAAGAAAGTAAACAAATTTGGAAATCTGAACTGGGGAAGCAGGTTGGTTTTTATTTTTGTTTGTTTTTTAATTTTATGCTATGAGATCAATAAAAAAATAAACTTGTGGTCTGATAAAATGAGGTCAGGAGAGATGGAGAGAACAGGAAAGAAATGTTTGGACTCAGCAATGTTGGAGTGAGATGTTCTACAGTTTATTACACTATTTCTCACAGGTAAGTACAATATAAAAATGTTTATACACACTTTTGAAGTTAAAAATGCTTCCAATATTTCTATTAACTAAAAGGGAGTTAGTCTTCCAGTATGAAAAGTATTACACTGTAACTTTAATAGTCCTCTCGGAACACATTTTTAGGCATATGAAGTAGAAGAAGGTACCGGGGAGCAGTCAGGAGGAATTCACCAATGGTATAACATGCCTGATCAACCTCACTGCCTTCTGCAATAAAATAAATGGATTTGTGGATACACAAAAAATGCGTTTCTCCCTTTAAAGTGCAGTATCAACAGCAAAGAGAACATGCTTAATAGAAATAATAGAAATAAAACCACAAATATTCAAATTGCTGGTCATGATTAGCTGTAGCAAGAAGCCCTGCTCCATGGCATCAGTGTAGAAAAAAACACATCAGAAACTTGAATATAAGTTAGCAGCATGATGCTATTGCACAAAAGCACATTTCATTCTGAAACATGAAATCCTATTTCTATTTTTCCTTTCATGAGCACCAGTACTGAGGAACCCTGACAATACATCAAGTTAAATAGCACAAAAGCAGGATTCCAGTGCTCCTAATAAAGTCTTTGATAAGGTTAGATTCAAGATACTTCAGCATATAACTGTTATTGGTCCAAAACTGCAGTGGCTCCAATTGTTCCTTTCCACTGGAATTGGAAGAGCTCTCCATGATTCCTTTTCCTTTCCCAAAAGTCCTTATCTTTAGGAAGCCATATTTTTGTCTCTTCTGCTCCCATCATAAGAGAGATATCCAGTGAATAACTAGCTGGTGTTGCTGTTAATTGCAACTTTTGTTTAGCACTATCACCATAATAATACCAGGATACCAACAAAGGTCAAGAACAAAAATCAGCTTATGGATAAAGAGCACCTCTGAAGAGCTAGGGATGTGTTTGGCTCTACCCTCCAGTGAAGGCAGACCTTCCATTTCCCTGGGCTATCCAAAACTTTGGGTGTTACCTCATCACTCTCCAAAATGCAATTTTTGATTGCATCAAACATATTTTTAAATAATTTATAGTCTTCAAGGACTGTCACATCATCCTAGACAAGGTATTTGTCATACATATGAGCCATTTGTGTTAGCCACCTCTGGGCTTGGCTGTTTTGATTTACCAGGTCTGAAATGAAATGTGAAGATGCTGTACTGTTTGAGAATTGGAAAGGTATTCAACTACAGATCAACTTCTACAATATTGTTTTAAGTAGATAGTAATTAAGGGAAAAAAAAGCACTACTTGAAGTAATAGGACGGAATCACCAAGAAATGCTGATTACTTTTCACTGTGAGAGCAAAGCAAAACATCCATTGGTGCCAATTAAGGCAGAGGGTAAACTGAGTTTGCCTTTCCCTTCTACAGAACAATATGGTGCAGCAGCCCTGACAGAAACACATATTGTTATTTTACATAAACCACAGAGTCACAGAATCGCCAGGGTTGGAAAGGACCTCTGAGATCATGGAGTCCAACCATACACACACAAAAAACTCTACAATCTTGGCCAGTAGAGCATGCCCTGAAGTGCCACATCTACACATTTCTTAAATACCTCCAGGGATGGTGACTCAACCACCTCCCTGGGCAGGCTGTTCCAGTGCCTGACCACTCTTTCAGTAAAGTAATTCTTCCTAATATCCAATCTAAACCTCCCCTGCTGCAATTTCAGACCATTTCCTCTGGTCCCGTCATTATTCACATGGGAAAAAAAGGCCAACACCTCTCTACAACCTCTTTTCAGGGAGTTGTAGAGGGCAATGAGGTCTCTCCTCAGTCTCCTCTTCAAAAGAAACATGCCCAGTTCCCTCATCTTCTCCTCATAGGACTTGCTCTCCAGAGCCCTCACCAGCTTGGTGTCTCTCCTCTGAACAAGCTCCAGCACTTCAATGTCCTTCTTATAGTGAGGGGTCCAGAACTGAACACAGGACTTGAGGTGAGGCCTCACCAGTGCTGAATACAGGGAGACAATCACCTCCCTATTCCTGCTGGCCATGTTACTCCTGATATAAACCAGGATGCTGTTGGCCTTCTTGGCCACCTGGGCACACCGCTGGCTCATGTTAAGCTGGTGATCCACCAGCATCCCCAAGCCCTTTTGTGCTGGGCAGCTTTCCAATCACTCTAATGCTAATTTACACAGTGTAGATGGTATTAATTCTGTTTTAGAAATACAAGAGCTGACAATATAAATTAGACAAAACAATTTTTTTTAAATATTTTTCAAAATTTTGCACAATTACTGGAGAACATGCTGACCTTGTAAAGACTGAAAAATATGAAGAGCTGCTCTGCTGAAGTAACAAGACCTACAAAATGATGAAAAAAAGGTAAATAGAATATTAACAAAAGGCCTCAAACTATCACCATGAGAATACATTCTTTCTGGTGATAAGGAAAATAAAATTTAAAAGAACAAATAACTCCGACTTCCTGTCACTATTAATGAAATTTCATTTACCTTTTCTATTTAGCAGCTATCAGTCTTCATATATCAAATTTAATTTTGCACAGATATACATTATTTTTCAGTTGTATCAATAAATTAACTTCATGCATTGTAAAGCCAGATGGGACCACTATGATCATCTAATCTGACCTCATAAACCAAAGAACATTTTTCTTTATTAAGTTCAGGTTGAGAGAGTGTGTGTGTGTGCACACACATGTATGTATATGCATATTCTTATAATTGAGTGTTTACTCAATTTTAACAACTCAAATTCTGATCTGAACCCAGGTCTGCCCACTGGATTATGGAGTAAAACCTTAAGGCTGACAATTCCAAAAAAAAGAAATGCCTTTTCATTTTTTTTGTTATTTATCTGCCAAAGTGGAAAGATGGCGGCACCTGCATTTTAGCATCCAGCAAACGTATTTCAGTCTGAGAAAAGAATCAACATTTTAAAATTAAAATTCATCGTTAGTTTTACTTACAGCACCTGAATAATTGTTAAAAACAACTAATTACCTGCATACCAGAACGCACATTTAATTAGCTGCTCATAAACAGAGTACATTTCGAAAGCCCTCCAGGGGAGATAGGTGCAGAAATTCCATTAACCAAAGTTGTGTGTGAATTTGAGCACTTCCTCAAAAATATACTCTGGAGACCACTTTTATGCATATTAGTTTTTTTCTTCAAAGTACTTTCCCCTCTTCCACATGTGTATGAATGAAAAGATCTGTCCACCTATGGGGGTACAGTATTTTATGAATGGAGCAACAGTGGGTGCTTTGCCTTTTGTAACTGAGGCAAATGATATTTTTCTTTAATAGGTTCAGGAAAAAGTTACAGAAATTACATCATCGGGATGGGATAGGAAATGGAAAATTTATATGCACGAGATCAGCTTCATTCAGAGAGGGACTCAGTTCTCAGTCACTAGATTTCTGGGATTTTCTGTGTCTCTGAGCATGGGTCACTCAAAACCTTCTCCCCTGTTTTGTTACAATATTAAGGCAGTAGCATGATAGTGGAAAAACACACAACTCCCCTCTTGCCCTAACAAAATTCCAACCACTGAGAGACATACACAAAGACACGTATACACACACACCATCTCTCACATGCATTCACTCAATCCAATTTTCTCTTCTCTCCAGCTGAAAATGAAGCTGCAGCCAACTTATTGGAGCAAACAAATGTATGGTCTCTTTCTCTTTTAAAAGGATGAAGTTATCTGTATTCCCTCTTGATGAAGGAACGTCAATCCTTGTCTACCTTATTCCTTTACTGCAGAAATTGTCACCTTCAAAATTAATGGTCTTTTTCAGAGAAGAGTGCCTATCTCAAAGCATTTATCTGATAGAGTGGTTAACATTTTTCCAAAGAATCATCCTCCATCAGGAAATACTGTTTCATTGAAATTGAAAGTTTTAAGTGAACATGCTGATTTTTATAGTATTTGACAGAAAAATTTAAATGTTTCAAATAAAACCAGAACATTGGGCTTTCTCAGTTGATTTTGTCCTGATGGGACAATCTCGTTCTATTTCCATTTGCACTTGTTTTAAAACTTGATTTCTAAATAATGCAATATTGTTTCCTATAATTCAATATTATATTCTAATGTGCTGAGATTGTCTGGCTGAACTGTTTTGACATTGGTGAAATTAATTTTTTAGTAACAGAGATCTAGATCTTTAGAAATATATTTACTTCAAAATTTCTTCTCAGAATTTCTTCTTTAAGTTGCAGATTGAAAGGAAGTGAAAATGTTTCCCCAAAGAAGAAATTTTAATTTTTGATTAAATGTCTAATAAGCAGACTAGTTCACGTCGACAGTTTTATATATAGTAAGATTTTTTAATCTCTCTCGATGCCAGTAGTTCAGACTTCTGGAATGATTATAACACATGGAAAACTTCCACATACACATGTTCAGATATGAATTACCTGCAGTCTACACGTTACAGGTTTTCTTACTTAAAGAAGAAATTTTAAGCAGAACTATTAGTATCTGGTTGTAGTATATTATTTAAAGTTATAACACACATATGTGTGTTTGTGTGTACATTTCTGTATATTTATTCATATCCATCCCAAGAACTATTGTTAAAAAGAGTGTTAAAAGAGTGTTTTTACTATACATTTATTTGCTAGAGTAAATGTTTCCCTCCCAGTTTTATACCTCATGTAGTAAGTTGTGAACTGTGATAACTTAAGAAAACTTTGGGTAAATCCATTGTATTAAGCCTCCCAGTTTGACTAAGTGATATTTCGGAATCTGAAGCCAAATTTCTTCCAGTATTGTTGCTATAGCCAAAGCAGCTGCATTTACTGAATTGCAAAGGTAGTTTGTCTCTTGTGATTTCTGCATTAATATGAAATTTTATGGTAGTCTTAGGTACTGCTTATATTGCAATAAGAGTGTCAAATAGCCTAATTATAACATGATTGATTCCCTGGTTGGCAGAGGTGAAAAGTTGTCGAGCAGGAAAGATGATAAATGGATGAGACCTCTGCTTGGAAATACTAAATCCCTCAACAGACTCTAGTTTTACCTTAGGTAGCAAGCAGTGATAATGTTTGGAGGAAGCTACACACTTCACACATGCTTTTACCAAAGTTCAGACATCTACCAACCATGCCGTGGCCCAGTCTCCTGGCTCAGATGTTAGAACATAAAAAGAGACAGCTTTGTCACCTCCTTTTCTTTGCCTTTGAAATAAAAAAATCCACACATATAAAGCCACCTCCACCATCATCCCCATCCTTCAGAGGGGCTATTTTTCTTCTGCCTTTACCCAACTAAAATTTTTGCTGCTTATTCTTAGAAGTTGAATTAAAAGCGAAAAAAAGAAAAAAAAAAAAGGATTGGTCAACACTGACATGTCTCCAGCTATGAATTTAAAAAGTTTATCTTTCTGGTACTTCTCAGATGGTGACCACTCACACTCCCCAAACTGAGCAGAAATTTAATTTGAAAAGCTTCACTGTTTCTTTTGCATGAAAGACAAAATTCTGCAGAACATAGAACAAACATCCGTTGATATTTTCAAGAACCCATAGTCAGGAATATAAATTTATTTTTTTTAGTTTTACAGTGCTTTGAAGTTATGAAAATCATTATTAACTCTCTGGAATTCCTTGTGGTAGCATTAGCCATGATGAAATCAGTTATGGTAAACAAGGAGTTCTTTATGAGTACCTCCATAGTACTTACAATGTAATTCAGCATTAAATGACTGTAAAGTATCGTAACTTTTAGCATCAGCTGAGAGATGGTACAGTTCACATCTGCATCAAGACACAACCCCCAAGTGAATTTAAGAGAAAAAAAGTGTTACACTGTTGTAAGAAAGTCTTATGTTGAAACAGCAAGGCTTTTCTTGCCTCAGGCTACAATAGCTACTAGTTTAACTCAATGGTCAGAGCACTCCCTGGGGAAAAAAGAAGCCTTAATTCTACTGCTGGCAGTAGCTTTCCCTTTGTTAGCAGCACATGTACAAAATTATTTTTAGAATAACACCACATGTATTAAACACTCCCTCCAAGATGATTTTTAAAAACAATGCTCCGTCTGTGCAAACGAGATTTTGGCAAACACAAACTTATATGCAGAAATTACATTTGGGTACGGAAAAAGACTCTTTTCACTAACCTAGATAGATATTTAATTTCTATGGGATAAATTGCATGCTACCTATTCACTAACATAATTTTCCCACTGATGATTGACATTTAGATATCAAAGAGGAAAAAAGATAGCATAACATTAGATTGCACATCTCGGAGGAGTAAAAGGTATTCATTAGACTAGGTATTCCAGCAAATGGCATGCTAAAGTCTTGACAAAAATCATGTCAAAAGTCATGTCAATCTTTTTTTTTTGCTACCTCAAAAGCACATCTGTCTGTGGATGACAATCACTCATACTGGCACCTGAAATATAACAAATAATACCCACACTTGAAAAGATGAAAGCTTGAGTCAATGTACGATACACTGCATTGCTGACTGGTATTCAAGGACATGAAAATGCAAATAAACAGGGCTTGAGCATTCCCACAGGGCCGGTGTGCAGCTGAGGGGCAGTATGCAAAGAAGGAAACTATGGCAAAGGAACTGAGGCGCTTGCAGGGTGTTTAACCCTCCAGAAAGGGTGTGATGCACAAAGAGCAGGAAATCCCTGGAGTGGGGGCAATTGCCACATGTTCCTCTTCCAGAGAACTTCTTTCAGCCAGTTCAGAAATAGTATATCCTGGCTCCAGAGAGAATCCAGGCAACTCCCTGTAGCCGAAAAGAAGATGGTGTCTTTGATTAAACCTCAACAATCTTTGTGCAAGGGTTAAATCAGAGGGAGAAATGAGGAACAGTTTTTTAGACTTTCAACAAGGATGGAAAACACAGTAAGAATTCTCCCCCTGGGAAAAAGCCAGGACCTATGTAATAAAAAAATAATAATAAAAAAAATAGAGTGCTGTGTTGCAGAGTAACTGGATGGAAATTACTTCCTCACACCAGACTGAACTATTGGGAGGAGATGCACTATGTATGGGAACACATATCCTGCAGTTAGTATCTAGTTATGCTTCCCTCAAAATGAATAATGCTAACAACATAACAAGAGGAAAATAGTACAGGAAAGGAGGAAGATTGGCATTATCAGTGTTCATTAACCCAAACTATAATGCTTCCTTTAAATATTAAATAACTTTCTATCATTAGAAATACAATGTGAAAGGCTAAAGAAATTTATTATATGGTGGGTTTTTTTAAAAGATTTTTTTCTTAAAAGACAATGAGAAAAGCAACACAGCTCCTTTAATCCTGTAATCTCTCTGGTAGCAATCAGCTTGGGGTACATTTCGGCTTGTTCACTTGTCATCTACATTAAGAGTCCTTCAATGAGCTTTTCTTTTAAAGTAAATACAGAATGACACGTTTATAATTAGATCTCCCTGACCATTCCTTTTTAGGTTTGAAGGATATGAGATGCGGACATGTCATGCAGCCCCTGCTCCTGATCAGTGTGCTAAGGAGCTTAGACTTTTACTGTTGATTAGTGAATTGTAAAACAACCAACAAAATACACTATGGGTGATGCTGGTTCAGACATTCCCTCCATGCAGGAATAGTCAGAAACTCAAGAAGAGTTTTGAGCCACACTGAAAAACAAAAAAACTTCAAACCAATCCTGAATTTCAAGTAAAGATTATTCAAATATTTAAGAAAAATGTAAGCCCCTGTGAACACAGCAGCAAGCAAAAGTGCTGTTTCTGTTGAGCCTAGGAGCAGTAAGCATGTTTTAAGATCATTAGGAATACATTATAGTATTATATGTTACTGTTTGTAATTCCACTTGAAAGTCAACTCATTTCTTAACATTAATTGTCGTTCAAACTGTCCATAACATTATTTGTTACTAAGGGTTAAAATGACACTTTTTTGTCTGTTCACTTTAGTTCAGATTTGGTTTTAATCACTCATGGTTTTGGTGTCTATGAAAAAATTTCTCAACAAATGAAACATATAATTTGCTTTGATAGTCTAGGAATATCCTAATGATGGTGAATTTTCATGAGCTTTTCAAAATACGAACTGTATTCCAATAGAGGGTTCTATGCTTGCCTGCTTTCTTTCTTAATATATAGGACAAAAAGCTATTTTCACTGCCTTAGAACAAAAATCAGAGATAATTGCCCCAAATATGTCCCTTGGCTGTATTCACTGATCAGGGAAAAAAAAAAATCATGCAGTTCTTCAGCTATGTGAATAGAACTTTCCTAAGGGAAGTCAACTTTCGGGATTTAGTGAATCAGCAATATTTTTTAGCCTTCTGGTTTTTACCAAGCCTATTCAGCACTAACATGGACACCTGGGGCTTCAAATCTCCCTTCTATGAAGACTACAATGTAAAACCAGCCAACGTTTGCTACTGTTCCGACCTCCCTCACAGCAGCAGGAAAACAGTCAATAACTTCCTACCTTTTTCATCACAAGACAAAGCTTTCTATCCCAATCTTCTACTGTCAACAAAATCTCACTTACCTGTATTTATTTTGTCCTACATTCTACACTTCATCAAATTTTCACATTAAGTGACTCACTTTATCAACTGCCCACCCAAGATCATCTAGCATTTTAATATCAATGCTCAGTTTATAACTGAAACTTACTATTTACCACCTCTTGTCCATCAAATCTCTTTTCAAAAAATAATACTCTTACAAATCCCAGGAATTCTAATCCTTCAGTTCTTATAACTATGGCTACTCCAATAAGTGCTAAATAAAACATGACCAGTGACTGAGCTCCAGTCTTGACGCCTTTTCTACTCTACCCCCAACTTGGCCATGGGCCTCCTCTGGGCTCTCACACAACTTTGTGACCATAAAGCAGAATTATTTAATATTTGCAGGGAGGAATTCAAGATGTCTGAAATAAGGGCTGTGTTGTACCTCACCAGAGAAATATTTCAATTGCATGAAAATTGTGCACACTGATTTCCCTGGAGTACAATATGAGAGCATATATGGGGTATTTGATGCCATAAAGCCTTCAGCAAAAGTGCTGGAGGGTTATAAAAAAAAGCAAAATCTGTTGCAGTCCTTGCATTTGCTGTACCTGCAGTACAGGTAATGGACCTTGGAGTGCACTGTTTCATGCTCAGGGATTGGGGAAAAATCCAAATTGGGCTGAGCCAGAACAATGCTCTGGATCATGTTAACAGATATACAATAAAGTGATCCCAACAGTCAGTGATCCACTGCCCAAGACTGCTCTCTGTCCATGTCTTATTTTGCAGTATTAAATGTGTACCTGACAGAAAAACATATTTATTTCCTGTAGGAAAATGGCAGTTAGAAAATTAAATAATCCATAGGACAAGTAAACTCATAACAAAATACATACTTCTTCAGGCAACTAAATATCAAAGACTGAATCTAAAAGTTTAATTCCAGCATTGTGATCAACTTTCAGATTAAGAAAACCAGAAATAGGTGTCTATATGTGATCTACACATTGATACAATAAGGCCAAGGGAGTCAAAGAGCTATTGCATTTATGTAAGGTAGACTCTTAAACTAAGTTCAGCTAATACAAGTGACTATTGACTGCAACAGGAACACAGATAACATTCTTACATGTAGGTAGGTCTATGGTGAACCCCATTTCTTCTGCTTACTCATTGATACCTAGTGCTGAGATGCCCTTGGGCACTTTGTCTTGCCTCATGGAGTCACTGCAGAACGGCACAGATCAGTATGTTCCGTGTCATATCTGACAATTCATGTGCAAGTATCAAGTGCAATTTCAAAAGGCATGTGACTAAATAACTGTAAATGGCACTAAAGTTGATAGGGAAGATGTTGTTGTCATCAATAGTATGCCTTAATTGCATATGTCTACTCTTTAGAAGTCACAGGCCAACATCCAAGAGAAAGAGAAGCTCAATAATTTTTTCATTT
>VZTM01041635.1:272-28424 GCA_013400555.1 Jacana jacana | reverse complement strand
TCACAACTACCTGAAAGGAGGGTGTAGAGAGGGAGGGGCTGGCCTCCTTTCCCAAGTAACAAGTGACAGGACAAGAGGAAACGGCCTCAGGTTGCACTAGGCAAGGTTCAGATTGGATAGCAGGAAATTTTTTTACACAGAAAGGGTTATTAAGCATTGGAATGGGCTGCCCAGGGAAGTGGTTGAGGTGTGGAAGTATACAAGAGATGGTTTGGCATGGTGCTTAGTGACATGGTATAGTGTTGGGGAAGGAGGGGGTGTTTGTTGGATCTGTTTTTTGGTGGTTATTGTGTTTTGGTCTTTTTATCAGAGTTAGGTTGATGGTTGGACCAGATGATCTTAAAGGTCCCTTCCAACCTAAATAATTCTATGATTCTATGGTTGCTCTCCTGAATGCATCACCAAGATTCTAATTACAGATATGATAACAATAACAGATTTTTCATGTTGCAGGCTGAATGAAGTACCATGGAATTAATTATGTCATTTATTAGCTAATTTAGTTCATCTGGCTTCCCTGGGTAAGAGCACGTATGAACATAAAGGGATAAAAGAAATTGATGCCAACCTTTGTTTAAATACCTTGGTATCTCTGAAATCTAGACAGCATGTCCCAGACTCCAGCTAAGCAACTTGATGCTTCACTGGACATACTCACATAATATGAAACGTTTTCCTCTATGTAGTTCACATATTGTAAAAAAAATGGGTTCTGTTATTTCAAGACTCTGTCAGAGATGGCCTTTAAAATATCTTTGGCTCCCAAATAAGTAAATAAAATTTAGAGGCAAGATGATGATCATCAGACTAGTTTGCTGTTGCTCAAACCAGAAATATGCTTTTATTGCCAGAACTGTAAATCCATTTAGACAAAAGAAAACAAAACAAAACAAAACAATCCTTTTAATTAGACTGGGATAAAATGAACAGATGTCCTGGTTTGATCACAGTGCCTTTTATAGCAAATTATCTCATTGATATTGTCTTAAGCAGAACATCCAGGAAGCTGAGATAAAGTAGCCAATTTTTCAGAAATGCAGTCTATTTTTGCATGCACATGATAATTTTGCACAGTAGCAACACCATGCTCTGACACATTAACTTCCATTTCTCAACAGGAAAGAAAATGGAGAATTATTCCTACTCTAGACAAATTCCAAGATGGCCAGAGGGGGAAGAAAGTATGATAGCAGTGATATTTTATGGCTAGATACATGCTTATGTACTACCTAAGCTACAAAAAAATAATAAATTGTATCCATGATGATGACTTCCAAAGTTTTCTTACTTGCACTTCTGTTGTTTTGAGTCAAACATTTTAATTAACCAATGATCTACACAAAAATTCAGAATAATTCCGTTAAATTGCTTCCTGTACAATGTAAAATATTTAATAATTTAGATTTTAAGTTTTTTGTATAAAACGAAATTTCAAAAGTAAAATTTATGATTATTTTGATTTTTAAAATAACAGAAAATGGTAACATTTAATTATCTTCTATCTGATCTCCTTCTCCCACCACCCCAAAAGGAAAAAAAATCTAAATCAGAAGAATGACAAATCTTGACATATTTTCCCTTATACTGACTTGACTTTACCATTAACAAATATGGTCCCTCCAAAGTTGTATGGAGCTGGTCTGGGCTTAGAGCTGAGAAGCCTGGGGTGCTAGGTAGGCTCAGAAACCCAATTCCTCTCCTTCAAGAACCTGAAGGCATTTTCCTTTGAAATATTACTTTAACTTGCTCAGGTACCAGGCAAAACCTCTTCATTAATCCTAGGCCTCGCATAAGAACCCCACACCTCAAGAGCCATGGGCTGGCCACTGCTCACCTGGAAGAATGACAGCCTGCTCTCAGCTCGAGCCTTTCTGCAGCTGAAAGAATAATCCATAACACAAAGAGGCTAAATACAGTACCAAGTCCTTTTTTTTTTATTACTGTTATTTAAAGATGTATAAAGAATAAAATAAATTTACTAATTTCTTTTTCTACATTGAGCAAGTTTATGATAAACATTTGGTTTACTGCATAGCATCCAAAAGGGCTGCACATATCACTTCAAAAGCTGATTTTTTTCTCGTAATATTGTTATTATTAATGAGGCCAGTTAACAATCTGGACATGTGTGTCTGTGAGAGATTCTGCAAAAAAAATTTGTTCCCAACCCACAAGCCAAAAAACAGTCACTGAAGTTAAAACATGCCTAATACTGTTCTCTTGCAAATATATATGAAACAAAGCCATACTATCTATGGAAGCAACTTTTTGAGATGAAGCACTGTATTATAGATGCTCCAGTGGAGTAGATTAGCAGAATACTGGGGAAAAAAACAGTTCACACAAGTGAGTATCCATTGCTAAACAGAGGGTAGAGTAATGTTGTTGGGACTTCTAAAGTCACACCGGTTATTTGAACAACATTGCTGATCAAATAGTTCATCATGGATAACGTTCATTGCAAGCATTGGAACATTGTCCACAATATCTTCTAAGGATTTACTAAAGTATTTCAATGCAAAATCTGAACCCTGAAAATGTTATGGTTAGAAGTAAAGGTCTGATCCGGTTGCCCTAATTTTTCATCCTTTGGAGCATTAACCAGCCCCATATGTTCCAGTATTCATAGCTAGGATTGCCCAAGAGGCATCTATTATTGCTGCTTCATGAATACATTTTAGAATAGGAAGATAATGAATAATAGAGCATTAAGAACTACATGTTCTCAAATTAAGATTGCACTATTTATACACTTCAGCAAAAGAATGTTTTCTGTATTTCTGTTTTCCCAGTTCGCTTTCCCAGTTTAGTTTCTGGGAAATTGATAGCAGGTTTTCTCACATGTTCTCTGCTTGCTTCTGAGGTCTCAGATGAACTCTGAAGTTCATAAAACACCGTTATTTGCCAACATTTTTATAAATTCCTGGCCACAGTCCAAACATAACCAATGACTAAATTGATTTGGAAAATAAAAATAATCTGAGCCAACCAAAATGTTCATCATGTTCTTTTTTTTAATTGTTCTTTTAAAAATAAATCCTAGCTATGTATTTTATTATTTAGCTACAGCTATTCTGAAAGAAACCCCCTTTAATAACCTGTCATCCAATGAACTCTCAGTCTTCTGAGGAGCTTTACTGTATAAAGTGATAAGAGAACTTTTCAATTCTGAAATGAATTATACCGCAGGCATTCCTGTGTTCAGTGTGCTTCTCTTTATGTGAAAGCTGTGCCAGGATTCTTGGTATTTTTATATAAAATACATATCTTTGAATACATTATAAAAATATTTATACTCATAGATGAATATAAGTGCATTGAAGGAAGGAGCCAGGAATACCACTTATGATTAATGTCACCTCTTCCGAGGCTTTGTTGTTAGATGCTTACAGCTTGAACAGGTTTCAATGCCTAAAGCCAAGATTTTCCATGTCAGATTTCATCAGAAGCCTGAAAATTTTAAGAAAAAAATAATGAACTAAAGCAGTTCAGACATCTCTGAGAAGGAGGTTAAGGGAAAATACTTATCAGCAAAATGAGCATTTGTCCTCCTTCTATACATTTCTGTGACCTTTTCTTTGAAGAGGTCTAACACCTGTTTTAGAGCGCAGTAATTTGGAGGGTGAATGTATATGTGCTAAAGCTCTTTTTTCCTGAATATCAGAATTTAATCATGTTATTCTCTTCCCTGGGAAGACTATAGTAATTATAATTACAAATATTAGACTAAAATAATACTGTAATGAGAGTGGTTCGTGTACTCTTAGTGTAAAGGGAATGCTAAACAAAAACATTGTTCATGATGAAATTTCATCCCTGCTGCTAAAGGAAATTGCATAATACAGATAACAGATGCAAGAAGTCCTACACTGAAATGAATCAGTCTCTTGGCTAAGGCTCTTCTACTGAAGGGTGCTCCTAGGACGTCAGCCATCCAGGCCTTAGAAACCTTCTCCTGTTTCTAGTTTGAACTTACTAGCAGTCACTTTACACCCAGTTTTTCTTATGCCAACATTATTTTTCAGTTGTTCCTCTGTTCCTCTTTGGCTGTGGTTGCTCAGAACAGGCACGTCTTCTCTCAACCTTTGTTTCACAGTGGGAAATAAGCCAAATATCTCTCCTATGATCACCTCAGTAGCTCCTCTGTCAATATAATCCAGAGGAACCAAGGTAACTGTGAACAGTAAATCAGATGAAGTACATGAACGCCTTTGCAGAAATGTTGTAAAATTTCCTTGTTTCTGCTAGAAACACCTTCACTGAAGTCACATTTGTCCTTTCCTTAGCCCATTGTGTTTCATGTTTATAGGTGACTCTCTAATCAGCTAAAGGAGAAAAATATTTTTCCATGTCAGCCATTTTTAGCTGAAAAGTGCCTGAGAAATCAACTTCATAAACCTGTAAGACTACATAATTTGTACTATTTTATTTAATCGCATTTTTATTTATACGGTTCTTATTGTCATTCTTTTCATCCTGTTCTTCAGTTTTGAAAAGAACTCAGAACTTTTGGTTACAGACAAATTTCATTTAGTATCAGCAAAGTTAATTAAGCTGCTTTAATTAAATAAAACCCAGGATGACCATTTTAAATTCGTTCTTTGAGAAAGACTAGAGCCTAAACAGGGCTGTCTACAATCAGCTTAGTTTTAGCAAGGTTTTCCCAACTTATTGTTTTTCTCTAATGCCTGTTGCCTCTGATTTGGATAGTTTGGGGCATAGAGCATTGTATTAGTCTAACTAAATAAGATCTACTGCATTAATCTTGTCTAAAAATGAAATTGCGTGGTAATCTAGGCAACTAATCTCCTATGTTAAATTTAAATCATCTTCCATTTTATTTCAAATTTCTGCAGTTCTTAAAATGCTTTACAAAATCTATACATTATTGGGATCATGCAAAAATTACCCATTTTTGCTTTATATTTGTGCATTTCCAGTATTCCCATTTATTAGATTCAGTTACTGTCCTTCTTACTGGCCCCGTAATTTAATATTCCAGTCCCTTCTATATTCTGAAATGGAGATTGTTTTCTTCTATATGAGTACATTTACTGAGATTTTTTTTGTATATCTCAAAAAAAAAAAAATTTCCACATCTCTTCCTCCATTCTAGTTATCCATTATCCTTACCCTTGTGCTCAGCACTACCTTTATTAAAATCTGAGAAAGAATATTAATCTAATTCTCAGAACAACTTTGACAAAAAATGTTACTGATGTCTGTAGGAAAATTTGGACAAAAATAAAATTAAATTATGAAAGAAGTCAATCTGAGCTATTATTGTACATTGAAGCCATGTAAAAATATTTAGTTTTTCAGATATTTCCAAGTGAAACTAGAGTGTTTCAACTGAGAAACATATTTGGGAGATTTATTTGAGTCCAAAAGTCCAAAGTAGAGCTTGAGAAACAACAGAGGAAGTTGAAAAGAAAGAAAACTAGGATCAGGTTGACCTGGATATCATCAGTTTTGATTTTGGCACTAAGCTTACTACCCACATCCAAAAACATCAGCATTTGAAAGCATTAATTCAACCCAGATTGGTGGAGCATCCCTTCCTTAGTAGGTATAGTTTCCATCACCTTCAGTCAAGCCCCTCTTCTTCTTTGACTGCCCAATCACCACTTCTGGTCGTGGACCAAAATGTCTAAGCCACAGTCCTGTTGGTTCTCCAGGTAATTGACCATTCCCTCCACTTTGCAAACAGCAGAGCTTCAGTTTCTTGTACCATCCTTAACACTACACCATAAGCTAACTGCTGATATCACCAATGACTTTTAAATTACCCCTGATTTTGATGTATCCAGTCTTTCTGTAACACTATACCAATTTAAGCAGACCTAATCAGTGCAGGTCTCTACAGCAAGAAAATAAACCCTATCCACTGCTCTGAAGCACTTGGAGCTAGATCTGCAGGGGGATCCAGCAGTCCCAAATGGATATAGGAAATGCTGACAAGAGACTTGAACTCTCTCCTACGCTTAGGTATCTATCTGTAGTCAGAGTTGGAAGACATAGGAATCAGATTATAAACTCATCCTGATTAAAAATAATATTTATTTATGTACAAATATGCTGGCACTGAAAGCATGTGCTCAGGGAGTGGAATGGGCCATTTTAACAACTTGCTAACCTAAATTTGCATTCTGGTGGCTAGATGCCTATCCCAGAGAATGATTAAATTTATTGGCTTTCACTAGGTGCAATAAAGGCACAGGATCACTGGATTTAAATTCATAGATTTATTAATATTAAGATCTACAGAATATTTCACAACCATCTGAGAGAAGATTCTCCCTTATTTAGTGTATTATAACAGAAACTTTAACTCCTCAGTTTCTAAACCCTGTAGGAAAAAAAAAAAAATCACATTTCTTGACCTAGTCATCAAAATTTTTCATATTTGAAGGCCATGAACAATATGTCCTGTACCTTAGATAGCCAGGAGGAGACACTGATTGCCCATGCAGGATGTAGTTGAACTGAGGCACTGCTGTGTCCCATGGCATCCTCAGCAGGGGTACCAGTTATCCAAGAAAGTTGTGTTAACACTACCCACTGGTCATGCTGGGGCTGTGTGCACCAGCAGGGAAGCACTTTCTACCTCCCCAACACTCATGGAGAAAAGCTTTCACAATGATGTGAAGACCGGAAGGGTAAGAAGAAAACCCAGTGGGCTCCTAAACTGATTTTGTCAGGATCACATTACATATTCTGGCACAGAAGTTGTTGCAAACCGTTTGTACACCTTGTGCAGTTCAAGACACAACCTGGATGCCATGATGTCATTTATCAGAAAAACTGTCAGTTATTACTTGTGTCAGCAATAAAATAATAAGACAGACAAGTCTTCAATAATACATAGCAATCATCCATAATTTAAATGAGGCCATCTACAAAATAATACTGCTACGTCCCACATACAGCTGAATTGACAAAGGAAGAGACTCTAGTAATTCACTACAAATCTGCCAGGAATCCCTGGGTAAGTAACAAGCGTGAACAGCCAGTAACATACCCAAAAAGCATGGCTTGCTGTAATCCATCCTTTTGTTTGAGGGGAGGAGAGTGGCTCACGTTCTAGAACGGCCTTCACACCTGGGGAAAACTACAAAGTTTCTCATAAATATACATAAATATAAAACTACAAAGAATCATAAATATAAATATAAAAGCAGAATTTGGCTTGCCAAGACTGCCTTCAAGTCACAGCCTGTAAGAACAGACACATTTAAATCGTTGGAGAGCTAAGTTGCAAGCTAAAATCATACCGGTTTTATATTTGTGACCAAAGTACACAAATATCATTAGAGTAGAAGTAAAGACACAAATGACTAAAGGGACCACTGACCATTCTGAAAGATGTTGGGAAGAAACAGTCCCAGCATTTTGCCACCTAATCAATGGGAGTGTTTCATCTCTATGCATCAGTGAAAATAAGTATTTTAAGGAAGGTCAATATGGAGAGCTGTAGCTGGGCATATATTTTACAGAAGGATCCTGGAATCCAAAAGAAGTTCAATTTCACTGGGGTTTGCCATTGTGTCCTTTGGCATCAGAGTAGTGAAACACTTTCAGAAAATTTGAAATATATGCCACAGAAGGTAGCTGGGACTGGGGAAACAGTTTGGAGATGAGAACATATACAGCCAGCTCAGACTGCAGAGCTTGGAGACCATAAAGGTGGGAATCCTGAAAAAAATTGTTTCCATGAAAAATAACATAGAACAGATTTAAGCTATAATAAAATATTTAGAAGTATGGCATACCTATTCTGAGGAAAGGTATAAGCAGGTTATTTCTAGATAACTTGCCTCCAGATAATTTATTTAGTAAGTACATCCTTTTAAGTATTAGTTTCTCATTAAAGTCTCACAGACATGAAAGAAAAGAAGTGATTTCTAATTCTGAAAGTATTTCAAGTATCTAAAGTTGTTTTGTTTTTTGTTGTTTTTTTTTTTGTGTGAAGGTACAATAATAACAGTCCATAAGCAGCACATCATCATTTGTGACTAATCAGCAAATTCAGCTGGCGCATAAATTGACAAGAAATGTCATCAGTGTAAATTAACGTTTTCAACCCATTAGAAAAGAGCACCAGCTTCATGTTACAACTGAAAGAATGGCTCCGTTTTGGAAAGTCATTCACTATCATGCTATAGACAATGACCCCTGTCAAAAGATTTAACAAAGTTCACAGGTCAATGCAGTGGGAGGATCTCTGCTGTCCTGACTCTTAGTAATAGTCTAATCATGCAGAAAAAGTTTTAAGTGTTGATAATTTAGTGAATGAAATTCATGCCTTTTGACCCTGAATAAAGAGACGAGGGAGATTCATCTTGTCTTCAATTAAGTTTAAAGCTATTTTTAAACACCTCATCTGAGCCAAGCGGCACAGGATCTCAGCATTTTTAATGCAGTTTTCAAGCTGCATCATAAATTAAATCTGCAGATACAGGATGTTGGGAAAAGTTTTTCACACAACAGCCGTGAAATCCTCATCCTGCTGAAGTCGATGGGAGTGCTGCCATGTCTTCAACAGGGTCTGGACTTCAGCCATATTGTTTAAAGTCTCGGAGCGCTGTCTTGGCTACGCTACCCACATGCTGTTCCCAATGGATTCACTGGCAGAAAAAAAAAGATAACACGTAAATGCTGAATATTGCAGCTGAAGAAGGGATGATATCACAATCTGAAGAATATGTCTGACTTCAGTTAGGATATTTCTAAGATGCAGAAACCATTTCATTAGGTTAAATGAATCAATAATGGTACTCAACCCATCAGCCCTGAAACTGTTGTCAGCCTGTGTTAAGATGCTACATGAAGGTTTGATAGCACCCTAAATGTAAGGAACCACATGGGTTAGTAGTGTGTCTGCACAGTAGAAAAACTATAAAAATAATCCACTCTGTGAACTACATAGATCAGAATCATACCCAGAAATCGCCACTCTAAAAATCTGGGATAAAGATACCCTAAACCTGAAGAGCACCTATTTGAAATTTCAGTAAAGATAATATAGCTGATGGTGCCCATAGACCTTCTTTTCTTTCTGTAGTGAGATGCAGAGGGTATGCTGTATGTATTCAAAGCTGTAACCAAGACTTTTGCAGACTTCAGACCATTTTGCTCCATGGGTCAGAGATGGCAGGAGCAGTGCTGTGTCCCTGAAATGTCATAGCCAAGGCCGTAGCAAGGGGGCAAGAGAGGAAGGGAAAAGTGTCCCAGGTCTCCTGCCTTTGAGCCTGCAGGTGAAAGGAGACAACTAGAACACAACAGTGGCCAGAATGTCTCTTTAAGTCCCTCCTCATAGCTTAGACAAAGTTGGGGCGGCAAAAATTGCCTTTGTGATTGAGCTTGTTTGACTCTTAGGGGTATTTTTACTCTGCCAGTGTTTCTATGCCAGCTGGTGTACTCCACAAAAGCTACATCTGTGGAAAAGGAGCTCTGCCAGCCCGGTGATTTTGGGTTCCTGTGTGGCAAAACATTCTCAGTGTAATCAAAATCTTACTCACATGTTCATTTTAAACTCTCCCCAGTTTCAGTGGAACTATGTATCTATGCAAAATTAAATACTTATGTCAAGTGTTTGCAGAACAGAGCCTAAAGGTAGAAGAAAAGCTTAACTGGAAATAGGTGTGACATAAATTGTTTATATTTTGCCTTTAGCTAGTGTAGCATGTGTCTATTATCATTATTTTTTCATCTTAACTATCCCACTGAAGACTTAGGGGAGCATACCTATTAATTATGTCATTACGCTACTCTCTGGTTCTGAGTATGGCCCAGGTTTGCCCTACTAGCCGTCACAGTCCTCCAGGTCCATCAACCTTCCAGCCATCACATAGAGCTTGCTGGCAATCTGCTTGTCCTGCCCGTCATCACCAATGGTGTCACCAGGTGCAGAGAGCCTTCTGCCTCCAGGTATTGGAGAACGATGAGGTCTAGCTCATACTATTCCTTCCCCTAGACCAGCAAGCATCCCTGGGCCAAAGCCAGCCACATGTTAGCTGTTAGCTCAGGCTGCTTATAAATAACATGTTCATGTTAATAGCTGTAAAGTTTTTCCTGGGCTAGGCATTCTGCTTTCCACTTTGATAGGAGCATGTTTTTGTTTGGGGAGGGTTCCTCAAGTACCTGATGGGATCTACCAACTGAGTCAAACTAAATCAATCTTGCACCGGGTGCATGCATGTGTGTCTGTGTGCAACAAGCAGCAGCAGTTTAAACCCAAATCTGGCACACCCTGTTCAGACCTTTCCCCCTTGAAGTCTGTCTCCTCTTTGTGTCCTCTTTTCTTTATTTCTCATGTGGAAAAAAAATCTCTTCCTGACTCGATTTCCTGCAGGGGAAATTAATTAGAAGTAGTTGTTGATTCCCCCTGGAGCATGTGTAGCATGAAGGAATCTCTGAATGTGATGTTAAAGACCAAAAGGGCCAGAAATTCAAAGACTTTTTGATACTCCAGTTTTTAAGAGTACTGGCACAGACACATCAGATCTTGCTCCATAAAAACAGGAGGGGCTGCACTGGAGGCATCCATACTCAGCTCCCCAAAGTATATCTGTAGGGAGTATGGTACAGCCAGGGCTGTGTCTTGAGTGTGGCCTGGGGAGCATGGCTGGGATCTATGTCCTTCACTCCTTCCTCAGGTGATGCCTCCAGTGCATCAGAGAGAGGAGCAGCATCCCCAGCTGTGAGGAAGCCATTGCCTTCAGGCAGCAGGGGGCTGAGCTGAGCAGCTCTACACATCACAACAAAGACCTCCACGGGATAGTTTCCAAAACCATGCCCAGCACAGACCTTTTTGAGAGCACAATTTAAGCTGCATCAAACACCATATGCAAGCATTAGGCCCTGAAAATTTACAGATGTGTAACCTCTTCATCAAGGTTTCCCAATGGACTGCATCATCCTGGTGATGACGGGCAGGACAGGCAGATTGCCAGCAAGCTCTATGTGATGGCTGGAAGGTTGATGGACCTGGAGGACTGTGACGGCTAGTAGGGCAAACCTGGGCCATACTCAGAACCAGAGAGTAGTGTAACGACATAATTAATAGGTATGGTCAGGACAATTCCCCCTCCATCCTGCTTTGAAAGGAGACAGTTTGGGTATGACCATTCTTCAGGGGCTTAAACAACCTGAGAGCCAAGAGCTACCAGGAAGAAACTATGACCAGAGGAACTCCACTTGATGTTACACAGACAGGAGCCAGTGTTGCTGTGGGGACATGGTTTTGAAAGGACTTTTTTGGGCTGAGACTAGCAGGGCACTTTGTTGTATGGAGCAGTTAGATCTCCCAGCTTCAGTCTTTAGGATTAACTTGCTTATTGAGACATCACCTATCCCCTGACCTCCATGGGAAACACCCTGCCTACCGCACATTCCCGTAGGCAGACCAACCTGCCCCATGCCCCCAGCTGCTCCACTTTTTCACCATCATCACTCCACCAGTAGCCGTGCCATGACAGGGGCAGAAAAACCACTACCCCCAGGTCCAAAGACACGGGGAAAGCATTCAGGCTCATCTCGGTGCTGGCACCACTCAGAAATGAGCCACCAGCCACCCACCACTTGCACTGCAGCAAACAGGAGCAGCTTCCCTACACCACCTCTTCATCAAGAATAACCTCTCTTGCTGGTCAGACGCTCCTCTTCCTGAATATATCAGTCTTTTAGCAAGGAGCTCCTCAGTAAAAGTTAAGAAATATAGCCTGGCCTTCAGGCTCCACTTTGGGCTTTGTCATTAGCCAGTGACAAGCAACTCATTAAGAAATATTCTGTATTTTTTCTGTAGGTTCCTGTCTTGGCACTTGTAAGATTACAGCATGTGACAGAGCGGATGGGCGTTAGCCTTTTCAGCCTGACAGCTACGCGTACAGATTGCTGCTTGAGCCACAGGGCATCTTCTGAAAGAAATCATCCTTGCAGAGCATGATAGATGGACAGAAACTTGAAACATCTGCAAAGGCTGTAAAAATCCCATGTTAGGAGCCCGTTCAGAGTGATGAAATGCACAGCGTCCATGAGACAGTGATCTATAGGGGCTGCCCTCTGCTTGCTGCTCTGCCACAGTGAGCCGGGGTTCAGCTGTCCCTCTCTACACTTACTTGTTTCTTTTCATTAGTATGACAGAGGCAAACTGGAAACTACAAGTGGAAGTTTATTCTGCCCTTTGCTGTAGCCCAGGCAAGCTCAAAATGCCAACTGCTTTCAAAGGAGACTTCCCTTCTAGGGACTGGTCTTCCATATAATATATTTATTATTTAAAAAAAAAAAAAATTGGTCACAGCTGTGGGAGCTTAATAGATGTCTGCCACATAGATTTCTACTGCCCTTCCATATTTTTAGCGCTTTAAAATATGTTTGCCATCTGTTCCTGCCACAGCGTTAAAAACAATCACAGTGACTCTTTACGCAGAGGCCTTAGGATGGAAGTTGAATGGAGCCCACTAGATCACAAGTGACATGATGCCAAGTACAGTGAATATAATGAGTGTGTGGCCAGATTTTTAAAGAGCGCTGTTTGTAACCCCCTTCCCTCCAGTGCTAAGGGTCATTTATATACATGTGTCAGTACAAAAAAGTGCCTCTAAGAACCGGACTCAGAATGCAAATAGTTGAAGCAACTGGTGAAAAGGCCTGAAGTTCAAAGCTGTGTTATACCCTATTACACACATCTCAATTTCTAACCAGTCAATAAGCAAAAAGACAGAAAACAGATCGGAAACAGAGTACATGTATTGTGGCAATGGAGAAAAGAACTTGTATCCTGAGAGGAATTTTTCCTTCCCTCCAGCTCCGCAGAGGGTAACAGCTGATAACTTGTTAGGTCGCTGCCAAAAGTGCTGCGCTGAGCTAATATTGATGATGTGGCTTTCTGTCTCCTCCAAGTTAAATACCATGCTCCTGGCCAAAATATTTTTTATTACTCAAAGACGAGGTTCTCAATTTCCTTTTGATTTTTAACATACAGACAATCATCTGCTTCCATTTTTTAATTGCTCTCATTTCTCATTTTTGTTGGAAAACTGGCTCTCAGCCGGATCCTTAAAGATCTCTCAATGATGACAAACAAGTAACAGTGAAGTGAAAGCAGATGACCTCTTTCCATTATCTACACAGTATGATGGCAGATGAATGCTGTTTTCTTTGGGTTTTTGTTTTGTTTTGTTTTTCTACTGCTGCGTGCTGTTATATTGTTAGGTAGGCCAACAATATTGAACCAACTTGTTTAAAACAGAGGATACCTCTGTTGTGTGGGGTTTTTTTAAATAACTATTTTATTGAAGAGTAAGATCTGCTGGCAATTAAGAATAGTCATTATTATGGCTTTTGTTATTGTCGTAACTACAAGAAACCTTCATTTTTGCCTTACTCTTTTTTTTCTTCTGATGTAGTCTGCCAATCGGTGTATATCAGACTTCACCTCCATTATCTTCTCAGAGTTACGTATTATCATTTCCATACATTTTAACTGCTCGTATGTTTAAATATGCGTATTTAAAATACTCTCTCTTGTAGGCTGGATGATGAGGCATGGAATCACGCTGTTCAGCTCTGGGCACACTGCAAAGAATTCCTCCCTAATTTGACATAAATGTGAATATAGAGTGATTATAATCACAGCACTGAAGTTTCATTGTGGGAACTAGACAAATATGAGAATCAGATTCAGAATTATGGTATCTCAAGCCAAAAAATACCCTCCCCAGTTGGTTTTGCGGTTCCAAGAGGTGATAAGCTCTTAAAGATTCAGGGACTGTGCTGTATTTTTTCCTCACACTGTGCACAAATGTTCTACACAAGCATACAGGAACCATGGGAAACAGAGATCTGCTATTTATCTGTCACTTCAATGTCTACTGACACTCTGCTCATACCACAGAAACATAGAAATGTTGCATCTCACCACAACAGTGCATTTGCCACTATAAATGAAGGACTGGTGGCCCAGTTCCACCTCTCTTAAGACCTATGCAAAATGCATTGTAAACAACACCTTTAGGTTTTACCACTGAGGACCAGGAGATGGGTAGGACTCCAAGGCCAAAAGCGGATATCAACAAAATTAAAGAACATTAACTAGCTGTCCAGATTTTAATAGAGCTACATGATTTCCAACATTTTTTTTCCTACAGTCCTAATTCTCTCTGATGGTTTTTTTTGGACCCTATCTATTACACTCACATAATATACAATATACCTACATCATTCATGATTTATTTGACATTTCATAAATCACTTTGTGCATACACTCCTAAGGTTAGTTCCATGTGTTTCAAGCCTTGCAAATGCCCATCCCATGTTTGGAGATGTCTTGAACATTACTCCATATTTCAACCATCCCTTCCTGGATAGTTAAACTACTCTGACACTGTACTGGAAGCATAAAGACCATGATATAATTTTAAAAGGCCTCAAGAAAGTTTCTTCATGAGAAACTCTGAATCTCAATCATCTCTTCAGATATGAAGTTTGGAGAATGTAAAAGTACTGAGCCAATCTGCTGCTTAAAGCCACAGCCCAAGAAATGCATTCATCCTCCAAAACTCACTGGCATGGGGCAATACGGCATCACTGCTGACCACAGACTGCACTCTGCTATCACTGAGTTCTAACCACCCTGTGGTGCAAACAGCTCATTCCACAGATAACTTTGCCATGTAATGCCTATTTAACACAGAGACTGAGATTGTGGAATATGGCAGATGAGCTTACACACATTGTTTTCCTGTATCACTCACAGAACTGAAGTATCAGTTCTTACTCTTGCTCCATATGACCAGATCTCGCTCATCATAGAAGACCCAACTAGTCCACCCAAAGCTCAAAACTGAGCACTTCCACCATCATAAGTCAAACTTATGTTCAGCAAAGCAGTGATGCTTGTGAAATGGCTTAGAGACTTTTTTGTTTGTTTGTTTGGAAGGTAGCTTTCCTAACGTGTTCAATTCCTGTTTTCCTGAATGAACCAGCCATTTCTTTTTAATGCTTTTTTAAGTAGTCTTTTCCTGATGGTCAACAGAAGGGACGTATAAATCTAAGCAGTGTGCAATCATATCATTATTTCAGTACTCTCCTGCATATGGGAATTGTAGTTGTGCCAGATTTTGTACAGACAGAAAACAAAATTCTTGCGGCCATATGCTAGACATGATGTGTTTTGAACTGAGTGCTGGGCCTTTGGTACAAATACCTGTGCTTGTGGACACGTTCTTTTCTCTGCATTCTTTATTAGCTATCATAGGCTACCATTTGCAAGGGCATCCCTCTATACAGATTTTTTTCTCCCTGGTGTTTATTATCACCTCCTTCAGGTTTTTGGCTAGAAGTTTCACTCCACTGTAAAACATCACTTAATAGAAATTTAGACTTCTTATTTCAGGAAAAAGGGGGGGGCGGGGAAATTTGAAAATGGAAATAGTTGCTAGTTTCACAGCTGTCTACGGTTTGTATAAATCCAAAAGACACTTGCCTGCAAAATATCACTAATGAATAGCACAAATAAATTATATGTAGCCCAATTAATTCTTTCAGTGTCAAGCAACTTCCTGAGTGCTATTTTTAGTCAAAGCTCAAGTCTGGAGTCTCATCTGTCCAGGAAGACTTTGTCATTTCTATAATGACATAAGCCTTATTTAAACCAACTCTAAGAAAAGAGCTGCTTGATTGTCATTAGGTATTCCTTGATAAATTTTATCTTTTCCAGAAATAATCTCTTGCAAACCACTATTGTGCATTTTTGTTCTTTACAGAATGATGCTGCACACCTACAGGAAAAACTAATCTTTTCATTGGTCTTTGAAGATCTGTTTCTTGGTTTTGGCATTACTGTGTTAAAGGTTATTAAAATGCGTACTGGTAGCAATAACATATTGCTGTAAAGTCACCCTCCTACCTTCCATCCTCCTTTAAAGAGCAGTGGTGAGAACAAAATCTGCTCCCTGTTATGCAGATATGGCTTTTACCAAAACAGCTCACCCAGCTGAAGCGTCTGGTTGCTGCCTGCACTAAATTTCAATTTACAGGACAGGTGCCTGATAATTAATAAATCAAATCTTCACTAAATGTTTCAGTTGATTTTTCATCTTTTTTCTGAAAATTAAGCTGCGTAAGCCTGAAAATAATTCAAGTTATAAAAATGTAGAACTTGCCGTTTCTTCTTCATACTCCAGTGGGTTTCTAATCAGCCGTGAATGGAGCCAGTGCTAGAAGCAGACTTTCTGCACAATGTCTACTGCTCGGTTTTGGGTGGGGTGTTCTACAGATATTCCAGAAGCGAGTACCCAGTATCGCATTAGAGGAAAAAGATTTACAGGCATGGTTGGTTGTCCTCTCACTTCTGCCAAAGACCCCAAAAGAACAGACACCTTCCACTTCTGCTGTCACCACAGGGCAATTTTTCATTTACTCCAGTTGCTTCAAAAAAACCCAACCTATTGCACACACCTGTGTGTGAGTTCACCATTATCAAAGAGTTTTCAGAACTGTTCTCTCTTCTGCCTCTGCACCTCAGGTATAGAGCACTGCACCTTGTGATGCACCTGCAGATACAGGAGCATGACAAGAGGAAGATTCCTCTTACTATTGGGTATTGTTTCTGTTTTCCCCTGGTTTTGTAAAGCACCATGCCCAGTGGCAACTTCCAAGTCTTTGCTGGTTCAGGTACTGTCTCACTCTCAATGCCAATGATAGAAATCCTGTCTGTGGAAATTCCCATTCCCAGCCTTCATGCTAGATTTTTTATCTTGATATTTTGAGACTTTAAATAGGTCCTTATAGACCTAACAACTGTTTTCTCCTGGTGTGGGTAATAACCTTTTTTGGAACAGGAATCGATCCATCAATGAGTCTAAACCTGAATTCATGCTTAAATACTTTTCTGGGTCAGGTTCCGATTAAACCTTGCAGAAAACTCACTAAAAGGTAACAGGTAACAACAATAAAACCCATCAATAACTTTCAATTAATTTTATAACCTTATATTTTTGAACAATTTCCAGTGAAACCCACCAGTTTCATCTTTTTAGGCTTAGCCAGTAAAACAGCTTACATTTTCAGCTTATATGCTCAAGTGCAAAATCCATGTCTGCTGAAAATAACCTGTGTATCAGGTCTGCTCATCTGTAAAGTGTGGAGTTGTTACCTTTTCCTTTACCTCTGACATATATTTCCATGGCCAGAACGCATCTAAATACTTGTCAGTTAGGCTGGCTTTGAGCACCTACTCGTACTAAGATGCAAGTAGACGGGTCTGTGCCCATGCTTCCAACTCTGAAGCAGGAGCTGAACAAGAGCAGAACAAAAATATGGTGCTTAACTAATAGAGATTTGCTCCATAATAACACTCTGCAGCGGTGCAGAACGTACAGCTACCACTAATAATAGCAACCAAGCACAAACAGATTCTTCTGGGAGGTGTGAATAAAATTATAGATTTAAACACAGGTCCTCCATTGCAGGGGTTGGGACACTTAACAAATCTAATAATATATGGAATTGTGAGAAGAAATCTGCAGATATAACATGCGACACTATTTCAATCGTTTTAAAGGAAGCTTGCTCAAACGGAGCCTTTGAAAACTCCTGTGGAAGCAGGGGGGTGGGAAGAGAACATGGGGAGATTGCAGATGGGAAATCTGACGCTCAGGTTTAAAAGTGAACAGTGTCCGGTGTCTATAATAGCTACAAATTAAGGCAATCAATACTATGTACGAAATACCACTGTAATGCTCTGTAGTCTTAGATATCGCTAAATGAATACAGATGGCATGTCTTCATCTGAAGTACTTTGATCAGATGGAATATAACATAGATTTTTGTCCCTAACAAGCTCGACTCAAAACAACACACAAAATGGAATGGGCCAGAAGGTCGTGTTAACCTTGTGGTTTTATAGCAAAGTGCAGCGGGAGACAAAAATGGCCTGATGTTTGGAAGTTTTGCACATGGGTAGAGCCAGAAAGTCTGGCTGCTATCTGTTATCCTAGCATTAGCAGGCAAAGGAAGAAGCGTTAATGGGGGTTTAAGGCAAAGATTGGTAACCTAATATTAGTGAACCAATATGTCTGTCACTTTTGTGTTCATTAGTTTGATCGAGCTGTCAAAACTTTAGGAGACTGAATGATGGAAATAAATCTAGCAATTCCCATTTAATCACAGGCACTGTTTCTATCTGTGTACAGTCTGCTCCAGCATTCTCTGCCAGTGCGGGACTCTACTAGTGTGTCAGATGCTGCAGCATTTCATACACAGGACATCACAGGCTGTTGAATGCTTTGAAGGTGGCAGGAAAAGTCTGATCAGTCAGTTGCATGTTATTAGAGAAAACACTGAGAATTCAGGTATATCCTCTGAAAACATTAGGAAGTTTAATAGAAGCACTTCCATTCAATGCAAATTAGAGCAATAACACAGCTGCTTCAATTTCACATCATTTTATAAACTATGGTGGATGCACTTTCCCAGCAGCCTTTCAGGATAAATCAGAGACATACTTATAGCTCTTTGGAAAACAGAAGCAGAAGGATTCATTTTGCCAAAGACAGCAGCCTACGTTTGATCTTATGGCACCCCAAATTTTGTACCAATCCAACAGTGAAGTGCCTGGCAGAGCCAGCTACCTGTTTTCAGGGATAAGGCTGGGGCTCTGGAGACTCCTCAGATCCTAGCGTTCATTTCCAAATCAGGATATTCTACAAATAGAAATGATTCTTCCAAATGAGAAGCCAGCCTTCACCAGAGAATGTCTTTACCATTATCTATGACCTTGGTGCTCAGGTCTGCCATGTGTATCAAACACTATTCCCTTCCGTAAGTGGGATCAAGCAAGGGATTTCTGTAGAAATGCCATTATTACTCTCCTGTGAAAACCAATCTCCTGCCCTTCATACCTTGATGACCTTTCAAAATACTTTGTCCTTATTTTTTGTGGAAGCCCATAGATGTCAACAAGCATTGCTGCTTCCACAGCATGTCATTATCACTGCTATAATAAACAGTCTTTATGGCCTTGAGCTAAATGTAATATTTCAAAGTTAAAGAGCCCCAATCAATACTTTCATTATCTGCACTATAAATTATCCATTAATGGAAGCTCATTAGGCAAGGCACCATCTTTTTCTCCCTGTACCTCCGAGTGTTGCTGTGGGATCACAGCTGGCATTGCAGGCTGTAGGTGCATGAGAGTGCTTTCCCTAGAAGTGGCTGGGAAGCCTGCTGGCTCTGGGCTTTCGAAAGGGAGAAGGGAAGAAAGCAAGGGAGCAGCCAGAGCTCTTTTCCTCTTTCCTTTGGGCACAGTGGGAAGATAAGAAACAGGTCATGGCAGACTACTCACCTGCTTTGTAAGCTTCCAGCAGGAATGAAATGGATTGGAACATTTCCCTTTCAAAAGAAGAGAGAGAACCAGGAGCACATTCTTCCTCCTCGTTCAGACAAGAATACTTAACTCAGTTGCCCCCAAGAAGCAGAATTTGGAGCTTGAAATCCACAAAGTGGTCACCGGGGCTAGATTAAAATACCAGAGGATATTTAATTCTGCTGAATTTACTGAATCCTTTCTCAGATCTCCGAGGTTCCCACTAATTCCACCAGAAAAGCAAACAATAACCAAAGTTGGTAGGTTCAAGTATCAGATGACTTTTTATGCACATTGAGCTCATTAAGGTAAAAGGGGAAGTAGATTACCTTAATCAGCTGTTTTCCTAGCATGAAGAACCCCAATATTTAATCCCATTAATAATTCAGCTGAATTTAAAAAATAAAAAATAAGGGGGAAAATTACATTAAAGTTTATCAGTATTAAACTAGTTTATTTAGAAAAGGAAGATAAATCCAAAATATAACAATGTTATTTCAAGCTGCAATACTGAAGGGAACTTTTGTATCCTGAAGCCCTCTTTGCTGGTACCCACGGGCACACTAGTTGGAGAGTTGAAACCCTTCTTAGCTCTGACACATGCAAGAAAACTTGAAATTAGTAATATCATTTAACCATGTAATGAGGGGTTTTGCACTGTCTGCCTGTGCTTGAACCCATCCTACCTGACCATATACCAGCTAAATAGAAAAAAACACACAAAAGGAAAAAATAGCAGGTAACACAGAGCTGAAGAATTTACAAGAAAACTCAATTCAGTAAGTTAAGTTTCTTGGCTAAGCCTCAATGAGAAAATGTGGGACCAAACCTGCATTTTTTGCCATCCATATGCTGCCCAGTCAGTATAAGAATGTGCAAGTTCATGGTCTGTAAAAATGTTCCTAACAAGTATTTGTACTTGGTTCGTGTTTTTCTTTCAAATTTGCTTTCCACGTATGCGCCTTTCAGCATACTCCTGATGGAAGAGAAATGAGAAAGTAGCTGCAATAGCGTGTGAAAGACTTCTTTAACCCTCAAAGCATCCCAAAGGATAGGTTCCTAGGACTACTGAAAAGAGCAGCACAACAATGGACACTCCTCCAGAGCAGAGGCCCCTGGCTCCATCAGAGCCGGTGCAGGCTCCAGGGACAGGGTCATCAGAGCTTCCAGAAAGCCACAAGCTCCAAAAGACTCAGAGAAGCATGTCAAAGTTATTTATAACTGTTCAACATTTGACTGCAAGTCAGAGATGCAGCAGGTTTGTTTCAGCAGTTCTCCTGGGAGTGAGGGGTGTGAGAGACACTCCCGCTGCCACCTCAGGCTGGAGAGCTGCCCGAGGACAGCCAAAACTACGGCCACACAAGCCCCTGGAATCTGTACTTCTTTACACAAAAAATAATTAACCATCTTCTTCTTATAAAGCCAAGTTTATTTTTATATAACGAAACCCCTGGGTTGTGTTTTTATTTCTTATGATATTAATTAAATGTTTTATTTTCTTAATATTGCTGCATTATCCAAAGCAACTTTTCAAAAGCCTCCTGATTTTCAGCAAACATTTCCACCTAGACCTGGTGCCAAATGGCCTGAGTATGTCTAGAAGCAGATTTCCTGTCTACAACATGACAAATACACAACCTGTTGTATTTACATTGTCATAGAGGTTATGGTCATGTTCTCAGTGTCAAGCAAAGAAAGAAACAAAGGTACCACAGAAGATATTAATTTGGATGTGGAAAATCAGGTGAGCCACCTTTTGAAATTTAGTTTCTAAGATAAAGATTTCTTGGTTGATGTCACTGACATACCAAACTTTCAATCTCCATTTTCTTGATGGAGAAGCGTTTATCAGGGGGGAAAAACGTGTTGAAATACTTTTCTTTTTTATGCAGAAATACAGGTTAAATTGAAAAATACTCTTGTTGAACTCTTGTTCACCCCAAACTTCCTCATTTTACTTTTATTTAAAAAAAAAAAAAAAAGGAATTACAGATCCTTCTCCTCTTATTTACTCTGCAGGAAACTCACTTTTTTAAGGGAGAATGCAAGGAAAAATAATTCTGTTTCAAAATCATCAGTGGTTTCACCTAGAAATCACTGTGTCATGGAGTAGAATCTGTTTTGGTTTTCTCTTTTTAATATTTTGATCTCACTTTCTAACTTCCACGTTCCCCACGTATGCTCTTGCCTTTTCTTTCTCCCATGCAGTTCCATATCTGTACGCTATATCCTGAATCACTGTGTGCATGCAGATGTCCATAGAGATGCACAGCTAAGAACTGGGGTGAGATGTTGCTAAATTTGACACATGCAAGAGTGACAATTCCCTCCAAATACTCAGAACAATATTTTGTGTGTTTTTCATGCAAAATTTCGCACCTTAGGTTTCAACAGTCAGGTCAAATCTAAATAAAACCTTGAAGGGAAAGGTAGCATGACTGCTCTGCTCCACTTCTTTTTTACCTATTCCCTTTTTAATAAGCCCGTCAATATCAATGTATTTCAGATAGGAAATTAATCCTCATGTAATTGTCAACTAGAAATTGCTTTCAACCCAAAACAGTGAGTTCTACACTCAATATCTTAGCCATGGTAAACACTTACTTCTTGGCCAATATTAACCCAATCCAAGAACAAAAGCTATTAAAAAGATGCTTAGGAAACCAAGGGGCATGTCCGACAGCTGACGTCATAAAATTCAGGGACAGATAATCTGCAGTTGATGAAAGTAACTAAAATCTGCCACACTGCCCCTGGGGCAGTTTGAGTAAATCAAGTCAAGAGCTAAAGGTGCTCAGCACCTTTGCAGGGGTCTCATCATGCTGCCAAACTTAGCTTTCTCATTTTTAATTTCCACATTCTGCTATGTCAAACCATTCTTAGCAACACTACAGTTTGTTATTCTGAAACCTCAGAATATTTCATTCCCTGGGTATCTCTGTGCTGAGCTGTCAACTCCTTTTCTGCTTTGTTTTATAGTTCCTTCCCTTGATGGTAATACTCCATAATTTTTCCCCCATCATTTCCTTTGGTTCTGAATGGGCTTGAGTTTAAAGGGGTATCAGTATGATCAAAAGATATAGCTACCAGAAATGCTTCCAAAAATAGTCTAGCTACCATCTCTCCAGCAGGAATGTTTCCTCTGCAGCTGACCACCTAAGCTGGGTTTTCATTGCTCCCCTATGGTACTCCAACCACTGCACTGATTTCACTTACACTGTAGCAAATTCATATACGCTTGCATTCAGCTATTTCAGAATCGATCTATACCTTCAGATTTCATGAGCAGAGACACTCTGGGGAAAGAAACACTGAGTCTCACCATGAGTGCTTCTGGGAGCCAAGTTTTCTATTTGCATTCATAAATCTTCATTGGAATACACAGCCATGGGCTCAGTATTGCATTACTCACCTGAGCAATTCCCAGTGATCAGTACATCTCCCATGGAGAATTATTGTGTGCATGCAGACTGAACACAATGCATGAACCAAAACCCCCCAAATACTGTTTATTTATATGGCAATAGAAGATTTTTTGCAATGAATATTGAGGAAATCATGGTCCCTTTCTAGACATTCCTCTTAAAGGAAAAAGACAGTAAACCATCCTGAATTATTTGTGAGTTTCTCTCTGTTAAAACTGGAAGTATATCAAGAGAACATTGTGGTAGAAGGACATTACATCTTCATTCTGTAATTCAAACCTGCAGAAGCAGAGCCAGATGGGAAAAAAATTCTATCATGCACTGCTAAATTGTATAAACTCCATATGAATCACAATGAAAGAAAACACTATAAAAAGGGAGGCAGTAATGGCAACTACAAGTTGCATCAACCCACAAACCTTGTCTATTTTACTGCTTCCTTAGCATAGCACGGTAAGAAATATATATTTCATTCACTGCTGCTGTTGCTATTATGGTCAGAATTACAGATAGGAGATCTGTCATTGAAAGGAGTTGATGAAGGCAGTAAAATATCAGCGGCAAACCTGAGAAAAAACTCATCTGTTATTGAACAACTCTGCTAATAGCTTGACTCATTTATTGCCAGTAAAAAACTAGCAGCAGGAAAAGCTTCTCGGTGAATAAGAACAGAATAATATGAAATGTAGGCTATAACTTCTCTGTTATGAATGAACTGTGTCGTGTTCCTTCATGCTTTTATTTTCTCCTTGACTCAAAGTATGACATAGTGAAAGGCCAGGACAATGTCATCTGAAATGCACTTTATGCAGACCATCAGAGCCTCTCAGTTTCCCAGCAAATAATAAATCACATCAAAAGGTAGATGAGAGAGGATGGGGAATCCAAATGAAGAGTATTCTCCTGCATTCATAAAAAGCAAAAAGCCACCTATAAATGACAAAAGTAAGGATGAAGGTCACCTGGGAATTAATGTGCAGCTTGGTATTCACTGGGCTTGTTTCAAATCTTAGTTTTGGTAGAAATTTGATTGTTTTCCCCATCCCTCTACTGATTAAGGAAAATCCACTAATTGTCTCATTTATTTAGATTGACAGTGATGAGCAGTAAAATCTATTTTATTCTGTGAGCACAAAGCCACACAATGGATCCTTTGGGCTGGTGAGTGCCTTTATATGTGCTATAATACAAATACATTGCTGCGTTAAAAAAAAAAAAATAATAAAAAAAAATAAAGCAGTCTCCCACATTCAACTGTGGGAAAATAATCAAAATGCAAAACGGTAGGTATTGTCTGAAACATCTTACACAAGTAATACTGGGCCTGCAACTGTTTTGTTGTTATTTTTTGAGTTATTTGTGTTATTTTCATTGTACAAAGAACAAAATATTAAGCGAAAGATAGATAGTAGTGCCTGCCACCAAGCTATCACTTCATTGACATCGCCACAGAAGACAAATTAACCAAACAAAACACACTTTATTGTGGCAGGTTGAGTTTTGAGTCAATTTTCCAGTTGAAACACTTGTATGGAAGCAACTACTGGCCTGCCTCGGAGGGCACAGTCCAGTGCACATGGGGAGGAGGGGGAAGCTCAAGGCAGGACTAACAGCGCTGTACTGAATAGGCTGAGAGCAAAACCAGGGAATCCTGTAAACCGCACTCTGCTTTCAGCATCAGGACACAAAAGAAGTTTTTCCAGGAAGCTTGACTGGGAGTCAACACAGAGAGCATCTAATGGCTCTAAAACACAAGGAGAGCACAGCAAAACAAAAATGAACATTTAGTCAATGGATAAATGCATGAACCAGGTTAGAAAAGAAGAGAAGGGGGAAAGAAACTCTAAGTCATAGCAAGAACTCTAGATAGTCTGTGCAGCCTCTGGAGCATCGTGGATATTGCAGATCACAAGAGAACTGAGACTTTCGTGATTTATCTTATTAGATACCACTGAGTTGTGTGAAAATAGGTCAGAAATGTTCCAATACTGATCATGTTATGCAGAGGAATATGACAAAATCACACAAAAGGATCTTGATGCCATGCAAAAATAAAGTTGTCTGAATGGAAGCTGTTTAGGTCTTGATCCCATGCTTTATGTGTTAAGAGGGAAAGAAAAAAACGTGCATACACTTACTCTGATGTCTTTAATGAGGCATTAGAGCCTTAAGTGGTGAATGGACAACACTGGTGTAGCATCACGTTTCTCATTCAGCTTTAACATAAGACACATGCAAGTTATTTTGGTTGGTATTGGGCTGGCAGATGCATCCATTTGAAAAAATGTGCAATGGGAAGCTTGCTAGACAGTGACGCAACATGATGTGCAGCGCCAAAGCAAACTTCGTGTCTGTTTCTTTTCACAATGACATTAAATGAATTGGAAATAAACCCACTGAAGTGACTGGAATTGCACTCATCTAGAAACCAATCTTGAGTGAGACTCACACCAGTAAGGAAGGTAAGAGGTCCTTGTTCTGCAGGTCTCCTTTTTTCCCTGCCCCATTACGGGGGTTTAGGTAGTGCTGTGCCATGCTAAGCATGACCAAAGCATATTATTCAAAAGGGACTTCATCTGCTTTTCTGCCTTTGAAACCCCTGAATTTCATAGAAAGGAGATGACAAGATTCGTTAGTCTTTTAGAATGTTTTTACTCAAAGTTGTGTATGCAGTAAAACAACACAGAACATAGCCTACAAACTTTATAAGTTTTATGCAAGAAACCTGAAGAAGTAAAACACCTTTAGACTCTGCTTTGTCACAAACTTTCTCCCTTTAACTATTTCAATATAGCAACTACCAACATCATGTGTGTATGAAGAGCCCTCCAGCCGAGAGATGGAAAGGCTTCACACTGTAACTCACTCTCAACCAGGCTCTCTATCAGTAAACTTCCCATTGTCCAGCACCTGGCTTTTCTCACTTCTTAAAAATAACAACCTATACAGTTCTATGCTTCCTACCTAGGAAGCTTCCATACAGAGGCCCCTGTCAGAAAAGGCCTTTGTACTTCATTAATAAGCACACAACATCCTTTTCCTCTCCTCTAAATCTTGGAACGAGTGTTTTCATTAGATGGCTATGACAAATGCTACTCAATACCTGGAGAGGTAGATTATGTAGATAATTAAGATTATGTAGATAATATATAATGAATTTGTAGGGACTTTGCCTTTCTTGCAGACATTTAGCAATTATATTCACTGCTTCTTTTGGGAAGCATGCATAGAGGATACATATGAAGCTTTATTGTGTGCCATTTTTTCTGCTGTTGCCAGAGGGAACCCTGAACCAGAGCTAAAGAAACATGAGCAGAGCTGAGTATTTTTGTAGGATAATGGTTGGGTCAGTTGATGCACACTATGAATCTCCTGGAGGAATCTTTTTCTTCAGGATGAAATTAATTTATAAAATCTGTAAAAATGTTATTGTAGACTTTTGCTAAGCCAATTTCTGGCAACAAATCTAAAAACAATTATTCATGTATTTAACTTGATACACATGAGCAGTTCTATTGATTTGTCTTCATATTGAGTTCAGTGGAGCTACTCACATGAGTCAGGGTAAGCAAAAAGCATAAGTGTTTGTTAGACAGTGATTTAATTGCTCTGATCTCAATTTTTTTTTTAGCTATTCTTCATGAAGGATTGACTGCTAGAGTCACAGGGATTTCCACCAAAGGAGAAAGTAAATTTTCCAGTTCTGGTATTTTCAAATTAAGAATTAAGTTTGGAAGTGTCTCCTGGAGATATGCTTTAACCAGCCCAAGGCAACTTAACTGAAAGGTAATGGTAAAATATAACAGCCTGAAAAAGGCATAAAGTTAGACTAACAGAGTACTCTTTTTAATTGTAAACATAGTGATCCTCTAGAAAAAAAAAAAACATCACTAAATATCTCTCTCTAGCAACCTTTTTAATCTAATATCATCATGTCCATACCTATATGGACACATATATGTGGTATATAGTGAAATATATAATGTGATAACACATATTTCTACATAGTTATGTACTCAATACGTATATTCGCTTTGGACTGAAGGTAAGAGAGAAAATATTGCACATATTATAGAATAAACTGTTAAATATTTCTGAGTGATTTGTCTTTCCTCTTTCAAAATAACTACATATCTGCTGTCCCAAAATATTGATAATCCAGCACAAAGTTCTACCTTGCTCTCATTTCAGAGACCAGTATTGGCATTTCCTCCCCCCTCAGTAGTTTGAACACTAAGAGGAAAGACTGAACACTGAATCTATTTCTCAGTGTACACCAGCCTACCCTTATGCTGACCATGTTCAAGAAACTGCACTAGGAATTCTTTTTTCTGCTGAGAAGGAGAGGATGAAGGAGGAAAGAATGACCAATTATAAACTCTGTTGTCTTTAGATGAAAGAACCTTTTTGTGGTATTCTTCAATCTCTTGTTTGGGCTGTCAACAGCAATTTGATAAAGAATGTTCCTATGTCTGACCTGTTTTTTCAAGATAGTAACCTATATTGTGTATCATCTAAAGCCAGGGGATAATAATCCATTATACTCTGTACCGCTGTTCCTGCAAGCTGAGCATAGCCTTTAAAACCCAGATCAGTTGATTGATAGTTGTGTTGAGAAAGCTGCTACTAACGATATTTTAGTTAAAGGGGGAAAAAATTAAAGTTTCTTTAATCTGATTCTCCCCCACCCCCAACACCACACTTCAGAGGCCAAAGCTCATGATAACTGTTTTGTGGTGAATGGTCAATTGTTACAAAATTCTAATTGGTTCTGGGTCAGTCCCTTTGAAATGGCTGCTGTGCTCTAGTAATTTTTTCAATTAATTCTTAACAACTGACAAAACTTTGGATCTTGTCAAAAATCGTTCAGATTTTTATAGTAGGTAAGAACATGGAACAAGATTAGCCTGGATTAAGAAAGATTCCTACATACATTATCACCAAGGTTATAATTATAGTTTAGCTCTCTTTTTTTCTTTGCTCTCAAAGTAATGATTAACTAGCTCAGCAGGGTTTTCTTCCCTGTAAGTATTTACTGAATACTTTTATAAGGGTAAATTGTAGAAAATACATATGTGTATTCCTTGGTTGATTTATGAGTAAATTGGGCAAATTTAAAGTTTGGCTAGGAACCTTACCAGACCTATTTTCACAGAACTATATTTTTGGACATGGACAAGTCCTGTGCACAACAGGCCCTGTGTTAGTCAATCTTATGCCCTTACAGAAATAAGTCAAGAAGTGGCCAAGGACCAGTTCTCCTGCAGTGTTACTTAAAGAAGCCTCAAGACTAACATTTTTTCTGTTGAGTTTGGACTTCAATGAGGTGGGGCATGTTGAAGGACAAAGTCAGACCAT
>VZTM01041633.1:3377-16294 GCA_013400555.1 Jacana jacana | reverse complement strand
GTATCAGTACATTATAACAACCAAAATCTGGACTAGGTGGGTACACAGTTTGGTCACAGAAAGGCAGACGTATGTCGGATTCTCCACTGATATTTCCTTTCTTCAATTACAGGAGTTTGTTTTAAAAGTTTTGGGGGACACCCCAAAGATTTAGGGATAACCTTTTTCTTACTCCACAGAAAGAACAATATTAAGAATCCCAAGAGCTGTAACTTCATTTAGCTTGTTATGAAGTGTGACTATACGACAATATATACAGTTGCTTTCCCTTGGGGTTCATTTTAGCATTGTATACTTCATCTGATTTATTTTGTTATACTCTTAAATGTGATATTGATTTTCTTTCAAGGAAGTACAGCAGAGCTACCATCAGAGAGTTTTGTAAAGATGGTTTGTAATTTGGGAGTTGTATAAATTATTCTTGTTATTTTATTAGCATTTAAATTAGATAATAATGAATGGTGAGGTAAGCTTCAGTTTGTCACATGACAGTTGAATAAATATTACATCTTGTACTGAACTGTGAGCTCACGCATTTCCATATTTGTCATGTGATCTGGAGAAATTACTGTGTTAGAAAATACAATGCAATTGGATCATTAAGGCCTAAAATATGTTAGGATTCCTTTAGTTGCTAATGAAATGTCTTCTTTTCAAAGCCGCTGAACAGGACAGATGACTTTTTAAACTAATTGTAATTCACTGAGGCACCCTATAATCTATAAGAAAGTTCACCTCTGCACTGTTCCTGTCCAGCTGTTGTCTGGAACAATTATCAGCAAGTTATTGTTCTGGTATGAGCCATGTCATGCTTGAAAGTGAGATGAAAAAAATTAATGAGGGTGAATGAATGCTGGTTGATGAAGGTTAAGTAGATACAGTTACGCTCTCCGCATTCTCGACTATGACTGTTGAGATTGAGGCAATGTACTCTAATGAGACCACACAAACAAATGTGCTGATTGACAGCTCTTGATTTAGCAACGAAAAATGTTGACTGAAGCCATATTTGGTTTCAGCCTAATACCCAGGCTTCTTGTGCACATAAGGACCTCAAATTTAACTTATACTTTGGCACGTTATTATTATTATTCAATTCTGTAAACCCATTTCATTGCTTTTATTAGGAACGGTGTGTATAATTTTTAGTGATGATTTTGAGGGAATCGTGCATCATTTAGTGGTTATAGCACGGGAATACTGAGAGGTTTTTATTTTTCAGGGGAAAAAAGGCTTAGTATCTTTTCTAGAAGTTAATTTCAAAAATCCCAAAGGACTTTGTGTTGTAGATATGTTAGTCCAGGACTATCAACAATATGCAGAAATACAGAACAGTTTTTCTACAAAATTGTAATCATGGGTATATAGGTAGGTGTTTGTTGTTTAAAGCAGGTGGTTTTTTTGTTTGTTTTGTTTTTTAAGAAGGGGTGTGTGTGTCAGATTCATCATATGAAAAGTAATTTATGCCAGACAGTTGACAGAATTTTCTTTCTTTTGAGAAGATAATTTTTCTAAAGTAAATGTGATAGATTTAACCTCTGAACTGTAGTATGATTGCTGCTGTGCCAATATTAATGAAAAGTGGGATTAGCTGGAGACTTGTAAAACAGGGTAAGCTCAAGAGGAGGTAAGGAATATCAAAAAAGAATGCACTGGACTATGAGGCTATTTAGTAGAGCTTCTGAAGGATCAGTTTTGGGAATAACTGTTTATTAAGTAGTCTCAATGACTTGTTGCGTATGTTAAGGGAAGGCTGAAGGGATGGCAGAGTTTGGAGGCAGTCTCAAGTGGATGGTTAGGATGTGACAGGTAAGGAACGGGATGAGTAGTATAAACACAATTCAATTAAATTTGGCAACAGAGCCAAATACTTAAATAAGATTGGCAAATTTTGCTCATTACTTCTAAGTCTATGAATTCTGAAGGAATTTCTTCTAGTTAGGTATGTTCAAGCCATCTCAGGAAATTTTTACTATGTATATGATCTAAAAGTGAGAACCAGAGGACTTTTTGCACAAACCTTAATCTGTGACTTCATTTGTCTGTATCTAAACAGAACTTTGGCAAATAACAAAGAAATTTCAGTATGTTCAATTCCCTGTTCATGTTTCTAAATGCTACTGCATTTGCCTGACTGGTATTTAATAGCATTCTGCTTACTCCAAAGGGTCTCTGTCTGATGTTGCAAGGAAGCAGGGGGATAGGGAAGCCGGGGGTGGAATATAGTTTGGGGGTAGGAAAAACAACTAGTAACCTTTATGTTAAAGTTTTGTAGCAATCACTAAAACCTTTCTTGCTATCTGTGTTTAGCCCTGCTAGCATCCTTCTGCTAGTACTTTATTATGGAGATCTATAGTAGCTGACTGATTACTTATAAAGTTGCTGAGTGCTGGTGGTCATTGAGAATGGAGAGTGTGAGTGCATGTGTCACAAGAAAGCAAAAAACCCAATTTTTTAATGCAATTTATATTGTATAAGATCATAGTGTAGAACTCACCTTTCCTCGTGGTAAGGGTATCAGGGCCTAAGCTAGGAAGTGCTGATGCCTGAAATTTGTTTGAACACAAGCTTTAGGTTAGTGCTAAAATCTGTGATTTTTACTTGGATTTATCTAGATGTTTATACGTATGTATCAGTTGTTTACAAAAAAAAGAGAGAAGATAAGGAAAGAAGAGCAGAACAAATCCTGGATTTCACAGAAGCGTTTCCAGTAGGGAAGCATTGTCATTAATATGTTTACAAGTCACGCTTTATAATGTGACTTTCAGTTCTACTGTCGCACACTCAAGACAGATTAAATCACAAATGCATAGAAACTGCTGGTATCATCAGGTGAAGAGATTAAATGGATTTGAAATCTTTAATTAAGAGAAAGCAAAGATCATGTTGTAGGGCTAATATATTTCTTATTCTTTTAGAAGAGTATTAAGAAAAGAACTGTTTAAACCAAGAAAAATAGGTATAAACCAGTCATGAATAAATTTAAGCTGCAGATTGGTTCCAATCAACTAGGTCAGAGAGGTTCAGGCACGCTTATCTTGTGGATCTTTAAGAAAAAAGAGAGTATTTTGAAGGCAGGCTTAAGCACAACATATACATTTTTCATATTTTTTTCTTTCTTATAGCATTGACCATGAGTTCCTATTTCACATTATAGTTAGTATTACTGTTGCAAAAATGTACAAGTTAAGGGGTAGATTTGCTTTCCTTCATCAGCTCCGCATAGAAGGTAAATGTTGATGAGCAGGAGGTGCAGCAGTGGTGTGTGAGGGAGAGGTTGGGCTGCAGATTGCAAGATGGGAAATCCCAATGATTCAGCTGTTTCTTGCCTCACCTCCCAGGTTTCCCAGCTTCCAGGGGTTGTAACAAGGAGTAAGCAGTCTTACTTTGGAGGTTCAAACCCAAGGATTTGACCTGCAAGTCCACTGCTACTTTCAGGTTGTCAGTCAGCATAATGCCATCATCCTGGAGATCTAGATATACTGCCCTGCCTGGTTATGTACCTGTGTCTGATGTCTTAGGCTGGTAGAAGTAACCCATCCAGATCTCCATGTATGTTTTAGGGTACTCCAGGTGCTTTGATGTACTTCAGGGGCTGGTGTGAGGACGAGCTGTTTGTTATCTCTGATGTCCTCGGCCTCCTGCTGCCTGTGTAACTTGACAATCCACTGATGACCACGGCTTTCTCATTCCGTTTCATTCAGGATTCACCAGCTCCTCCCTGGCAATCTCGGTTTGCTATTCTTTCCCCTCTGCCCTTTACGTTTAGAGTCCCATGTCCTGCTGTTTCTTCCCACAAATTAATGATCCTTTGTCGAGTTAGTCTTTTTGGTATGTGAGGCACTGACAGTGCTATGAGGTGACAGTGGTGACTCGGTAAGTTTTTTGTCCCTCTTATGTCAGATCATTCATTTCTGACCTTGCATTCCCCCCTCTCTTTTGCTACTGTGTTCTTTTTTTTGCGTGCAGGCACTTGATGAATTAGATTGAAAGCCTGATCTAGTGTTTCCCTGCTGGAAAGATCTTGAATTGTTTTAAGTTGAGATCAGAGGTTAATAAAAGAATTAAAAATAACATCAGAACACATAGAGTTTGAAAATCCATGTTCAGCTTTGAAAATCCTTGTTCAGCTAAACTACTTACAAAAGCATATTGTATAGAGCAATACGTGTTCTGCGATGAAATGACTTTTACATAATAACTGGTATAAATTGTCTTTTTTTGTGAGTACCTTGAGGTACTATTCATCTATAAGGACACGTAGTAAAACACTGTTTTTGAGAGCTGAGTGCTGGTAGGACTATACAATACTGCATGGATTTATGAAGTGAAATTAAAACCATAGTTTAAAGGAAGGAGATGAGATTTTAATGGAATCATTTTTCTGTCAGAAGAAGGTCTTCAGCTAAGCTGGAGATAGAGTTGGTAGTTTTAAACTTCAAATCTTAGGATAACAAAGATCAAATTGACTATGAAAAGTATTTATTTTATTAAGGTGTTAGAGTGTACTGTTCTGAGAGAAACAACTCAAGTAAAACCAAATGTTTAATTGAAAATGTGTAACTTCTGTTCCTAATTTAATATAGTAGCCAATATTGTGAGTTTTTTTTGTGCCTCACTTCAGTGACAGCGGAATCTGGTGCTGCTGGGAGGTTCCAATACTCTATCTTGTTTGACATGAGTGTTCATAGAATCATAGCATTGTCTAGGTTGGAAGGGACCTTTGAGATCATCTAGTCCAACCATCAGCTTAACTGATAAAAAAACAGCAACCCATCACTAGACTATGTCACTAAGCACTAAGTCAACCTGTCTTTTGAATACTCCAGGGATGGTGCCTCAACCACTTCCCTGGCCAGCCCATTCCAATGCTTAATAACCCTTTCAGTGTAAAAAATGTTCCTGATACTCAATCTGAACATCTCCTGACCAAACCTGAGGCCATTTCTTCTCATCCTGTTGCCTGTGACTTGGGAGAAAAGACCAACCTCTGCTTCACTACAACCTCCTTTCAGGTAATTGTAGAGAGCGATAAGGTGTCCCCTCAACCTCTTCTTCTCCAGGCTGAACAACCCCAGTTCCTCCAGCTTTTCCTTATAAGGAGGTTCTGGTGGTTGTGCAGTGGACTGGCACAACGGAAAACTAGCTTCTGGATTCACTATACTGTTAGAAGTATGCTGGTCAGTGTAAAGTGTCAGGAAAAAGGGCGGAACAACCTCTTTCAGATGCAGTGCCAGCTAGGCATGGCTACTGCTCAACTAGGATCACAGGATGGTGCTCTGTGAGCTCAGTGCATTGATGCTCAAGGGAAAAGACCTGACTGACGTCTTCTGCCCTGCTCCAGGTTACATGGTCTGCCCTACTCTGGTGCTCATTAGGTTACTACACAAGCTGATTAAATGTGTTACTTGGGTAGAAAACAACCTGCTATTTTAGTTTTTTTGCTTGTTAATTTTTCTATCATTTTAGTGAGCTGAGGAAGTTTTTGAAGCAGCTTGATTATTGTGCTGGCTTTTTCAGAAATGGTAGGAATAACCAGCCAAGATAAAGCTGAGTGTTTGAGGTGAGGAGTGCATTCCCATCTGTTACCAGCAATGCTCGTGCTGTGTTTGCTTAGTGGGATTTGTGGAATCATAGAATAGTTTAAGTTGGAAGAGACCTTTAAAAATTGTCTTGTCCAACTTCAACTAGATCAGGTTCCTCAGAGCCTTATGATACAAGCTGACTTGGATGGTTCCTGGCATAGGACATCTACCACCTCTCTGAGCAACCTGTTCCGGTGTTTCACCATTCTCATCCTAAAAAATTTTTCCTTATGTGTAGTCTGAATCTCCACTACTTTAGTTTAAAACCATTACCCCTTATCCTATTGCAACAAACCCTGTTAAAAGTTTGTCCCCATGTCTCCTGTAGGCCTCCTTTAGGTAGTCTTAATTAATATACGCTGAACATACACTATTTCTCTTCTGTGAAATACTCTTTCCTAGCAAACCCTTAATTCTCAAAACAGATGCTGTCTTTCTGCTTTGTTAGAGGTTGCTGTCTGAACAATAAATGTATTCCATATTTATAAAAAGGTATTTGAACTGTAACTGTATAGTGAACTTCTTGAATACCTTGCTGGAATTCACTCTGGAACTGTAATCCTCCAATTTTCTTTCATCTTTTAGGATGGAATAGGATTTGACTTTAAAAACTGGCATTAGTGGGAAGAAGTGAATTTGTTTATGTCCTGTATATACTGCATAAAACCAAGACAAAAAAGGATATTGTTACATTTATGGACATAAAAATGTACATATTGTATCTTAACTGGTAAGCATGCAGTATGTGCAATAATCTAAATGTATCAGAGCTACTCTATCTAAACTTCTGAGGGCAAGTTTTATTATTTTGACCTGAAACGAGTCTGTGGGTTTTTTTTTTTTGTATTTTGAGAAGTATTCTGACTTGCCTTTCCTTTGTACCTCATGGTATATGTGTCCTTTTTTTTTTATTCAGATTTTACTTAAGTGTATATACTTGTATTTAAATCCCAGGGACTTTAGTATGTTTTGAATACTGTTCTAAGTCTTACCGCTTTGCTGAGTGTGTTAACATTTTCATACCAGTGTATTTTGAGCATGGACAAAGACTTCATAAAAATGCAATACAAAAGTCTGATTTACTGCTTCTAATCTGCCCTCAAAGGAAAAAGAAGAAAAAAAAAAAGAAAGGATGTTTGAGTAAAAACCCTGTTCCCTGCTTCCAAATGCTGAAGCTTAGAATTATTTCTCTTTGTCTAATAGTGAAGTTGCCTCCCAACCAGTGGTCTTTGGGTGGAGCACTGTGTTGGAGGATGAATCACAGCCTGCATGATCAGTAGAGGAAGTTTTAGAATAGGTCAATAAAGTGGACAGTAACAGATTGCTAAGACCAGCTGGTATTCACCCCGGGCTTCTAAGGGAACTGAAGGATGAAAGAGCTGAGCTATGAACCGTGCTGTATAAACTAGTATTTGAACCTCTGGCAGCATCAGATGAAAGGAAGCAAGGTGACAAATGCAATGACAGTTTTTAAAAAGGTTTCTGGGGTTTGAGGATCTGTGATTAGCAGAGTTGATATCCATGGTTGACAATCACTAATAAGGGACATGAGTAGTTAACAGTTCAATAAATTACTGATATACTGGCAAAATCTCTGTCTTGGTCATGACTGAAAGCCGATAGGATTTTGGGAACTTTTAGGAAAGAAAAAAAAATAATAGAAAAAGTTTCACTGTGTAAGTTCAAGCTGTGCTCACACCTCACATACTTTGTGTGGGTTTGTTTCCTCTCACTAATAAAAGGGTATAGTAGAGGTACAGCAACATTGATCAAGGTTATCAAAACAAAAGGAAGTCTTTCTTTGTACAATGCATAACTATAAATGGGAACTCTGTGCTGAAGGATTACATCAATGTTTAACGTTTGCTAAGTTTAAAAAGCAAGTACAGAAAGTTAGGGAAAAACAGTGTGTCGAGGATTATTAAATGAAAAGATTTTTGCTCTGGAATTGGACCACCTCTGAACGGCAAATATATGGAGACTTGCAAAGAAGTGTATGCTTGACTTGTTCTTGTACTTTTTCCTCTGCACTTTATTGATCCCTGAAAGAGATTCACTTCTGACCCAACAGGACATAGTTATTCTTGAGAAGAGGTTTCTGGAGGCAGCAGTTACAATTCCAACTGCTTTTTTAACTGGATCTTGCTTCTTCTGTTACCTTGTCCCACTTAATCTGACCTGTGCTCATGCCTTGCCCAATACTTCTGTGTGGTTCTCTACCTCCTTTCAGATGTTGGACCCATGAAAGTGGAATTGAACAGCTGTCCTTCCATTTCACAGGGTAATAAGTAACATTGTGCTGTTTGGATCATCTGTGCTCGCCTCAGGTGCAACTGCAGTAGAATTCTTTTATTTGGCTTTTGCTGTCTTTCATCAAGTGACTGATCAGCCTTGTAAGCCCAAGCAGCTAAATCTTAATGGCAGGAATCTTAAAATGGGGAGGTCGGAAAACTGCAAAATTATGTATTGACTGGAAGTAGACTCTAAATAATTGCTGGGAACACCACTGTGTTTTGCTTTTCCCTTTTCAGCTAACTCCATTGTAGCAGGAAGCTCATCTCACTCCCCCTTTTTGCCTTCCCCTTCCCAGGAAAGTTAGTGCAGTTTTAAGTCCTTCCAGGAGTTAAATCAATCTTCATTAAAATTTGCAGTTTTAGTGTGGAGCCAAGCAGGTATTCAGATTTTAATTGAGAAAAAGGATTCTTCTGATTTATACATGCCATATTTCTGATAGACTTTTAGATAGTTACTTCTTAAGAAATAGGATTTTGGAGTTGATTTTATATTTCTTTCAGAATTTTATCAGCTGCCATTTAAAAATGTGAAAGCTTAATGTCTTCGGTTTATGAATGAGAAACTTTAACCAGTATGATAAGGCTTAGGTTTTCAAAATGAAGTGAAGACGGTATTTCTACTTTAAAATAAACTTAGTGTCTTAGTTTAGCTACTTGGCTACAATACTGTTTAACTGTGTACTCCTCTGTTCACTGTTATAACAAGGGAAAAAGGGGAAGCACAAACAGAAATCCATTCTGTTAATTGCTTGCCAGTGTACTGATTCTTGTCACGTGATAGGTTGGTCTTTACCTGTTATCACTATGTCTACTTGCAAGTAAGGATCTCATATGTTCCTCTTAATTACCCATTGTAATTTTTGTTTGTCTCATTCTACCTATTCATTCTATGATTGCAGAGTATTTCAGTGGCTAGGATGCACGTGCTGCCAACAGTAAAGATTCTAAACTGAAGTACTTATTTTTATGCATTTTATGTGTGATGTACATAGAGAAAAAAGGAAGTATCAAATAATATAAAGGGTGCAAAGTGCTAAAACTATCTGAAAAGCTGTTCCAAACTTTAAAAATATTTTTTACAGAACTGTAAGAAGATATATAAGAAGTTTGTTACACTTCTAAATAAATCACTTTACAAGTCTTGTACATATTGTATGTGCTTTAGTTGAGTTTTTTCTAGCAGATTATATAATTATATGAGTTTAATAGGATGGATGTTTTGTGGTAAATTAAAATATTGAAAAACATAGACTGATTCATAGATAAATTTTGTGTGAACTGTATCTATAAAGCCAGTCATTACATGTATTTAATAGCTGGTTATAGAGGCCTAAGTTACTTTTTCTGCATTACGTTGCAATAGCCTGTCAGAGATAAAATGCCTGATTACATTGTTATCGGTGATGCCAATTCTTATATACCCTTGAGTAATTATTTGTGATGAAATCCTCTGTTTTATCATGATGTATGCATTAATTGTGTTAATTCAACAGCAGCATTGTCAATATAGGAAAACAAGTGCATGTGTGCGTGACATGTTTGAGGGGAGGTAAGAACTTACAATCTCTTAGAAACTGCTCAGAAAACAAACCTTAATACTTAAGAAATATTCACTGTTGCAGTAACTACCATTCCAAAGATGTGAGTTACTGATTAATAGAAGTTGTCAAAAGGGACAGAGGCCTGAATAAACAGGAACTTGGAGTACATTGGCACTTTTGCATTGCATTTTCCACGTATCTATAGTAGTGAATACAAAGAAGAAGAGCAAGTACCCATACTTTCTAGGAGTTTGCAATCCAACTTGATATGAAATAATGGAAAAGATTTCAGTTTCAAAGCTGACACGTAAAACTGTGAAGCATTATTTATATTCCTATCACAGGTAAGATACTGATTTTTCAAGTTTTAGATATACGTGGATATAAAGTAAGATGGAGCATGAAAGCTTGTTCGTAGTGCTTGAAACATACTCTGTACCCTGTAAAAGGGCTGGATTAGGTTATAAGGAGTGATGGATAGTCCCTGAGGCTAGCCTTTTTGTTGATTCGAAGTTGGTTGCTCTGGGGAGAAGAATGTTTACCAGCTTCCTGGCATCTCAACCTTCAGGTGTACTTCATACTGCTATGGGCTGTGCCCTCTATCCTCGTTTCATCTTGGATTTTATAAAAAAAGCAAATAGATGTCTTCAGTGAGACTATAGAATGATTTAGGTCAGGTTCATAATTTCTTTGCTATATTCAAGCAGACTGTTACAAATAACTCTACTGATGAGCCCTACAACTTGGTAGGGAATCTGCAAATGGAGCTGATGGCCCCAGTATAGCATCACAGTCTAGGAAATAGTCTTGTTGGTGTCCTTTTTTGGAGAGTAACTTTGCTTTGTTGCATGTCATATTTGGGACAGCAGTTGCAGAACCGTTAAAACAATGCAAGCCTTCAAAAATCTGTTCTGTCAGCCAAAAGACATTTATTCCTTGTCAGGCCTTTAATTTCAACACTGGTGAGGACATAGCTAGAGTACTGTGTCTAGTGCAGGGCTCCCCAGTAAAAGAGAGATGTGGACGTACTGGGCAAAGTCTAACAAAGGACCGTGAAAATGATGAAGGGATGGGAACATCTTTCCTCTAAGGAAAGGCTATGAGAGCTGGAACTGTTTAACATGGAGAAGAGAAGGCTCAGGGGGATCTTCTCAATGTATATAAATACCTGAAGGGAGATTGCAAAGAGGATGGAACTAAGTGCTTTTCAGTGGTGCCCAGTTACAGGACCAGCGGTAATGGGCATGAACCGAAACATGAGAAGTTCTTCCTGGGAGGGAGACTGAGCACCAACACAGGTACGCAGGTTGCCACAAAGGTGGTGGACTCTCCATCTTTGGAGATACTCAAAAGCCATCTGACCACAGGCCTGGGCACCTGGCTCTAGGTGGCCCTGTTTGAGCAAAGGATCCCTTCCAACCATAGTTTTCTGTGATTTGTAGCAAGTTATTCCACGTTTTTGCTTTGAATAAGTAAGAGCTTTTGTAGCATTTGTTATTTAGCTACAACCTCATCTTTTATTAAAGATCTATTCCTTTGATTCCAGAGAACTTTTTGGAGATAAAGAATGCAGCTCTTTCAGTTTAACATTCTACTATGTGGGGTAGTAGTACAAACTAGCGTTTATTTCTTAGAGTTAGGCATCAAAACAGATGAGGTAGGCACCTGCTTTCATAACGGGACTCGGAATGGGTACCTTCTTTGAGCCTGTGACCCCGGGCTGGTTCTTTCATTTTTCGGTGAAGACAGACTGCGATGATGATTTGCAAGATGACTGTTGCCTTTACTAAGAGGGTAGAAAAGATGCAAGGTCTTGTATAATTTTCTGTGCGCTCTGTTTCTCAGTGACAAAATACCTCCATTGAGTGTTCTGTAGATTTCTGTGTAATCTAGTTTTCAAGAGTCATCTGAACTAGGAATTCAGACATTTTGAAATGTTCAGATCTGCATGTTTCTTTTGAAGCCTGTATTTCAAGGGTATTTTGTTTTTGTTCAGCAGGTTGATGTATTTTAGAAGATTAATTTTTTTTTTTTCTTTAACACTGACATGGTTTTTCCTGTGCAAAAATGTTGGGGAGCAGATTGTATCAAGACCTGTAGCAGAAATGGGAACAGCGGATAGCAATTCATGAGTGTACAGATTATTTCAGTGGCACCTACCAAGAATGTTATTGTTTCAGAGACCTGCGGGGTAGCTACATAGGATTCGATCCGCATTTTTATGAAATGCTGTTCTGTAGGCTTCCAGCTGTGGTGTTATATTTGTAAAGCAGTCCCATCACCACTCCCTTCAGGACTCTGATTTCAGTCAGATAATCACCGCATGTGGAGGTAGTTGACTACAGTTCAATTTGTATATGAAAACGTGTTTCAAGATGACAGTAAAAGCAAGCTTTCTAATAGCTAAAACTTCTTTGTGGTATTTGTCTGTCCATCTGTACAGTGGCAAGCCCATCTGTGAATTTTAGAGTCATGTTAATAAAGATGTGGAGATTAGAGGGAACTGTGAAGGGTGTGAGTTGAAATCTGTGTGTTTCAAAGTGCTCTAGCACTTTGTTTCCCAGCCTGAGAGGGCAAAGCAGTTGGAGTAACTGAAAATGATCCATTTCAGATGCTGGGGCCATGTGAAGGCCCCAGTGTGATAGATACAGCATATAGATGTAACTTTAACGGATGCATGGTTCTTGATCTGAAGCATAAGTACCATTTTAGTTGTATAATACCTGAAATAAGGCGTGGGATCTTGAAAAAGTTAATGGTTTAATACGATCGGCCAGCTTCTGGAGCCGTTACAGCTTTCTCTGCATTTTGAGATCCCCTGCTTTGATTCTTCTATTGTTAGTACAACAGCATCTTACAAGTATTCCCCTTGATAATCATGTCCTTTCTGTAGCAGCTGCCCAATCTCACTGGGCTGCTTTCTCTTTTTCCAATTCTGTCCTCTGTATACCTTACTCCCTCCTCCAGTGCCCTCTCCAAATAGGAATCTAATTGCCTTCTTTTTTATTTATTCCATATTAGTCTCGATATTGTCCTCACCTATTGAGATCTTTCTACTAATTTCTTTCCTGCCCTCCCCCCCCAAGGGGGCTTGTCTCTTGTGTGTTTTTTTTTTTTTATTGTTTGTTTTTTTTTTAACTTTTATTATTATTTTTAATATATTTATTTGTTCCCTTAAAAATTAATAAGCAAATGAGGCAGTAGGAGGTATCAGAATTTTCATTGGAAAGTGCAATATTTCCAATAGGGAAGACAAATAATATGTATCCTCTGCTTCTTATGCTTCTTATTGCTGCCAACTACATAAGGATGTGACCTGAATTCTCCTGAGGAAGTATCATGTAAGTTTGCAGCTATTTAGTTTGTTGTATGATTGTGTAACTGCATAGAGTTCCTGCACGAGCTCCTAGATGTTCTATCCTTATATGTAGGGTTATACTGCATTGCTGTAACGTTGTGCATAATCCCCAGGATGAAAATTCCAGAGGGAATTAGCC
>VZTM01041629.1:22204-46061 GCA_013400555.1 Jacana jacana | reverse complement strand
CCACCTCCAGACTTTCATTCACTCTTAAGATCTTAGCAGGGGGTGTGTCAAATTTCACTTTCGTTATCATTTGACCTTTTCAGCAAGGGCAAACTGCAGGTTTTGTATTCCTAACTTTAATAGTACAGATTATTACAGGAACTCCAGCCTCATCCAGATAAGAGCACTCTCCGACAAAGCTGGCTCTAATTTAATGCAGAAACTAGAATGTACTTTCAAATTCTAGCTCTTGCTCACATATGTGTTGTTTTTTTTTAAATTGTAATAGCTTCAGTAATAGATTACTATTACAAAATGAGATCAGAAACCTGGTTCTTGACAATAAAAATGTTTTGTTCTGCTTGCAATTAATTTCTTTTGTTCTAATGAATCATAATTCCATTCTAAAGCAGAATAAAACCAGCTGAAGATAAAATAAGTTAAAATAGACAAAACGATGTAATTTTCCAAGTAGATCTATGCTGCTCATCATCTCATTGATTAAGGGAAAAAATAACATAGTTTATGTCCTACTTCACTGTCAATTTTACTTTCTGCCTATAAAGCATAATCCACTTTAATATTTAAATTGGAACAATTAAATTCCCACCCACTTAAAAAAATATGGTGGCAAAAAAAAAAGCTACATAGAATCATGGAATGTTTAGGCTTGGAAGGGACTTTGAAGATCATCAAGTTCCAACCCCCCTGCCATGGGCAGTGGCATCTCCCACTACAGCAGGTTGCTCAAAGCCCCATCCAGCCTGGTCTTGAACACTTCCAGAGACAGGGCATCCACAACCTTTCTGGGCAACCTGGTCCAGTTTCTCACCACCTTCACAGTAAAGAATTTCTTCCTAATATCTAGCCTAAGTCCCCCCTCTTTCAATTTAAAACCATTAACTCTCATCCCATCACTACATTCCCTGATAAAGAGTCCCCCCCATCTCACCTATGTCCCCCCTTTAGGTACGGGAAGGCCATTATAATGTCTCCCCTTATAGCCTTCTCTTCTCCAGGCTGAACAATGCCAATTCTCTCAGCCTGTCTTCACAGTAGAGGTGCTCCAGCCCTCTGACCTCTGATAATTTTCATGGCCCTCCACAGGTCTGTGTCCCTCCTGTGCTGAGGATTTCAAAGCTGGACACAGTCCAGCTCTTACCCGAGCNCCCTGATAAAGAGTCCCCCCCATCTCACCTATGGCCCCCCTTTAGGTACGGGAAGGCCATTATAATGTCTCCCCTTATAGCCTTCTCTTCTCCAGGCTGAACAATGCCAATTCTCTCAGCCTGTCTTCACAGTAGAGGTGCTCCAGCCCTCTGACCTCTGATAATTTTCATGGCCCTCCACAGGTCTGTGTCCCTCCTGTGCTGAGGATTTCAAAGCTGGACACAGTCCAGCTCTTACCCGAGCAGAGGAGAGGGGCAGAATTACCTCCCTTGTCCTGTTGGCAACACTTCGTGCAGCACATGATGTGGTTGGCTTTCTGAGCTGCACGTGCACATTACTGACTCAACTTGAGCTTCTCATCCACCAACACTCCCACATCCTTCTCCTCAGAGCTGCTCTCCAGCCATTCTCCACCCAGCCTGTATTTGCGTGTGGGATTGCCATGTCCCAGGTGCAGGACCACATGGGTCCACACCTCAGCCTGTTCAGGTCCCTCTGGATGGCATCCCTTCCCTACAGCATGTCAACTGCCACCAGACAGCTTGGTGTCATCGGCAAATCTGCTGAGATTCATGTCTCCACTGTTCATGTCTCCAACAAAGATGTTAAATAGCACTGGTCCCAGTACCGACCCCTGAGGAACACCCACTCATTGCTGGCTTCCACTTGGACATTGAGCCAATGACAGCAACCCTTTGAGTGCAGCCATTCAGCCAGTTCCATATCCACCAAGTGGTCCATCCATCAAATCCATGACTTTCCAATTTTGAGACCAAGATGTCATGTGAGACACTGTCTAACATTTGTCATGAGACCAGGTGGATGATGTCTGTTGCTCTCCCTTTATATACCCATGCTGTGGCAACACTGTAAAAAGCTACCAAATTTGTCAGGCATGACTTGCCCTAGGTGAAGCTGTGTTCACTGTCACCAATCACCTCCTTATTTGCCATGTGCCTTAGCAGAGATACCAGGATCTGCTCCATGGTCTTGCCAGGCACAGAGGTGAGAATGATTAGCCTGTAGTTCCCCAGGTCTGTTTTGAAAATGGGGGTTATGATTCCCCTTTTCCACTCAGCAGGAACTTCACCAGACTGCCACGGATTTTCAAATATAATGGAAAGTGGCTTAGCAACTTCACCAGCTCCCTCAGGACCCATGAATGGATTTCATCAGGTCCCATGGACTTATGCACCTTCAGGTTCCTTAGATGGTATTGAACCTGATCTTCTACAGTGGGTGGTTCTTCATTCTCACAGTCCATTTTTGCCTTCTGTGTCTTGGAGGTGAAAAAGTCCTTCAGTAACTCAGCCTTTTCCATGTCCTGGGTGACCAGTCTGTTTGTTTTCATTCCAGATAGGGCCCACATCTTCCCTAGCCTTGCCTTTATTTCTGACATATCTGTAACAGTTTTTCTTACTATCCTTAGTGTCCCCGGATTTAGCTTGCCTAATCTGGCTCCCGGCCAGATAGTTTCTCTGTATTTCACCCAGTCTACCTGACCCTGTTTCTACTCTCTGTTGGCTTCCTTTTTGGTTTTGTGCTTATCACTGGATAAGCTCCTTGTTTATCTATGCAGGCCTCCTTTTGCTTTACTTCCTTTTTGGGGTGCACCTCTCCTGAGCGTGGAGAAGTTGATCCTTGAATACTAACCAGCTTTCTTGGGCCCCTCTCTTCTCCAGTAATTTTTCCCATGTTACCCTGCCAATCAGGTGCCTCAAGCAACCACAGTCCTGAAGTCTCTTAAGTCCAGGGTAGTGAGTTTGCTGCGTATCTTCCTTGCTGCCCTAAGGATCTTGAATTCTGTCATCTCATGATTACAGAGGGCAATATCCCCTTCCTGAAGAGTCTGTATCCCTCCATTCAAACACTCCAATCTTAGGAGCCATCCCACCACATTTCTGTGATGTCAATAACATCACAGCCCTGGAGGCGTGCACACATTAACTCCTCCTGCTTGCCCATGTTACATGCATTTCTGTAAAGGCACTCCACCTGGGCTCCTGAAGGAGCTAACTTACTGGATGTAAAGATTGCATTTCCTTTGTTTCAGGTGGTCGTGCTTTGAAGTGTTTGTGATTCCCTGATTCCTATTGCCACAGGAGCTCCTGGATTGTCCCCATAAGACTTCAAGTGTGCTGCAGTGTACCCAGCGCCATCTCAGAGCACCAGGTTGAGGGCCTTTCCTAACAACCCATCCCACAGATCTTGGAGAACCATCCCGTGGCTTGTCAAGGGCTAGCTGGGTAGTGTTCTGCTTCCCCAACAAGCTTAGTTTAAAGTTCAGTCAACGAGCCCTGCTCATTGAGGGTGAGCTAACACCCTCTTCCCACTTTGAGAAAGATAAACACCATCCATCACCAGCAACCTATTAACGTGTAGGTCATCCCATTGTCGGAATACCCAAACTTGTGGTGGCGACACCAGTCATGGAGCCATGTATCAACAGACTGTACCTATCTGTTTCTTTCAGAATCCCTGCCTATGACGGGAAGAGTAAAAGGTTACCTGCTCCCCTGATTCCTTTATTAACCTTCCCAGGGCCCTGAAGTCTCTTTTGATTACTCTTGGGCTTATGCATTGCCACCTTGTCATCACTCATATGAAAGAGCAATAGCAGGTATCAGCCTAAGAAGAGGTTCTGCCCTGCATATTGGGTCCTCTGTTCCCCTCACAAGGGAGTCACCTACAATTATAACCTGCCTCTTCTTCCTTGTGGAGGTGGTTTTTAAACTGAGTTAAAAACATTAATGTCCTTTAAAAATGCCTCAGAGAGGAGAAAGCATTACAAATTTAATTGCACCTTTGTTTTGTCTTTGTTTTTTCTGACCATCTCATCTCATCTCATCTCATCTCATCTCATCTCATCTCATCTCATCTCATCTCATCTCATCTCATCTCAGAAAACCACCACAGGGTAGAACTAAAGAAAAAAACAGTAGTGTCAAAGAAAACCATACTCCTTAGATGTGCAAAGAAGGCACAACTGTGAAAAACAGGAAGGAAAACTATATAACAGTGTAAATGTGGTACAGCAGCAACGCTTGGTACAATTTGAAGTCTTTCATATGCCAAACAGAGAAATATTTAAAAATAGAACCCAAAACTTATTACAATCATGATCTTATTACAGAATACCATTAATAGAAGAATGTTCATAAGAGAATTGTTACTGCTTTTCATAATATTAGAGCTATAAGGCACAGTCATTGAGGCAAAAGTTTAAAAGTGCTTTGCACATTCCCCCAAAACCCATCATACGGTTGTGAGTTTCATCTTCAGAAGCTACAGGAATCAAGATTACAAGTTAGCTTAAAGTGGGATCAGAAATTCAAAATGGTGAAGTTCACCTCTAGTTAATTTCAGGTATAATCTGCACCTCAAAATCCTTGAACAACCAACTACGAGAGATCTGAAGAGCCTATGATGAAGACAGGATTCTTTTATACTTACACTACTTCTTGTACTCTTTCCTTACCCACCAAAGCTGGAAAGAATGAGATCTGTGAAATTACTGACTGATCTGATGACAGTGAGGTCAGCTACATATTAGCAGAGATCACCACTACTCATTGACAAAGAAGACACTTGGAGCCCCTCCCAAAAGGCTCGACACTTACTACCATTAGTTCAGAAGATTCATCCACACTGCTCATTTTAGCACATCCTCAATTACTGAAGTCATGCTCTCTTCCACCCTCTTGGCTCCTTCCTCTGGCAAACTTTCTGAAGAGAGTTTAAAATCTCCTCAGCAGCCTTTGAGTGCCAGTAGGCTTGTTCCTCTTTTCTTTTAGATGAAGACTAACTAAATAAGTAACTAAATAGTGACAAAAAAGAGCTCAGAGCAGTACCAGCATATATTATTACATGGTCATTCATATCCTACTTGCTTATGGTGAAGTACTACGGTCTACTGCTCTGCCTCATTCTCAGAGTAGTCAGTGAGCAGCACACAATAAGTCATCTGGGTTTGGTACAAAAAAACTTTGCTAAATAATTAATAAACAATTGAACTAGACTAAATTAACATAAAACTAAGGAGGATGCTTAAGTCAAATGCCTCAAAAGCAAGTCACTTAGGATGAAAACTTCTTAGGCTCCACAAAAGCCTTTATGCTAACAAATTTACAGCCTATTTAGGTATTTTTAAAAGTGTATAACACCACAACAATAAAGACAAATCTAGCCACCCTCAAGTACAAAAGGCAACCCACCTCTGATAGTCTTCCCATCATACACTCCTTTCTCTGAGCGGTTGAAAGAGAACAAGAGAAATTAAGTTTTAACCAACTCTACCTGCCCCTATACAAATAAATGTTTGTCTTTGCCTGCTATGAATATAGACAAGAATGGATAATGATGAGCTGGTGGAAGTGATTAGAATAGTTTTACATCAGGTGTTGTCTGAGAAACAGTTAACACTGTTAGCAGTGTTTAACTACGTTAATTGTAGAGAATAAACCTGCTGAACAAATTGCTATTGATTGATGCACCACTATCCAAGTTTAAACTTAAGATAAAACCAGGAACATTTAAATAAGTTTCACACTTACTCAGCTTAGATTTATCCCACCAGAGATGTAGCAAGATATGGTATCTCACTGTTTGATGCTAAGACAAATTGCCACCAGAACATTACCTCTATTTTCACACAACTACTCATCAATGTTCAGCTGCTACTATTTAAAGACTTTGTAGAGGGGAAAACACTTGTCATATATGTGTAGGATAAGCAGGTATCCTTCACACACAAATAGCAGACTCTTTACAAAAGTATTTCAGTATATTCTTTATTTTAGAAAGGTGAAGAATCCTTTTCAAAACTATAATTGTAGTGAATGTAAGATTAGGTATTTCTAAGATTATTTCCTGATATAACTCTGAGTTATCAGTAAGCATGCTTTGCAGTTTTTATTGACCTGGTGACAACACATGAACTCTGTGCCAGAGAAGAGAGATCCTACAGTACAAGTGGCTGATTTTTGGCGCCCAGTTCCTTCTCTCCGAATTCTAGAAAGAACTACAGAATTGTATTCAAGGACAAGTGCATATTAACAGTAAAAACTATGTTTAAAACTCTATTTTTCAGGCATTCTTTCCTACCACTCTCCTGAAAGAATCATAAGTCTGACTCTACACACATATACAGACTGAGTATCATTCCACATGATTTTCGAGAACAAAGTGAGTGGAACAATACTAGGTGTGTTTCCACAATAGTACTTCCAGTTACTGAGAACTATACTTCAGTAAAAACATTAAGTAAAAATACTTACTTGTGGGAAGTTCTTTTCTTCATCATGCTAGCAGACNAGGCTAACAGGAAAAATTCTTCACAGAAAGAGTTCTCAGTCACTGGAATCGGCCCAGGGAGGTGGTAGAGTCACCATCCCTGAATGTCTTTAAGAGTTGATTAGATGTGGTGTTGAGAGATACGGTGTAGAAGAGAACTTTGTAGAGCAGGGCTGATGGTTGGACTTGATGATCCCACGGGTCTCTTCCAACCTAAACGATTCTATGATTCTATGCTCCTGAAGCTCAAGGCTGAACTGAAACAGTGACTGACCACAAGCATTAAAAAGAGAGAGGAACTTAACACAACAGGGGCCTGTGTGATCTTTGTTCTAGGAAAACGGTTATAACAGTTGAGATAATCGGTCAGCTACAACAGTTAAGTGAGTCAAGCGGCTGTCTAACTTCTCATCCTTGAATTAATCGAAAAGGTGCAAATATACATCTTCCTGAGTGAGCCAGAACAGCACTGGGGAATTATACACACATCTCTGCCCAAAACAGCATATAGAAACTCAACAACAAAGAGAAAGAGCTTTGAGAAGAGTAATAAGCTTGAGCTAACTTAAACCCATGTATTGCTCCCCAGCAACTGGGGACACCCAGTGCTGTGACATTGAGTATGTTACAGAGACCAGCAAACAGAATCACATTTGTATTGAGATGCAATTGCATATTGCAATGATTATAGTCTCCTAAGTACTGGTGGCTTTATGGTTGTAACATTCTGCTAAATAAAAACCTACAGTGCAATGTCAAATAAACTTAAACAGATGAAAAAAAGGAGTTATTAAAATAATAGTAAGATTTTTGATGGATAGAATGTTGCACTGATCCCACTGATATTTTGGAATTAATATGAAAAATTGAATGTTTCTACTAAGTTGAAGAGAGGAAAGGGGGAAGCAGGCTCGAGCTGGTTGTTAGAAAGCTACTTGTGAGCAAGTAGTGAAGAAGTCAGCACAGTAAACACGCAAGAATGAGATGACAGTGATAGAAAAAACAGTTACAAAAGGTAACATGATGTATAAAAGGTGATGTGTACAGCTAGAAAAGTAAAAATAAGTTACTAGAATAAAGACTGCAGCCTCAGATAATAGCCAATGCTCACATTGTAGGGATGACTTATTAAGGTAAACTCAAATAGACCCTGTTAAAGCAAAGGCTGCTATGTATGCTGAGGATGATAAATGGCCAGATGTCTGGCTTGATGGTCATTCTCCCAGTCTTCTCATTGTACTGGTTTGGGCTGGGATAAAGTTACATTTCTTCATAGTAGCTTGTATGGGGTTCTATTTTGGATCTGTGCTGTAAACATAGTTTTAGCTATTGCTGGGCAGTGCTGACACAGCATCAAGGCCTCTACTGTGAGTAGGCTAAGGGCGCACAAGAACTTGGGAAGGGACACAGCTGGGACAACTGACCCCAACTGCCCAAAGAGATATCTCAGGCCATATGATGTCATGCTCAGCAAAAAAACTTGAGGCTGGGTGTATGTGTGTCTGTGTCCGTGTGTATGCTCAGGGACTGGCTGGGAATTGGTTGGTGTGAAAAGCTGTTTTTCAGTTGCATCACTTGTCTTTCTTGAGTTTTATTTTCCTCTCTCATCTGTGTTTATTTTTGCCCCCACATTTTATTTAATGATGATGATTATTATTATTACTATTGTTAGTAGTAGTAGTATTACCATAATCTCTTTTTTATTACTAGTCTGTTTTTATCTCATCCCATGAGGGTTTTTTTCTCCTCACTTTTACCTTTTTAGTTCTCTCCCCATCCCACCAGGGGATGGTGGAAAGTGAGCTGTGTGGTGCTTAGTTGCCAGACAGCGTTGAACCATAACACTCATAATGATTATTGATATGATCCAGGAAAAGAATGTTAACTTTAAATTGGCTGCTCCCACGATAAAATGTGAGCAAACACCTGATACACCCCTTTGTGAGACTGTTTATCTTCCTAGAATTGGTTAACTGGTCTCCAAACTAAATTTTCAGCTATACCAGTAGATACACCCCTAGAATGGATGACCTGTTAATGGGGAAAAGGAGCAGATCAGATGAGGTGTACCCTCATCATGGAGCTAGCTCAAGGTTAGTACAAAGGACTATGGATTCTCATAGAAACCCCACACTGCAGGCAGACTTTCTGTGGGGCTGCACTGTCTGCTGGGCCAGGCAGCTCCTGCCAAGCCACCGGGGAGAGATGGAAGGAGGCAAGGGAGAATAGGTGGTGGGAGAATAGAGAATACTCAAGAGTTAGAAACTGGCATGCTGAGTCCGCTATCCCAGACAAGCTGGACAGATCCCAGCCTGTAGGTCAGGACAGGCAGACACTAAGCCTCCTGGCTGTTACAGCCTCTGACACTTGACTATAACCACTGAACAACTTTTCTGATAATATTTTCAACTACCTCTCCTGTGCACGTTTTAATAATACATAATGTAATAAACCAAGTTTTATTCAAAATATGGTTTTATTAGAATCAAAATGAAGTATAGGACACTGTATCATCAAAACATGTCACGTGCACTTTATGTTTTACATTACTGGCTGATCAGACAACGCAAGACTGTTTAAATCAGCTTAACTAGTTAAAAGCATTACAGAAATAACACCCACGTGTTCTAAAGAACGGCTTGGTACAAAACTTGCTTTCTGTCCTCTGCTCAAGGCCTCTGAACTTGTGCATAAGAAGGAAAGCCCAAAGCATTTAGTCTTTCAAAGTAAAGAATAGGAATTCCAGACTTACTACAGAAGCTGCAATAAACAAAAAGGAAAAGCTATGCAAACCTCTTGGAATGGGTGTTTTCCCTGTTCATTAACTTTTCTCTTTCAGAAGCCTCAAATTTTTGATGGGATTCAACTTGATTGTTTATGTACGGAATCTAAACCAAAAACAACGAAAATCATTAAGAATTGCCTAGCTTTTTATGTCAGTCAGTACCTTAGTTACTAATCTGGGAGCTATCTTAAATTATGGCATGTGGATGTTTAATATAAATGTAACAAGCTTTCAAGAAGACAGGATAGAAAGTATTTGAAGATTCCAGGACAAACCCACTTTTGTACTGACTACAAGCCAGAACACACCTTTCCATTTTGCCCTTCCTGAAATCAGTAATGTCTCAAGGAGATGGAAACTCCTTTTCAAGACATCTCAGGTTACAGTACTGAATGGTGTTACTTCACTTGGCCAGACAGTTGCAGAAATTGTGGAGTTTACTGAATCACAAACATTCCTGTCCCCTTCAGCAGCTCAAAATAGGGGGATGGAACAGCACAGAATCCTTACATTTAGCATATTCTAATAATTAGGTCAAAATCAGAATTATCTGATCAATCTGCCTTCTTGAAGCCCATTACAACCAATTCAAAATAAAAGTCTTTAGAAATATTTAGAAATTAATTGGAAAAACTAAAAGTTTTCTGATGTGTGAGGGTATTTTAAATCCTGTGTGCTTTCATTTTTTGCATGATTAAAGCAGGAAATAAAGATACCACAAAATAAAACAGACATGAAGCACCTTTATGTGGTATCATGGTTTAAACCCAGCTGGCAACTAAACACCATGTAACCCCCTTGCTTGTGCACCCCAAAGAAGGATGGGGAGAATGAGAACTGGAATGGTAAAAGTAAGAAAATTTGTGGTATGAGATAAGAACAGCTTAAGAATTGAAATAAAATACTAATAACTGCTGTGAGAAAACATAAACCCAAACCAACAACAGGCAAACAAAAAGAGAGAAAATGAAATGCAAGTGATGCAAGCAAAAACAATTGTTCTCAAATGACCAACTGACGCCTAGTGGCCTTCCAGCCAACTTTCCCTTTATAAGCATTTATGGAAGTAAATAAGCAAGTAATAATAATTCTGTTTATAAGCTGAGCATGACATCATATGGTATGGAATATCCCTTTTCTCAGTCGGGGTCAGCTGTCCCAGGTATAACTGTGTCCCCTCCCGACTTCTTGTGTTCCCATAGCCTAATTGCTGGCAGGGTTACATAAGAAGCTGAAGACGCCTTGATGCTGTATAAGCACTATTCAAAAATAGCTGAAACATCCCGGTGTTATCAATGCTGTTTCTGAACTAAACAACACGACAAATCCGAAATACAGCCTCATACTAGATATGAAGAAAATCCACTCTATCCCTGCCAAACCCAGTACATGTTCCACCCTTTATTCCATACCACTCACACCATGCTCAGGTCCCACACTATCTAATACATTCTCATTAACCACCCCACCCACCCCCCTTCCCATCCTTTGATACAACACACAGATATCATTACCACAGTATATAGACCACCCCTGTAAAATGTTTGTAAAATGTCCATAAATGTCCACAAAATGTCCATTGAGTTCTTTTAGTTTGTGACTTTGAGCTCCATCTGTTACAGTGGTCTCTTAGGAGAGGTGGTGTGTTGGGTGGAGATGCTACGCACCAAAGACCGCTCAGATTGGGTCACTGTTGCACTTGTACTGTTTCTTATAAGACTTGTTCTCCTTTGGTTCAGGTTGTTTCTGCTACAGTAGTTCCTATAACATGCAACTCAAATCATGGGTTTACAACAATTTATATGGGTATGTGCATTACAGTCTCGACCCTGGTCCCTTTGGAACAGGTTCTCCCCCTTGCTCCTAGCCTGGCTAGGAACAAAAGGTTCCTACTATAGTAATTTCCATACTATGCAACTCAAATAATGGATTATATTTGCCCAGCATTAAATCACCTCAAGGTACTGTCATGATTAAACATCTGCTGACAACAAAGAACCCATGCCCTGGTTGGGATGGGGAGAAGAATCAGAATAAAACAGCAAAACTCAAGGGTTGGCATAAATACAGTTTAACAGAACAGCAAAGGAAGGGCAAAAGAACACACCACCACTGACAAACGAATATGCGAAAACAATTAATGCACAATTCAGCTACTCACTGACTGGAACCTGAATTGCTGAACGGGCTCCTGAGCAGCAACTCCTCCCTGCCCAGGTCCCCCAGCTATATACTGGATAGGACATCACACATTACCATCTTGGCTAGTTTGGGTCAGCCATCTGGGCTGTGCCATGTCCTCCCAAATTCTTGTGAAGATCCCTGCTGGACCAGGACAGTTTTGGCTGTGTCCTGTCCTAGCTGTGTCCCGTTTTGGCTTCTTGTGAAAATTAACACTACCCCTGCTGGAACCAGGACACTGTCCACCCCTTATTCTATACCATCAATGTCATGCCCCGATCTTACAGTTTCCAATTACCGACCGCTTCTCCCTCCTCTGTTTGGTCTCTCTTTCTTTAGGTACAGACACCATTCCCTTAGTCTGTGGGCTATCCCTCTAAAACGTCCATCGAGTTAATTTATGACTTTGGGCTCCATCTGTTAGAAGAGCCTCTCAGGGCAGGCAAGACGGGGTGTGGTGCTGGACTCTTGCACACTCTATTTTTGAGCTTGTGGTTGATGTATCTGGTGCAACTCATGTCCGTGGTACGTGGGATGAAGATGTAGATCTCAATGAAGTTGCTGGGTGCCAGCTGCTGAAGGCAGTTCTGATCCCATCACTGCTCTGTTTTACTGTTTCCAAAGTTCATTCTCCATTAATTGGGGTCAATCTTACTGTAGTACCATTCACAGAGCATATAGAAGTTGTAGTAAAATGGCAGGGTTATTTAACAATTAACATTATACAATTTGATTTATTTGCTATTCTCACCCAAAATCAAATTCCTGTGAAGCACACACAGGACTTCCCCACCCTCCCCCATCATTCACCAAGTGCACCCCGGTTCTTGAGCAAAAGCAATCCCACAGTTGGGTTTGCCTTTGCCAGCAGCAGGACTAACACAGATTACTAGGACTAACAGATTACTAGTGCACTATGGAGACTACATCCCATTCTGCAGTATATGGAAGTTTTGATTGTGCAGGGCCAGATCGATTAGTAGATCCCTCTGTTTAACTAGCCTGGTCACCTTTGCTAAGGGTGTATCCCAGTGTTTTGAAGTCTCACCACCCACTGCTCTCAGTGTAGTTTTTAACGGTCCACTGTATTATTCTGTCATCCCAGAGACTGGTGCGTGACAGGGGATGTGACAGACCAGGCAATGCCATGATCCTTGACCCAGGTGTCTATGAGTCTGTTTTGGAAACGAATCCTATTGTCCAATTAAATTCTCTCTGCAGGTGCATGTTGCCACAGGACTTGTTTTTCAAGGTCCAGGATAGTGTTCCAGACAAAGGCATGGGACACAGAGCATGTTTCTAGTCAATCAGTGGTTGCTTCCACCATTATAAGCACATGGTGCTTGCCTTGATGATTTGTGCGAATATGACACAAGCAATCTGCCAGGTCTCCCCATATTTATATTTCAGCTATCGTCCTCAACACCAGGCAGGTTTTAACTGTTTGGCTTGCTTGACTGCAGTGCGTGTTTTGCATTCATGCATAAGTTGTGCAATAGTGTCCATGGCAAAGTCATGAGCCCAACTATATGTTGCCACATGCCATAGCCCATTTATATTATGCACCTCTTCCATGATGGCCTAAGGTATCATGGGCTCACACAGCTACAAATAATTAATTCACCCTTAGGTTGCCAGTCCATATCCACCTGAGCCACCGCCAATCTTAGCAGCCTGATCCATGCGCTAGTTGTTTTGATGTTCCTCAGCGGCTCGACTCTTAGGTAGACGGGTATCTATGTGACGTACTTCTACCACCATCTTCTCTAGCCAGGCAGCAACATACTGCCACAACGAGGCAGCCTGGATGGGTTTGCCTCTGCACTGCCAGTTCTGCTGCCACTTCTGGAACCACCCCACAGGTCATTCACCACCATCCATGACTCAGTATAGAGTCAGAGTACTGGCCACTTTTCTTGACTCACAATGCCTGAAGCCAGATGGCTGCCTTTCACTTCCGCTAACTGGCTCATTTAACCTTGTCTTCAGTGGATTCTGCAACATTGTGTATATAACTCCATATAGCAGCCTTCCACCTCTGATGTGCTCCCACAACGTGACAGGATCTATCACATTTCTTCTCTTTTTCTGGCTCTTTATTATACAGTGGGGCCTCTTCTGCATGTGCCACCTCTTTCTCTGGTGGTATTCCAAAATCTTTGCCTTCTGGACAGTCCATGATGACTCACACCCATAATTCCTGGGTGACTGGGGTTTCCCATTTGAGCTCAGTGTACGATTAATGCAAACTGCTTATTTAGTCCACACAGAATCAGTTGCATGATGAAGGGGACCCTTTTTTTTGAACATCCATATCCAGAAGTGAGATCAGGCTTTCCACTCAGCCTGTGGAAATGCCTCCTAGAAACTGGAAAAGCACTTTTCCTGGAAGGATCCCCTTTTGTGATTTTTCTTCCTCAGACTTTTTAGAGACTGCATGAGAGGGTTCTCTCATAGAGACCGTGACTTCAATTATACTGTGTGACAGTAAACCTTGTTACAGTATACAGACAACTTTCTCCAGGGGACAAAGACAAAACCTGACTGGGTGCACGATAAAATTGACCTCTTGAATTTTCTAGGAGGAGCTTAATAATAGAGTATCTCAGAAGTTGGCACAAGTGAAGCAGCAGACCGTTGCTTATTTGGGCTTTACGACTATACAGGGAGAATGAAGCCTGGGAATAGAATGGAAAGAGGTAATCTGTCAAATACCTGAACTGAACTCTGAAGAGGAGCTGAAAGCGCTTCTGGGAGTGGCCAGATGGTGTCGCCTGTGGATGGTTAATGTTGGCTTGTTAGTGAAACCCTTGTATGAAGCTATCAAGAGACCTGGAAATTGCCTAGAATGGACTCCTGAATGCAGACAATTGTTTGTTCAGCTGAAACGTGGGCTCATGGCTGTCCTAGCCCTCAGATTACCAAACCTGGAAAAAAAACTGTTGAGTTGTTTTCTTATGAGAAATGACATGTTGCTTTGGGAACACTGATTCAGAAGACTGGATCCTGGAAAGGACTAGTAGGAGTTTTCCAAGCAAGTAAAGGATGTTTGTGGGTGGCGGCGGTAACGTTCATACAAGAGACATGGAAGTTAGCCTGAGGGCAGGAGCTGACTGTTCAGGCACCACATACGGTGACTACTCTTTTAGAATGAAAAGGGAGACACTGAGTTATCCCCTAGCTGAATGACAAAATATCAAGCTGTTTTATTAGAACAGGATGATGTAGAATTAAAAGTTACTTTGGTTTTGAACCCAGCAACCTTGTTACCTTTATTGGGTGAGACAGAATTAGTATATGATTGTTTGGCAACAACTGAATGGATTTATTCTACTTAAATGGATTTAAAGGATAAACCTATAGACTTCACAGAAATGAATCTATTTGTGCACAGGAGTAGTTTTGTTGATCACAGAACTAGGAAGGCAGGATATCCTGTAACCCTAGAAGTAGTTAATAGTGGCAGAAGCACTCCCTCCAGAAACTTCAGCACAAAAGCAGAATTAATCACATTCATCAGAGCTTTAAAAGTAGCAGCTGGGAAAACTGCTAACATATGGAGTGACTGAAAATATGCTTTCAGGGTTTTTTACTTATAGTAAATAAGCATTGTAGAAGTAAAGGGGTCTCCTGTCCACCCAGGAAATACCAGTTAAATATGGAAATTTAATAAATAAGTTACTAGAAGTACTGCAATAGCCTAAACAAATTGCTGTAACGCACTGGAAGACTAATTAATTGGGAAACTCTTTTATCATTGCAGGAAATTGAAAGGTGGATATGACTGCCAGGTAAACTGCAGAAAATAAAATCCTTGGGATGTGGCCTGACACATATCAACATTTAAGTCAGCCTTGGGAATATACAGGAAGGGATGAACAACTAACTAAGTTACTAATGTCTGATAAGGATGAAAACAGATGGTAGATGACCAAAGATCGGTGTGTGATATTACCTGAGCATCTTATGAGAGACACTTAAAAGAAAAGCCATGAATAACCTGGGGAATGGAGGCTTTAAATAGATAACACTAGGACTTACAGTCTGGAAGTAAGAATCACTAGTATTGCAAGAAGTGTCATAAACAAATGTGAGATCTGTCAGACAAGTCATTTCAAAAGGAAGCCAAGACCCTCACCAGGAACAATAAAGGAGGGAAATACACAGGGGGATTATTGGCAAAATTTTTCTGAGCTTCCCAGACAAGTCAGATACTGATATTTGTTGGTACTAGTGGATACCTTTTCTGGATGGCCTAAAGCTTTTCCCTGTCACAGGGTTGGAATCCAACTGAAATGCCATCAGATACAACCTTCCCAGAGTTTGTCTCATGAGCTGAGGAATGAGATAATATTAGCAAAACAGTATACCAAAGAATACATAATTTCTCTAGGAAAAGCTCTTTCTTCCCTTAATAGGTACCTACATCAGAAGATACCTGTCAGGCTGGATGCTGTAGTTCATCTGTTTCAGCCAGGAGATTGGGGATAAGTGGAAAGGACCTTTTCACATTCTTTTAATGACTTACACAGCTGTGAATTATATGGAGAGAAACCTTGGATTAATTATACCAGAATTAAGGAAGGTTTGACATCTGATAACTGGGAAATAGATGTGATCCGTTAAAGCTGAGAGTGAGATAATAAAGAATAAGAATAATACGCAGGAAATATCTGAATTCTACAGAGAACTTGGACATATATTGTTCTACACTGGAGTGGGACTTTTTATTTTAATTAGTATCTTAGTGTTTTGTAGATTTCTGTATGAACATGAATTATTCAGTCCTAAAATGGATACTGGGCTTTGGCACTGCATGATGGGACTCTCTCTGACCCATCAGGATCCATGGGACCGTAACCACAGAATCACAGAATTCTGTAGGTTGGAAAGGACTTTTAAGATCATGTAGTCCAATCATCAATCTAACTCTGATAAAAAAAACACCCACAAAACAAACCAAAAAAATCCCACANAATGTCCTTTTCTTGAGGTAAGGTGCCCAGAACTGGGCTCCAGAACTCCCCATTGGGCCCTGTCAGTGCATGGTACAGGGGGACAATCATCTCCCGAGTCTTACTGACCATGCTGCTCCTTGTACAGGCCAGGATGCTGGTGGCCTTCTTGGCCACTTGGGCACACTGCTGGCTCATTATGAGTAAACTGAGAGTCAACCAACAGTACCAGGTCCTTTTCTGCCAGGCAGCTCTCCAGCCACTCTTCCCGGGCCTGTATCGCTGTGTGGAGTTGTTGTGATCCAAGTGCAGGACCCGGCACTTAGCCTTATTGAACCTCATACCGTTGGCCTCAGCCCATCTATCCAGTTTGTCTAGATTCATTACAAAATGACACAGCAAACTGAAAATAGCAGTCTAACTGTTGGGTTTGTACTCATTTTCTTGAGCATGCAGAGCAAGGGACGCCAGTTATCGGAATACCTATTCCATTCAACACTTCCTGGAATAGCTTCTGGATGGGACTGAAGTTTCTGGAAATGAGGAATCTAGACCCTTTGGATTAGGATATAGACACCCTAGCACTCTGAGATGCCAAATATCTCACTTCAGATAGAACCCTCTCACCTAGGAATGTGTCAGTGGGGCATTATCTGCATTGTGTGTCTGTGCAAGTGCAAAGGAGACTACTGGAATATCAGCCAGTCCCAGAAATTACAGGATGGTATTTGCAGGGAAAAAGGCTAAAGAGGTTTTACCCCCAAATTGGGCTGGATAGTGTACTCTAGATGCATTATTTCCAAACATTACTGTTACAGGGGAAATAAACAGAGAATCATTAATCAGGTTCTATATAAGGATCCTTAAGAGGCGGATCTTTTGGTAGAAGGGCCTACCAGTTTTCAGTCCTCTACAGGAAGTTTTTTTCTGTAGTTAGGAGTTAGTGAATTACAGAAAACAATAGTTAGCATCTTAGCAGAACTAGAATTTATTGAAAAATCAAATAATGGATGTAATTAAGCCATTACAGGAAGAGGTTTCTCAAGACGGCAAAATGACAGTTCAAAACAGAATTTCTCCCATATGATTTCATCATCACCAGGAGAGGTTTGTACTGTGGTGAATACCAGCTGCCACGTGGACCAATCTGGAAGAACTGCAAGTGATACGAAGGAAATTTAGGAACATGCTAAATAAAGTTTTACATAACACACAGAAAGATAATACAAATTCTGTATTTCAAGAAGTATGGAATTGGCTACCTTACTGGTTCCCAAATCTATCTCACTGGTCAAGAAGGTCCTGCTGATTCTTATCCTAGGGATTTTAGTTTTTCTGTCTTAATGTGTTTCTACAATGTGTAATCAAATTATGCATCTCACTGGCAAATAAAGAGTGTATTACGGGACTGACTTAAATACTTTAAATAATTCCTAAGAGGAAAACTGTTACCAAAGACAGGCCTCTGCTTTGTTTATAACCCTATGCTAACTAGAATGTTGCTTGCTTCCTACTAATCTTATTGTGTAAGAAAATAGTCCATCACTGAGCAGATGTTACAAACAGTAATAATAAGACAGCTTGAAATAGTTAATCACTAAGGATGAGATAACAAGGAGTAGTTAAACACTTCAAGGTTCTCTCATGCATCAAAGTATGTATCCCTATACCAATCAGGACAGAGCTGTGGCTACTTTAAGGAACAGCCTTATCCTCAAGAAGCTGGCAAACTTACAGTAAACTACTGTTCTGAGATGACTGAGCGTCTTAGAAGGATAATGTGAGGAAGGGTATCCTTACTGAAACAACCACTGAGGAACTCTTACCCACACTGCAAAATTTAATATGCATGTTAATAGCATTACAGCATGTTAAAATTTAATAGCATATTAATGCATTAATAGCAAAAAGGCATCAGTCATTCTAATGAACATGTAAGCCCAGGTGGAATTAATTATTAGGTAGGTGGAGTAATGAGAGTCTTTTGTGTATAAGTAATGGATGAATATCCCCAGTGAGGTGTGCTATAGATTTGTGGGTTTCTACCTAGCACCCAATGTCAAATAAAGCACTATCTCCTCTTTAAACTTCTGGTTTCAAGAGCTTTTATTTCAGGTGACAACAGAAGCACAGCTCTTCTTAGTACCTTGACTGCCAGTGCTGGGTTGGATATTCGAAGAAAGAGTCCCTACCACAGATCATGCAATGGATGTTATATGGAGTAAGCAGATTGCACTGATTACACAACGAACTCAAATGGGAAACACCAATCATCCAGTAAATGTGGAAGCAATCATGGGCTTGCAAGGAAGGCAAGGATTTTGGAATATCACCAAAAGAGGAGGCGAAGTGTGCAAAAGAGGCCCCACTGTGTAACAAACTACCAGAGAATGAGAAGAGATATGCCCTATTCACTGATGGATCCTGCCAAATTGTGGGAAAGCAGCTAAAGTGGAAGGCTGCCATGTGGAGTACTACACAGCAAGTAGCAGAAACCAGTGAAGAACAAGCTTAATTGAGCCAGTTTGGGTGAAAGTAATACCACTGGTTTTAGAAACTGTGAGTCAAAATAAGTACTTTACCTCTATATTGACTCATGGATGGTGGTGAATGATCTGTGGGGGTGGTTACAGCAGTGGAAACAGAGCAATTGGCAGCACAGAGGCACACCCATCTGGGCTGCTGACCTGTGGGGCAAGATTTTGCTGCCCGGACAGATAATCTGTTTGTAAAGGTACACCATGTAGATGCCCATGTACCCAAGAGCCAGGCCACTGAGGAACATGAGAACAACCAGCAAGGTGGATCGAGCTGCTAAGGCCCCTCTTTGGTATGGAGGATGATGGATGAAATATAAATATGGGGAGGCCTGGGCCTGTGATTCTATCACAGCCCCACAAACCTGCCAAGGCAAGCACTATGTGCTTACAATGGTGGAAGCAACCACTGGGTGGCACTAGGAAACCTAACCTGTGCCCCATACCACCTCCCAGAACACTGTCCTGGGCCTTGAAAAGCATGGTGACCTGGCGTCCCAGAAAGAACTAAGTCAGACAACAGCACTCATTTTCACAAGAACCTGGGCCAAAGAACATGGCATTGAGTGGGTATATCACATCCCTTATCATGCACCAGCCTCTGTGAAGCTAGAATGGTACATCGGAGTGTTAAACGCTACACAGAGATCTACCAGGGGATCTATCAATCCAGATGGCCTTGCACAATCAAAACTTCCATTACAAAGTCTCAACAGTGCACATAAATAGTATATTAGGAAATACAGTCTGTGTTAGTCCTGCTGCTGGCAAAGGCAAACCCAACTGTGGGATTGCTTTTGCTCAAGAACCGGGGTGCACTTGGTGAATGATGGGGGAGGGTGGGGAAGTCCTGTGTGTGCTTCACAGGAATTTGATTTTGGGTGAGAATAGCAAATAAATCAAATTGTATAATGTTAATTGTTAAATAACCCTGCCATTTTACTACAACTTCTATATGCTCTGTGAATGGTACTACAGTAAGATTGACCCCAATTAATGGAGAATGAACTTTGGAAACAGTAAAACAGAGCAGTGATGGGATCAGAACTGCCTTCAGCAGCTGGCACCCAGCAACTTCATTGAGATCTACATCTTCATCCCACGTACCACGGACATGAGTTGCACCAGATACATCAACCACAAGCTCAAAAATAGAGTGTGCAAGAGTCCAGCACCACACCCCGTCTTGCCTGCCCTGAGAGGCTCTTCTAACAGATGGAGCCCAAAGTCATGAATTAACTTAACTCGATGGACGTTTTAGCGGGATAGCCCACAGACTAAGGGCATTATATCCATATGAATATATATGTACATATATATCTCAGACAAGGGAAATTGGTAGCAATTAATTGGAAACTATAAAATCAAGGCAAGATGTAGAGTAAGGGATGGACAGTGCCCTGCTTCTGGTAGTAATAGGGTAATTTTCCCCAGGCTCTGGTAGTGGACACAGGTATTCCATACCATGTCAGCTGAGCTCAGAGCATAGCCAGGAGCTGGCCCAAGAGGCAGCACAAAGTCTCTTCTTGGAGTGGGCCAGGATGCTTCAAGCGGGCTGGGAACATCCCTTGTCCGGTAGCTAAGCAGTGGTATGGTAATCATGCTTTGTATATTGCTTTCTCATTTATTCTTCTTGTTTTTCTGTTCCCTTTGTGGTTCTGTTAAACTGCCTTTGGTTCAACCCAAGAGTTTTGCATTTTTTCTTTCCATCCTCACCACAGCAGTGGTGGGGGCTGACAGAGCAGCTGCATGGTTCTTTGTTGCCACCTGAGGCTAAACCATGACAATCTGGCACAAGTCACAAAAGCATAAAACCCCAGTGGACACTAGTGCACAGCATACCATATTGCCATGGAATCATAAAAGGACAGAATCTGCTTCTATTGGAGGCTCCGCTGAAATACTTATATGAAAATGCATGAAGTTTTAATGAGTGATGTCTATAATGTCATACTGCTGTGTCTTAATGATTGAATAAAGAAAATAATCTCAAAAATGTTTTAACTTTTGTCATACGCATATATTGCTGACCACTGTCCTCACCTAATGACTGTGGAACATAACAAAGCAGTAACCTGGTTTACATAAATTATCCTGAAACCTCCACTACTATCTAAAACAGCTCATGATAGAAATCTCATTAGCATTAGTCATTCTCTGTCAAGTGCCCAGTTCAAAGCAGAAAGGCATTTTTAAAAAATCCCAAACATTTCAAGGGTAGTATCTTCCCATGTATCTCTCAAGAGAAAAACACACCTGCATACTGAGTGTTTTGAGGTCCAGCACAGTTTGGTCACAAGCAACAGTATGACTTCAAAGATGTTAATACTAATTAGAGAACAGGAAAGGGGAACTACTGCATTCTACACAGCATAAATGCCATTGACTGAATGGCTTTAAATTCACATTCTTTACCACATTTTAACTATGGTAAAGCAGGTTCCAACTAGAATACTCCGTGATATTTTTGGTAAGACTCAAAATACTCTGTTCAACTAAATTGCCTTGAACATGAAAATAGAAAAAATAATACTGAACAAAAATCAACGTAAATGTTTTAGTCTTTTTTGTAATAAGCAGCAAAGACTCATACTTTGATGGATCTGAGAAAGAAGAAAGTATGTCTCATTCTCGTATAAGAGCAAAGAAACATTTATTTTTTTTGTAATAGAAAGTAAACAGAAACTCCAACTTCCAGTCAAGAGTATCAGAATTAAGCATTTAATTATCATGTGGTCTGTATGTTGTTTGTGTCTTGGTTAATTTACTCATAACAGATTCTTAAAATTCAACAGCGAAACTAGACACTATGTTTCTGAGTACTTATACTGTATTCCAGACACAGTAAGAAAAAAAGGTTAAAACATGACACACTAAACTAAACATGCTTTCAGGATGTTAACTCCAAGGGAACTACACATGTCATTTCAGCTGAGGTGTATAGGAGGAGAGAATCAGGAAAAGGACAGGAAAAAGCTAGTGGCAATGCTTTTTTTATTATTGTTATCACATCAGATGGCACCCTCCATCCAATCCAGCAAAATCATATGATATTGTGTGTTTTGAAGATTCTAATGCACTGAATTTTCCCTGTGTTTACAACAAGCAGCAAAAGCTGGGCTTTGTAAGTTGTATTTCAGAATCTTCAGTGGGAAAGGCAGCAATCCCACTTGCTCTGTATCTGGAGGTTATTTGAGAATTACTTTCAGGGACCTAAGAAATACGTCCATGCGGTTATTCACACCTAGTACTGATCAACCTCAAAATTTAGGGAAAGGAGTCTTTTTAATCAAAGTAGACCAGAAGTGCAGAGATAAAATGAACTGTACAATGACATGAAATCAAACTACAAAAAGTTCCCATAATACATTACATTTTGTAAAAGTAATCATATTGGCCTGTATGAAAATCTGACACAACCACTAGGTTATCCGTGCCTCCAAATAGATCATGTACAGGCTACAAATAACTAAGTCTCCTAGAATACAATGATTTTATGATTTTACATGATTAACAAATAAAATATAAAGTTTGTAAGATTTCCCCATATGTTTTCATCAGGAGGAAAAATAATAGACTATAGGAATGCCAAATTAGCCACAAGCCATCTCCCAGTTTGTATTGATATTGGGGATTAGCCAACCCAGATGAAGCACCTTGCACTTGGTCTTGTTGGAACTTCTCCAGGTTTGCACAGGCCCACTCCTCAAGCCTGCCAAGGTCCTCCTAGATGATCCTTGAGGGACACCACTGTTGAGAGCAGGCCCTTTAAGAGGGAGTTACTGAAAGGGCACATATGCAAATAAGTGGAAGTAAGCGAAACGAAGTATAGTGAAGGCGAAACAAAGTGTAGGAAGCAGCAAATGACACAAATGTTGTAGCCAATCATGGGGAAACTTTAAGCGAGTGGAAAGTGCGTGGAAAGCTCGTGGACAATATCCCTCTCCCTATCCGAAATGTAGTGCCTAGCGAATGAGGACCTGTGACTTTAGAACAAACTGAAGATCTGCCTTCTGACTGGATTGTACTGCTTTCTGGTTGGAGAGCCTTCTGATTAAAGCTGAAGCTGTTCTACCAATCATCTGGATTGCGTCTGGCTTCACTGCTCCTGGCCGCGGCATTTATGGTGACCCCGACGTGATAACCCCAACGTGATTTACTGCTACGGAGATTTATGGTGACCCCGACGTGATTGATTGCGTCGGGCTCACTGCTCCTGGCCGCGGCACACCACATATTACGGTTTCCAGTTAGAGACTGAGTTGATGACTTTAACTTTTTAGATGTAGCCACCTAGCTAATTCCTTATCCATACAACAGTACATCTATCAAACTCAATCTCTCCAATTATGTAGGTAAAAAAGGTCATTGATACCCCCACTGATACTGTCATTACTAATTATTTCAAAAAAAGTAACTATCAAGCTCAGTGATCATTTAACTACAGTAAAACCTTACACACACACCCCTCCCCAAAAGAAAAAAACCAAACTAGCCACTTCCATGACCACTTTAGAAGTCTATAATCAGAAGGATCGATGACATGTAGTTAATCTGAACACAAAGAACACTACAGTAACTGCAGGACTAAAAGTCATTCTTCCCTAGCAAATAAATTTTAACATAAACCCAAGAAAGAATATCCCTCCACATATTTATAACCAAATTCTCCTTCTAAAAAGCCAAGGGATCATCCACTTTACCTTGCTGCACTTTTGATAACTTTCTCTCCTAGAGACATTTCCAAAAAAACAGAAAAACCCAAACTAACTTTCTATAATGTAAATTTATATCACATTGCAAGGCTTCTGTTCCAACCATCAAAAAACAAATTATAAACTCCAGTGAACTCAATTTCTGTATTTCCTACTCTTTTCAAAAGGGGAATTCAAAGTGAAACTGCTGCTGAAATAAACATTGTCTTTCTTGTTCATTAGCTGCCTTTAAAGGTCCCATGC
>VZTM01041629.1:2283-14489 GCA_013400555.1 Jacana jacana | reverse complement strand
TGAGGAAGAGGAGGCTGAGGGGAGACCTCATCACTCTCTACAACTGCTTGAAAGGGCATTGTAGAGAGGTTGGTGCTGGTCTCTTCTCACGGGCAATGAGCGACAGGACAAGAGGGAATGGCTGCAAGCTGCAGCAGGGTAGGGTTAGGCTCGACATTCGGAAAGAATTTTTCACAGAGAGAGCGGTCAGTCAGTGGAATCAGCTGCCCAGGCAGGTGGTGGAGTCACCATCCCTGACTGTTTAAGAGCAGATTAGATGTGGTGTTGAGGGATCTGGTGTAGGGGAGAACTTGTAGAGTAGGGCTGATGGTTGGACTTGATGATCCCAGGGGTCTCTTCCAACCTAAATGATTCTATGATTCTAAGAGAGGGTTTTCTTTTTTTCTTTCAGGAGAGGTCTTCAGCTGAGAACCAACTATAATCTAGTATGTTTTTCTACTTGAAAAAAAGCAACTAACAACCTCCTCCTCCACCCCTGAAAACCCACAAACCAAACAACTCCCCTGCCACAAAACCACAAACTGTGAAAATCCTTCAGATTTAGAGACTAACATAACCTTTTGCAGCAAGTTGTTGACCTGTTATTCAAGCAGTTGTAAATATTTCATAACACCTGTATGTATTATATACTTTCCCCTGCCCCAAGATTTCTAGTTCATGACAAATGTATGAAGTTTTATACAGGTTTTTTTTTTTTTATTTCACTGGTTAAGTAGCTAAATTTGTAAAGATAATTAAAACACCTCAGAAGTTGTGCTTTTCTGTCAGGTAATTTTTTCTTTAATGGTATGTCCCCAAGCATTACTACACTACAGATCTGAAGTTATACTTCTAAGAAGGAAAATTACTTCCTAATCTTTTTAAAGTCAGAATTCATTTGCTAGCATTTAATGAACCCTCTGAACCCTAAGGACATAGGGCTACTGGTGTCAAAATCTGAATCAGCAGTTTAAACTGATTTTCTAGAAACTAAGTCAGTAACTCACTAATTCAAAATGTCACTGAAAATTTTCACCAAAAGCTAATGATGCTTGAGTTTTCCTACAACTAGCATTCTGAATTAATTATACATTTCAGTTTCCCATTGATAGTTCCAAAGACATTAAGGAGAGATAAAACCTGATTTGCTGAAAATAAGCCGATGTACTTTGAGAACATCTTGACTTTAAAGTCTATGTAACCAAGTCTCACATATGTGATTAAAAGAAATAAACCAAACTCCATAAAACTTCTTAAACATGGTGAATGACAGAATAACATATTTAATATTTAATGCCATCATGCAAATACCTTAAGCTCTAATATGAAAATTCATCAATAAATTAACTCACAAAATATAAGAACTTTTACTACATAATTTTATGACAAGTCTTGAAGAATATCATGTTTCACAAAAATTGAAAAGACATTTTCATTATGGTTCTGATATACTCAGTTGATTTATGAAAATCAACCTTTCATGGTTATCTGTTGATGGCAGCGGATATAGCAAAAAACACAAGTAGCTTTGTTTTGATCCAAACTGACACATCTAAAACAAGTAACACTAGCCTCTGCAGACTACCAGTAGCTTTCAGAAGAGAAACGCCTACACCTACCAGTTGAGCACTGATTTCCCCAACACCTGACAGCACAGGTCAGCAGCAGCACAGCTGCAGCTTTCACTTACAGCCATTCATTCTTTCTACTTGTTGTCAGCTGCAACTACTCACCAGCACAAATGTTTTGCTTGCTTGCTTTTACAAAGCTTCTCACATCACACTCCAAAAAAACCAACATGGAAATTAGATCACTGGTTTGCCTGACAGTGTTATAATTACTGTGAACCGTTTCACAGGTTAAGTATTACACTAAAAATCCAAGCCCTACAAATTGTCAGTCATTCCAGTTTTAGTAAGAATAGTACAATCATACTATCAGAGTAGGGAGGAAAACACAATATTAATACAGAAAAAATAAAGCTATGTTAACAGATTATTTTTGCAGTATAAATCCAAAAGGAGGAAAAAGCAGCATGCACGCAGACTGCAGCTTTCACAGTGAGCCAGCTTAACTCCTTCTATAAGCTTAGTTTAGAAACATTAAAATCTTTTTAGATGAGTCCATGAAAATAAGTGTAAACTCTTAAAATAATTCTCTAATTTAACTTTCAGTTAACTTCCACACTTTTTTTCCACCAAATCAGACGCACTTCACTGCAACACAGAGTGCAAGCTTGCTGTATTCTAATGAAAATTATCCATGGAAGAGGATTAAACAAACAAACAAAAACAAAATAATAGTTGTGATAATTAAAGCTAGTAGCACCAAACCCACGACATTTAGTGCTCCACTCCTAAAGAGCATACCTCATTTTTACTGCCTTGAACATAGAAGGAAATAGCATCAGAACATTTGCTGAGGCACTGCTTTCAGGGTATAAATTTGAAGGAGGGGCAGGATAATAGCATATGCTGCTCTTATCTCATAGATGCAGAAGTGCAAATTCAGATTATACACCCTCTGAAGTTGAACTACAGGCTCACAATTCCTTAAGTAGATCCATTCCTGCTTTCAGAGCTGCCAGTGAGCAGGCCTGCTGACACCACCTAGCAGACTCCAACATTTCACTTTGATACCTTTCTCTTGCATGCAAGGCCCATCTTAAGCTTGCACTGGGAGCTGTTTAGTGAAGGACCAACACATCACAACGCATCACAAGACTGTATGGTGGAAGGAGTCAGCTGAAATGAAACATCAGTTGAAGAGATTCCTTGTTAAGTAATTCAGAGCTGCTGATACATGTTTAAGTTGAAGGAGTACTATGCTTTCAGCACAAACAAGTTGGATAAAGCACTTGTTATTTTGACTCCCTAACTCTTACCATATGAAAAGACTCATAGAATCATAGAATCATTTAGGTTGGAAGAGACCCCTGGGATCATCAAGTCCAACCATCAGCCCTACTCTACAAGTTCTCCCCTACACTAGATCCCTCAACACCACATCTAATCTGCTCTTAAACAGTCAGGGATGGCGACTCCACCACCTCCCTGGGCAGCCCATTCCACTGACTGACCACTCTCTCCGTGAAAAATTTTTTCCTAATGTCTAGCCTAACCCTACCCTGCTGCAGCTTGCAGCCATTCCCTCTTGTCCTGTCGCTCATTGCCCGTGAGAAGAGACCAGCACCAATATCTCTACAGTGCCCTTTCAAGCAGTTGTAGAGAGTGATGAGGTCTCCCCTCAGCCTCCTCTTCCTCAGACTAAACAACCCCAACTCCCTCAATCGATCCTCATAAGCCTTGTTCTCCAGGCCTCTCACCAGCTTTGTTGCCCTCCTCTGTACTCGCTCCAGCACCTCGATATCTCTCTTGTGCTGAGGTGCCCAGAACTGCAAATTTTCCGCACCTCATCCCCAAGGGCAATCTTAATGTTAAAATACCTCCTAAATAACATGGGGAATAAAAGTATAAATACCTGGGTTTAGTTTGTGTTACTTTGTCTTCTTCCCTAATGAAAAAACACAATCGCTTTTCTGTGGTATAAGAATTCAGTCAGTCAAACTGAATTTGTTTTGAAGTATCCTGTAGGCTCATCCAGCATATTGGTTACTAGAATTTTGTGTGGATAGGAACATTTGACATCTGAGAAGAAAGATTACAGTATGTAAACTCTGAACATAGAAGTGATTTACAGCTGACAACCATGAAGAGCAACACATTTATTTCAACTATGGATTTATAAGCTGAAGAGATCCCAAATCAAGTACTACCATCCCTCCCCTAGTTTTTTTCTCTCCTTCTAGATATGCTATTTGCCTACAATAGTGAAGTAGTAAGTAGAACTTGCAGGTATACAGACACACACACATTTGGTTGCATGTGCCTTTGAACAACCTGATATAGAGAAAGTTGGACCAGATGATCTTTAAAGTCCTGTCCAACACAACCCACTTTGTGATTCTATAACAGATATGAACACATAAATAGAATTTTAAGTTGCATCACTACAGCACTGTAGCATGAAGGTAACTGCACGTTATTCATCAGAAGACTGAAGGAATCTGAAATTTGTGGAAATTGCCTATTCAAGTGACTATTGTTGAGAACAAGACTGCAAATACTGTAGTTTCTGCTACAGAGCAAGCAGCACATGTATACATATGACCAATTCTAGGGATCAGACGATCATTCCTTATGGTGACTCTGGAATGGAGTAAAAACATTTTTAACCTTTCAGCAAACTCTTGTATTTTAACTTCGTGTCAAGAGACAGCACATTGCAGTTTATTTATAAATATTTATTAAAACATTTTAGTATCAAAGGGACAGAGTATTTACCATAACATAGAGCAAAAAAAGGGTTTCCCAGTAAGTTCTGAAGACAAGAACTTGATACTGTAGCATAAAACCTATCTAAGGATATAGGGAATCCTAAAAAACTTGAAAAACTTGAAAAACTTGCTTCAAGACCTTATTTCCCAAGCACTGCCTTACACTTCCCTTTTGAATTCAGCCTCCAATCTTCCTTACACATTTCACCGTCACTTTACAGAAAGATTCCTGCAATTATTTGACAATGTCCAGTTCAAACATCTGCCCAATGTTTTCACATAGTTCCTCATACCAATACTCTCTTGAGATCACTGCAGCTTATTTTCTGTCCTAACCTGTTTCCAAAACTAGCTGCAGTAAATGGTCTCCTGTGGCTTCTGGTTTCAAACTGAGGGCTACTTGCCACAAATAGCTTTTAGCCATCACCTCTGAAAAACAAAGCCAATTAAAAAAAAAGCAACAGAAAACCTCAAACAAACCAGAACACAGACTAGAAACAGAAAAAGTCTCACTTGTCATCTTCAACAGCACTGATGTTTTATGGTGAGTTATGGTTGACATCCTACCCAGACCACACAATTCTGGAAAGAGAGAAAATATATGCAGGGACTTGAGGAGCTCCGCTGCCAAATGCCAGTGGGTCTCTGCTACGTATGTATGAACAGTGATTGTCTGGTGCGTTTTTGTTCAGAGTTGGAAGTTTTTTGTTAGAAGCTAGCTGGCTTTTCTAGTAAAGACCCCACTATGACTTTATCAGAGATACATACATACTCATTGTACCCTTCAGTTACACCCCTCTGATCTAAAGTTTCAAGTATTGGATCAAGAAGGCTACAGTTTCTTTCTGCAGAAAAAAAACCAACCCAATCACCAACTATTTTTCCTATTTAGTCTCATGAAGACAATCAAGCAACTTTGATGGAAGTTTTATTAGAAGTTCACTCCAAAGAGCTTGAAGCATATATGCAGAATAAGAGATGTAGGTCTTAATGGCCAATCTCAGACAGTCAAAAGCAATTGCAAATAAGCCCTCATAAGTTTGTGCATGAAGTAGTTTCCAGCATCGGCAGAAGCACATGAAGACTTAAAGCATCACAGTCTACCTGTACCACAAAATTATTACATGCCCTCTTTAGAAACATTTTCTAACCACAATATCATCCTATCAGTCTGAAGTGCCATAAAAGGAAGTAATTTTCAATCCCTGATCTTACACCAATCTATTTTTACCAGCTTCTACACAGTTCTTTCCATCAGTTTTTTTAGAGGATGGATGTTTCTCCATGAAGTTTTAGAACCAATGGTTCCCTTCCACCTTTTACCCAATAGTCTCTCATTTATAATTAAATCATAAAGCCATCCAAATTAATAAAAATCCAATAGCAGAAATTCAGTTCATGAGGTACTACCTTAATGAAAGTCTAAAGGTGAATAAGCTTTCTAGCATGTTGGCAGCTCTTGGCTCACAAATACTCATGGCAGTGAAGTGTTCATTAATGAAACACGTTTGCCAGAAAACCTTAATTGGTACATGACAAGTCAAATAATAAATTATTTTTAATTAAGTATTCAGCAGTTTTAGCCAGCCAACAGCAAAACACAAAGCACACAAAAAGTAAGAAATTGCAGTTTACTTGCTTATGTTTAAGAGAAAATGTTTTAAAAATATCATTCAGAATACTAATTAAGCTATTTGAATTATTGCCTTAGAGTAACAGTTCGTCTACTAAATGACAGCAATATTTTCTGCTACAATCCATGAAATTCAGCAGCTCATACCTCGATCTTACATTACTAACCACAAATTTAAAAACCAAAAAAGGTAGTACACGATTTGAAAGTGTTTTTCAAATTTCCTTCCAGTTTAAAATAAGTAATTTTACCAAATTCTGCAAATGGACCAAAATTAGTTAACATTGTTACGAAGCAAAGTTCTGCCAAAGACACTGGCTGCCTGTTTTCTGCAGCTAAGAAGTTTTCAGAGCAGGAGCAGTTCTCTTTCAATTTTACCTTTTATCACAATTCACAATTAAGACTTTACTTTCTCTGGTCTACGTGGCCAGCAAGCTGTGACAACAAAAACTACTGGATTCAGGCATTGCAATGCTTCGGTCATTGTCAATACTTTTTTAGATGTTACAGTCAGGAACTGAGAGTCCAGCTCATATGTAAATATGTAACTAAAAGTATTAAGGGCAACTTTCACAAACACTAACTGAAACAAACAGTGAAGAATACCACCAGAAAGAACCAGTTTACAAATTCTACAAAATAAGTAGAGGAGCTGCAAACGCTTCTGCTCTTGCCTTCCCCAACCCACCCAGAGTTTTTAGTGCAAACCAGCTCTACTGATCCAGATCTATTGCTCAAACAGAAGGACATTCCAAGTCAAGGTCTCATACAGAAAGAGGCACCAATAATTCATTGAGCCTTCACTCCTGAGTGACCACCAGGGACCACCCAAGACCTTCCATGAAGCCCCTAATGGATTTAATGCACGTGTGCCAGGGTGATGTGAATATTATAGTGAGTTCTGGGAACTGTAATGACTGTGCATATTCTGTATGAATATACATCTCTGTGAATCTTGCATTTGGACATGTTGGGAGGAGATATCTCCCCATGTGCTGGACAAAAGAATGCCTGCTTCTTAAGCCTACATTTGTGTTAAGGAGTTCAATATTTCAGTGACACAGAGGACAAATATTTCAGCTGTAAGCATTGCACTGATCACAGCTCAATTCCTCAGCCACTCAGCATGTCTTTCATGATATTTTTAATAGGATTAGAGTATTGCAAAATCCATCTCAAGCTACTCTACAAATAGTTGTTTCTAGAAGGCCTTCAGAAACACAAGTGTAAGAGATAGGCAAAGGTTTTGCTTCAGCAGTGATAGATTTGCTTGTGATGTAGTAACTTTTGGAACTGTAATTGTGTAAAGAACATCAGAGGAACTTCCATAAGAATAAAAGATTGACAATGTAACTGTAGCACAAGCTCTGCAGGTGGTTGGAAAGAATGTAAGTCCATGAATACCCAGCAAATGGGAAAAGGGGATAGGGAATCAGGCCATTGGGAAAGGATATAATTACCCTGAATACCAAGAGCAATGTGTATTTCTTCTTTGAGGGACACCCAAACTAGCTGGGTCATATATTTTAAATAAATGTTCATATTTTTTTATAGAATCGTAGAATAGAATCATAGAATCATTTAGGTTGGAAGAGACCCTTGGGATCATCAAGTCCAACCATCAGCCCTACTCTACAAGTTCTCCCCTACACCAGATCCCTCAACACCACATCCAATCTACTCTGAAACACAGTCAGGGAAGGTGACTCCACCACCTCCCTGGGCAGCTGATTCCACTGACTGACCACTCTCTCCGTGAAAAATTCTTTCCGAATGTCCAGCCTAAACCTACCCTTCTGCAGCTTGCAGCCATTCCCTCTTGTCCTGTCGCTAATTGCCCGTGAGAAAAGACCAGCACCAATCTCCCTACAGTGCCCTTTCAAGCAATTGTAGAGTGATGAGGTCTCCCCTCAGCCTCCTCTTCCTCAAACTAAACAACCCAAACTCCCTCAATCCATCCTCATAAGCCTTATTCTCCAGGCCTCTCACCAGCTTCGTTGCCCTCCTCTGTACTCGCTCCAGCACCTCGATATCTCTCTTGTGCTGAGGTGCCCAGAACTGGACATAATACTCATGGTGTGGCCTCACCAGTGCTGAGTACAGGGGGACAATCACCTCCCTACTTCTGCTGGTCACACTATTTCTTATGCAAGCCAGGATGCCCTTGGCCTTCTTGGCCACCTGGGCACACTGCTGGCTCATGTTCAGCCGCCTGTCGACCAGCACCCCCAGGTCCTTTTCTGCCAGGCAGCTCTCCAGCCACACTGCCCCAAGCCTGTAGCGATGCATGGGGTTGTTGTGGCCCACGTGCAGGACCTGGCACTTGGCCTCATTGAAGGCCATGCCATTAACATTGGCCCATCTATCTAGTCTGTCCAAGTCCCTCTGTAGAGCATCCCTGTCCTCAAGCAGATCAACACTCCCACCCAACTTAGTGTCATCTGCAAACTTACTGATAGTGTTTTCTATGTCCTTATCTACATCATCAATGAAGATATTAAAAAGGAAAGGCCCCAATACTGAGCCCTGAGGGACACCACTTGTGACCGGCCACCAGCTGGATTTAACTCCAGTTTTGCTTCTAAGACTTTGTCCTCTTTTACACTCTATCTGTGAGACAGCATTTCTCACACAAGTATTCCTCATGGAACATGACTAGTTCCGCTAGTAATAAATCGTTGGGGTTTATTATTTTTTTTCCAATGAAAAATTATTGTAATTCAGCCTTAGGCATGTGGGCTGCTGCTCCTTACAAAATAGTCATACATAAGGCTGGGTCTTGCTAGTCCTCAAAAACAAAAGCTAAGTTTTCTAGGTTTAAATGTCAATGATGAAAGGTTGTCTGCATTACTGCAGATTATGCAATGATGTATTTTAAAAATCTCCACTTATATTACATTTAATTTCTGTTCACCTGTAAAGCTTAAAGCTTACTGGAATCAAGCTTGTCTACTGAGGCCTCCTACTAACACAGTGCAATGCTTAAACAGGGAAAGACAGGAGTCTATTCTAACACTATCTTGTTTCTGTGAAACACTACTTAATTTTTGAAACCTATCCTAGTTTTTTTTGAGATCTACTGGGTTTGGCTGAAATGGAGTTAGTCTATGCCAAAGCAGCCTTCATAGTGTTGTGCTTTGTATTGGCAGCTAAAAAGGTGTTGATAGGTGTCTTCCAGACAAATCCCTACATGCACCAAAGCAGGAAGTGGCAGGACATCCCCTGCCGATGAGAAAGACAGAATAAACCTTTTGTTTTCCTTTGCTTCTCATGCTTTTGGCCTTTGCTTTTGCTTTATTAAACTGCCTTTATCTTGACCCACACACTTTTTTTACCATCTTATTTTCTCCACTCCCTGCCCTGCTGAGAAGGGTGACAGAGCAGGTTGATGGACACAAAGGTCAACCCATCACAGAAGGGTAGAAGAAAAACAGTTCTTCCCTCAGCAGCAATCAACAGGACCCACGCAGTGCCACAGCATAAAGAAAAAGCTTGGGAAAAAACACCAACAAAACAAACCCTAATCAAACAAAACCCTCAGGTTTAGTTCAGTTAGGAACTAACTGAACTGAACTCTCAAGTTGTACTTGAGTTTTACCAGCATTTTCTTCCTACTAGTTTTTTTATAAAAAGCTGTTACCAACTTATAGAAAACCAAAGCAACAGTTTTCCTAAAAATTACTACATTATTCATCTATAACTGCTCCTTAATTACTCTGCTGAAGGCTTCAAAGACAGGTAACCACTTTCCCCTCTTCCTGAAATATGTATAATACAATAGCATCTTCGAGAAGTACGCTTCAAAAAAAAGCTTCTCAAAATGATCATTTGTTTCCTTGACAGCAGGTAACACCGATTATAGCCAAAGCACATTTTCCAAGTCTTGTGTTTTCTATTTACTGTTCCACTATACTTCCCATTTTATTTTTTGTTCATGCTGCCTCAAGTTCTTCTCTCAGATTCTGTAAGCATGTTTTCATTTTACCTGTCAAATCACTAATGGAACTTGAAAGAAAACTAATCCAAGGACAAACATGCTAAGCATAATTTTATCAGAACTCCCCAGGAGATCATGTAGCAAGTTGTACCTGCAAGATCTTCTACAGCATAAGGAACTAACCTTCCTAACAAAACCTGCCTCTCAGTGCACACCAATTTATTTTTTATACCTTACAGCTTCCATAGGTAGGTTAAATTAAGCAACATTTTCATCTGAAGAAGGCTAGCTAATTGGTAAACATGAGACAATAACAGATTTCCAGATGAACAATCTGATACACATAAACACATGAAAACTGACCACATTAAGTAAGTGTATGTAAGTATACCTCAATACCTGCATCATGAACACAAAACATTAATCCAATCAAATTCAACAACAAGCACTCTTCTGTTTTGCCTTCACAAGCCTTTATTACAGCAATCAACTGAAGACCTCTTAACCCTCCAACAGGCAGCAATGACATTCGGCTTATTGGATGGGGGGAAGACAGTGGATACAATATATCTGGATCTTAGAAAAGCATTTGACACTGTCCCCCACCACATTCTCATGGAAAAACTGGCTGCTCATGGCCTGGACGAGCGTACGATCTACTGGATCCAGCACTGGCTGGAAGGACGATCCCAAAGGGTGGTGCTCAATGGAGTTAAATCCAGCTGGCAGCTGGTCACAAGTGGTGTTCCTCAGGGCTCAGTACTGGGGCCATTCCTGTTTAATATCTTCATTGATGATATAGATAAGGACACAGAAAACACCATTACTAAGTTTGCAGATGACACTAAGTTGGGTGGGAGTGTTGATCTGCTTGAGGACAGGGATGCTCTACAGAGGGACTTGGACAGACTAGATAGATGGGCCAATGTTAATGGCATGGCCTTCAATGAGGCNGGCTTATGAGGATGGATTGAGGGAGTTGGGGTTGTTTAGTTTGAGGAAGAGGAGGCTGAGGGGAGACCTCATCACTCTCTACAACTGCTTGAAAAGGCACTGTAGGGAGGTTGGTGCTGGTCTCTTCTCACAGGCAATGAGCGACAGGACAAGACGGAATGGCTGCAAGCTGCAGCAGGGTAGGGTTAGGCTGGACATTCGGAAAGAATTTTTCACAGAGAGAGTGGTCAGTCAGTGGAATCAGCTGCCCAGGGAGGTGGTGGAGTCCCCATCCCTGACTGTGTTTAAGAGTAGATTAGATGTGGTGTTGAGGGATCTGGTGTAGGGGAGAACTTGTAGAGGAGGGCTGATGGTTGGACTTGATGATCCCAAGGGTCTCTTCCAACCTAAATGATTCTATGTTTCTATGACCTAATGACCACAAGAATCCAAAACATGGGTCAAACACTTATGTTTAGCTTTGTGTTGAGTATAACCAGCAAATTAAAACAGTTCTCTGAACTGCAGGAACTTGCATAGCATGCAGGTACATGATATGCTGAGTGATCTTTGCAACAGCACTGGAAGTGCAGATATATGAAACTGACTCCTCCTCTTCCTCTGCTACCGAATAAGCTAACCAGAGGCTGGAGAGATTTCTGGAACTAAAAAAGATGGACGAAGAAGTACAAGGGGGATGACTAACTTCACTTTCATCAGCAAAGTACAGTTTTATCATGCTTTATCTACTTTACATCTATTTTCAAGTGAAAGGCAGCAAAATGTTCCATTAGTGGATACTTAACATCAGTTCTAGGAACTAGTTAACACCCTGTCCGCAGTTTTTTAAAATTCTTTATTTTCCCTTTATGGACAGACAGACATGCCTGCAAGAGATAACCATCTTGGCTGCTCCCACTCAGTAGTTCACAGAAGGCGGCTTTTCCCACTCTAGGTCTCTGAATCAACTGGAATCAGTTCGGGAACCTTGCATCAAATACCTCCTTCCTTCTTATGTTTAATTATGTGCTGCTGTATGTATTCCCTGAGGTCTTCAGAGAAATAAAAAAGGCCAGGAAAGGCCTACTATCCACTACTTATGGAATTAACATCCAAAGAACACTAAACCTTAAATTAAAAGTTAAGCCTCATGTCATATGGGCTGATTAGAAGTAAGTGACAGTGATAGCACCACATGTCCGCTAAACCAGACAAGCTATCAATATGCATCAGCTGATCATTACAATGAAAAACAGGCATAGGATTTTGCCTGGAAAGGAAAAGACCTAGTCATCGACCTGTGCAGGCAAAAAACCTAAAGCACTGACAAATCAAATTGACAATGTAATTAAAGAATAAAAAATCCTGCGGTACAATGGGTTGAGAGT
>VZTM01041627.1:11702-23530 GCA_013400555.1 Jacana jacana | reverse complement strand
GTTACTATAGATATTGCCCTCAGATCCAACTATGACTTTGGAAATCACATTGAGAGCATGTAGCAATTTCTCTAGAGTCATATCAAGAACTTTTTTTTCTGTTCACACAGGTTCACAGCTACAAATATCTGAAATTTATCCCAGTTCCAATTTGCTTTTATTCTGGCTTACTGTGCACTGACAGAGGGAGGAGGCTATGCAGAGATAATCATCTAACAAATCATCTAATAAAATCATCAGTTAAAGATTCAGTCTGCACATTTAGGAGTCTGAATCTTGAACATCTTTCTTCAGATCTATAAATGTAACTTTGATTTTTTTTTTTACTTTTTTTTTTTTTGCTATGTGTTTATCATAAAGAGTATTTATTGCAAATAAACTAATATATATGTATTAATTTCTACACCTGGGAGTCACTCTTTGAATAATTGACGAATATACTAATATTAATTATATGCATATGTTTAATGATCTTTGCAATTCTATTTCCAGGTGCTTAGAATTAAATACACCTGATATTCAAAGATACATCGCAGTCTATTTATGACTAAGTGAAATAATCTCTGCATTTAAGAGTATGTGCATACTTATCCAGTCATCAAAACAAAAATAAAATTTGTACTAGACTATGCAGTCCAATCTCTCAAAGGAAAAACTGGTTATCATCAATATGAAATGTCATGTAGATTAACAACAAAATTAAAATATTAATATTCCATATTACCTCCATTTACATATTTTTAAGGGGAGAAACTATTTCCCTTTCCTAATGGTCCCAAGACTAAGACATTGCCAAGGTTCATATGGACTTAGTCACGTGATATTAATATCCACTGCTAATTTTCAGTATTTGTTCAATTTTTTTATTCAGGTACTGCTCAGTAGAATGCCTTTTCAATAGCTTGGTGAGTAATACAGGTATTTTGCCTTTCCCACATGGTGGGTATTCTTGCCTACTTTGGTAGACAACCTGTTCAAATACCTTCAGTTGTTTCCTTATTAATAGGCCTCAGGCAAGACAAGGTTTTGTTACGAATTATAACCACATCAGATGGATTCAGTAAAAAACTCTCAGTGCAAAAATTTTTTGAAATAAGGTAGATGCTCTAAGCATATGCCATACATAAGATTACTGCAATTCCAGAAATTATAGTCAAAATTGCTTATAGCTTCCTTGTTTTTGCCTATTCTTATTTTCATCTTCATTGTTAGATTTAAAGTTAGATTTCCTGACTCAGTTTCTGAATTTTCAACAGATTCGGTGTTTAAAATCAAACAGAAGTCATACCTTTCTGAAATGACATGAACATTTAATCCAAACCCACTTCAAATCTCATACATAGCTCTTAAAACTATGAATTACATTTACAGGTTAACATTATTGATTTATCAGTATTGATAATACACTACCTGCAATTAAAACTTCAATATATAGCGAAAATGGTAACTTTTACACAGGTACCAGTTTGTGACAGGTTTCAGTAAATATGATTTTTCTCAAAAAATTAAAATTTTACTTTGCTTTACATGTCTTTAATTGTATATATCTTTTAAGCACCAGTTAATTACATTGATGCTTTACAGTTTAAAGATTTATGTGTCTTATAGCTAAAAGACTTACAAAGTCAATGTGCCTTTCAAAACAGTCAACTCTCTTACTTTTTTTTTTTTAGATTCTTAATGAGGCCTTAAAGCCTTGTAGTTGATTGAAGTTTGTTTACTCAAGAAGTAACAGCTACTAGAGTTTAGCTACTGAAAGTGATACAATTAACAGCTTCTGTTAACTCTAAGGGATTCTAGATATGTCAACATCACAACTGGTACTTAATGTGTTGCTGAACCACTTTTAAAACTGCACCTCAAGTATTGGTTACCGGCAATTACTCTTTCCAATATAAATAGAAAAAAAAAAAACAAAAAACCACTTTATTTAGCAAAGACAGGAACGGGAAATAATTCACACATTCTTTCTGTGAAACTTTGGTCAGAGGGAGCACAGTTTGTGGAGGATATGAAGATTTTATCTGTGAAATCTAGCTTCTGTGAAGTCAGCAGTGAAACTCCAAACAGCTGTCTCAACAAGAGCCAGGAGTTCATATGCAACTTCATAGAGTTTAGACAGATTAGCTTGAACTGAAAATTCTTACTCTTTGATAACAACATGAGGTCCTCTTTTTAACTGCAGTAGACAAATATTTAAAGCACAACCTAATTTATAACTGTTGCTGGTGTTTCTGACTAGAAGACAAAGAACATAACCGTCTCCTTATTATCGTCCATTTACCAGGGTAGAAAATATGCAGTTTCACCCATGTTCATTTTTATAGTGAAACTAAATGTCTATACTCTTTCCATATAATTTCCTATATTTATATATATTGCGTGTATATATATATAAATATATTCTGTATTTCCTCTATTTCCACGTTGGTTTTGGTCTGTGCATTCCTCTTTTGTGATCAGTGAGATAGCCCTAGCTTGCTACTAATTAAAGCATTGATAAAAATGATAGAGATCTTTCAAACTTTTTATTGGGACTTATTCCTTTTATTCTAAAATCTGCATTACAACTAAGATGTGAAATTAATAGATTCTCATCCTTTCATTGATTGCTTCAAAAGACATACCCTTTTCAAATTAAGAACAAAGTTATCACTATATTCTGTGGAAAAGAACAGAAATACTTCAACTCTGTCATTCCTGCACCACTCATGGCCAACATCCTATCTAGGGAAAAGCCCCAATTGGCACAGAATAGGAAGCTTTCTGACTCAGGGGCAGGATATCCTCAACATCTTTTAACATCTTTATTAATGATCTGGATGAGGGCACCCTCAGTAAATTTGTAGACGACACCAAGTTAGGTGGGAGTGTTGATCTGCTGGAGGGTAAAAAGGCTTTGCAGAGGGATCTGGACAGGCTGGATCGATGAGCCAGGGCCAATGGGATGAGGTTCAACAAGGCCAAGCGCTGGGTTCTGCATGTGGATCACAACAACCCCATGCAGGACCACAGGCTTGGGGAGAGTGGCTAGAGAGCTGCCTGGCAGAAAGGGACCTGGGGGTGTTCGTCAGCTGTTGGCTGAACATGAACCAGCAGTGTGCTCAAGTGGCCAAGAGGGCAAACAACATCCTGGCCTGTACCAGGAACAGGGTGGTGAGTATGACTCAGGAGATGACTGTCCCCCTCTACTTGGCACTGGTGAGGCCCCACCTTCAGTACTGTGTCCAGTTTTGGACTCTTCACCACAAAAAAAAAAAAGACATTGAAGTGCTGAAGTGCTGGAGTGGATCTAGAGAAGGGCAACAAAGCTGTTGAGGGATCTGGAGAATAAGTCTTATGAGGAGAGGCTGAGGGAGGTGGGGTTGTTCAGCCTAGAGAAAGGGAGGCTGAGGGAAGATGTTATCACTCTCTACAATTACCTGAAAGCAAATTCCTCTTGTCACAGTCAATAGGACAAGAGGAAATGGCCTCAAATTGCACCATGGGAAATTCGGTTTGTATATTATGAGAAAATTTCAGTGAAAGGGTCATTAAGCATTGGAATGCTTAATGGGCTGCCCAAGGAAGTGGGCAGGTTGAAATGATGCTTAGTGACGTGGTTTAGTGATGTGATTTTTTTATCAGGGTTAGGTTGATGGTTGGAATAGATGATCCTAAAGGTCCCTTCCAACCTAGACAATTCCATGATTCTATGATTCTATGACAGTAGAATAACACTTGCCCATCACAAGCCAAAGAGACAGAGAAGTATAGGATCCACACTGCCTAAAGCAGGGACAGAAACAGAAGCCAGCTCCTGGGAAAGAAAACACGCAAATGAAAAAGAAGGAAGGAGTAAAGATATGTTTATAAATAAATGCAAAGAAATAGAAGGAAAGTAGGGGGAAAAAAACACAACAAAACAAAACAAAAAACCCAACAACCCTTAGGAGGAGCTGAGTTTAAAAGGCTTAAACAGCTAGTTACAGAAGGGAGACGGTGAATGGTAAAGACATAATTAAGAATAATTTTGGTGACTGAGTAAACAAGAAGCCCAAGAAATAAGGATGGGATTGAAAGTCAGTAAAGACAGCAAATGGAGGGAGGCAGGAGAGACAAATTACATAAAGAAAAAGATACCGAGAGTAAGAACCCCTTGAATAAATAAAATCAAATATCGACTTCTGGGGAAATATCAGATAAATGGGAGCTACTGAAAAGTGACAATTGTAGCTACAGTCAAGAGACATTGGAATAAACATATATAGGGAAGGGGTGATTGGAATGTCCATGGTAGGAGGTTGAAGTTGGGATGAAAATTCAGATAATAAAGATAAGCTAAAGAGAAACAGGAAGTTTAGACAGGCATACCAGGAGAGGGGAGGGGAGGGAACGGGAAGGGAGGGGAGGAGAGGAGATGACCTTTAAAGGTCCCTTCCAACCCAAATATGATTCTATAACAAGTCTATCTTTAAAAGGAAGTTTGAATATTGTGCTGTAAATATGACTAAGACATTTAAAAATTAAGAGCAAAAGTACTGAATTCCTGTCCATTTAATAGCCAGTACCCATTCACTGTATGAAGTGTCTGCAATAAAAATAATTTAATAGAATTATTATAACTGCTGTATTATCATGCTCAAAAGGATAAAATTATGATTTAGCAAGCAGTTTTAACTTCTGAGAGTTCAGGTTTTCCATCTCAAGATTGCTCTTTTGTTACAGTATTTTTTAATACTTCTAATTCTGCTTTTCATCTGGTACGCTTTCTAGCAAAAGCCACTACAGATCGAAATCACCTCTTTCCCTATTACTTTTAGAATACAAGAGTTGTTTACTGTTACTTCCTTATTTCCTAATGTTCTTGTATTCTTGTTGTCCCAAATTATTACTTTTCCCCTTTTTCTGATTGCCAAAGACTTAAGTGAATAGATTCAGTAGTTTTTTCTACCAGCAACAAGAACATCAATAAAATAGAAAGAGTAATATTTTGTTTCAAAGCCACAAGTTCTAGGTAGAGTTTGGAAGGATTCCCAGAATTCCCAGTTGCTACCCCCAAATGTATTTGAAAACTTTTCTCTCATTGAATAATACCTCAATGTGTATTTAACTTTATGTAGTTTTCGAAGGCTTTCCAGTGACTTAATTTGAAAAAATCACAAAGCAGCTTATAGTGACGTGACCAGAAATTTTGCACCTATTAAGCTTGAGAAAATGAGAAACTTTACTCTGATGTTGCTTTTTGTTGTTGTTGTTAAGAGTCCTAGGAATAGTCCAGACACTGATTATTCTTGTTCGCTTGTTGTAGTTTGTGTTTTCTAGTTGTTTTTTCCAGTTGTTTTTACCTTAAAGGGATCACTTATTTTTTCAAACACAGGAAATATCTAGAAACATCTTTCCCAAAAAGGTTATTATTCAAACAACTATTTTTTACTAGAACAAATAATTTTTTTCCTAGCTGTAATCTATAAACCATATTTTAAATTACAGCAAAAATACTCCATGTGTCTGCATTTGCAAAAGCTTCTCACTAATACAGATGATAGAACTGTTATACTAATAATAATGCAAGTAAACGTCTGCTGTTTAATTTCATTTTACATTTGCTTTTTTTTATATAACCTTCATCCCCTTTAAGAAAGCAATAAATTGTATGCCTGTAATGTAACAGCTTATGCAAACACAGCATTTTGCATTTAGATCTATTGTACAAACAGCTCTGAATATTTATATTGGTGTTAATTAAGTCTGTGATGGTATTAATTTAGATAAGGAAAGCTGGCCAAATCCCAAAGTGCTACAGGATTTTTAACATGTGCCTAAAAAAAATAATCAGAAACTTGCAAATGGAAATGTGGTGTAAGATCTCACTCTAAAGATAGTACCTTCATGACGTCCAGCTGCTGAACCCTCATTACCAGTAGTCTGCAATGTCATCACGGCTATCAGCTAATAGGATATGAAGGAAAAAACCTTTTGTTTAAGAGAGATTAAGATGAACTACTAAATCAAGCAGACACTCCAAACGAGGAACCAGCTGGCATAACCTCACCACAAAGTGCAATAGAGAGCTAAATAACCTCATGCTTTAACAGATTAAATCAAAGAATCGATGGGGGGGTTAGGAGCAGTGTTCAGAGTTTTTTCATTTGTTGAGAGTGCAGTCATTCCTACTGTCCATGTTTTCTAGAAAGATGTTAGACAATACTGGTCCCAGTACTGACCTCTGAGGGATTTTAGCTTTTCTGTTCCAATTTTGGTGTCCAGTTTCCATTTAATGCAACAAGAAACTAGAGACACACTCAGTTTTAAGATTACTTCCTGTTAATTTCCCTCCTCCTTTCTAGGTGTGGAAATCTTCCAGTGTAGGTAATCTTATGTGAGTTTTACATAAAGTGGAGCGTTTTCACATATTTGGCCGCCTGCATATATGTTACCCTACTAAACAATGTAGAAACAGATTGCACGAAGAAGGTCCTGTGTTCTAGCCAGTGAGTTGTACAGTAACAAGACTTACACAATTATTACCTCCCAAAAGCTTCTGTCTAACCAATGCTGATAATGTGCATCCCTTTCTGGACAGTATGCAAGCCCTGAGTGGCCTGGATTGCATCTTGCTCCAATTAGTTCTGTCTTTTTTCAGATCCTTGGCTCAGATTCCATCCAGGATGTGGACCTTTTGTCTTTCCTTACAATTTTGACTCTGGCTGCAGACTCACAGAGAATATCTGCACTATTGTGGCAGAAAGGCAGGAGGTGAGCTCAGACGCTGGACACTTTCCCACTTTGAGCACTCTGCTCAATTATTAATCTGCTTTCAAGAGAGGGAGGGGACAGCCCTTAAGCAGTATGAATGTGAGCCTGTTCCTGCCACTTGGCTTTGAGGCATAGTTAGATTTGAAGTCCCCTTTATTTGTCAGGAGCAGTGTAACTGTCTGAATAACCACTGACTTTTCAAGTTATCAAGTTCTGTTTACATTGGCTCTAGCTTTACCAGTTCTGCTTGTTCTGCTTATTCTGGTCTCTAACAAGGGGCATGGCCCCCTCTTCGAGCTCTTTCGGCAATGTGGACAGAGTAGTGATGGCTGAGTCACAATGTTTCAACAGTGAAAGTATTTCTGGCTTTCCTTTCACTTTTTTGAAGGAAAAGTTATGGAAAACCCCCCTGAGAGATTATGCAGATTCTTGTGCTCCAGTGAAGTAATTGTAACAGAATGCACTAGACTTCATGCTGTATATTCATAACTAGAATGTAGGGGAAAAAAAAATGTCTAAATTAGGGAAATGCTGCATGGAAGCATTACATTTCAGTCCTCAGACTAATATCAGAACAACTCTCCAGGAACATATCAGGCATAAATTAAATAGAAGTAATCTGAAATCAGTGGTGTGTCACCAATATGAGCCATTGAGTATCATTAATATAAGCATAGCAATACCTCAGTACATTTAAACACTAGATGGAGGACAGATTTGTTTCAGTCATTAGTGATCTAAATTCTTTGTCAATGATTTACTGTATGAGTCCCAATTTTACAGGTGTTACTTNATTTTCTTTATGAGTCCCAATTTTACAGGTGTTACTTCACAACTTAATTAATTTTTACCAAGTTAACACTGTATTTTTCCTACGATCTATGCCCAGCTTTTTTCTTTTTTTTTTTAATAAATAATAAATTTTAACCTTTTTTTTTTTTTGCCTGTCATTGTCAAATAAATGACGAATTAGGATATTCAAAGAAAGCCTTTTCAAAATATTTAGATATGTATTCAGCCTGCTGACTTCAGCTATTGAGTATGTTAGTTTAAATAGGAAAAGGCCCATTTTATCTGGATCTTTTTAATGGTTAAACTGATAATGAAGGTGTGGAGTTAAAAATTAAACAGATCTAAAGAGATATGGGTATGTTATCAAAAAGCTTCATTCCATATATGCATATAAACTGAATAAAATGAAATAAGAAAAAAAAAAAATGGGACAAGTGTTAGGATTTTTATTTAGGAAGCAACAAGGAAAAGATCCTTGTATTACTTACATGAAGATGAATCACAAGTAGTTATATGAAATTAGTTGATTCAGAGCAGCATAAAAAGCCAAAATAAGTTCTTAATCCCTTCTCACCTACTGAGCACAGCAAATAGTGAAAAATGATGTTTATGTAACACACTTCATCCTTCTAGGATAGCAGTTCCCAGGTTGCCACAGTTGCTCCTTTTCCTTCAGGAGAAGAAGAATCTTGATTTAAGCATTACTAAAGAAAGAAGGTCAGGAGCCAAGGGGAAGAGGCCATCCAACCACAGCACTCCACTGTGTGGAAACCAGCTTTCAGCTGGGAGTTCAGGGAGTTGTGAGATTCTATTCTTCCATTTCTCACCTATCATAGAAGAAGCCAAACCCTTTGGCTCATCAGACAGTCATCTTCATAGAACCTGAGGAAAAAGAGATCTCATTGTTGTGTCCGTGAGGCTTTTAACTTAAATAAAAATGCATTAATCTTCCCTCTACCCACCATTAAAATGTCTTTTACAACATCATCACCCTTCTAAGCATTCTAGATTAATCCAGTGCTTCTGCAGATATTATAGGATGATGAATGTCCATTGCTAAAATCTCTGAAATCATAGTTAATCCTTTCACAATAAACTTGGTTTAGTTACGTAATGTTTGTATTATGTCTTTATTGTTCCCCACCATTTTTATTTGCAATCCTTTCAGTCCTTTACTGGTATCCATTCAGGATTCAAATAATTATATAGGAAAGTAAAGGAGCTATTAATATTTATATCACACCTAAGCACATTATTATGGAGGTCAAAAGACTGCAGCATTTGTCATCACAGTGCTATTGAGATGTACTACAGAACACCTAGGAGCGCTGCACTGCTCTAACAAATTATACAGCCACTCTTCCTACACTGTTTTTTGTTGTTATATCAGATGAATTCTCAAAGAAATTAGGCTAAAACACACACCTTGAAAGACCTGGTCAAAAACTTTTCTTCCAAAGAGGAACAGGAGTATATGATGACTAATTTGTCATATTAGTATTTATAGATTTCTTGGAAATAATATTGAGTATCCTGTTGAAAATGAACAATGAAAATACAGATTACATTATTTAAAAGAGGATTTCAAACTCCCTTGTAAATGTCCTGGCCACAAAATTTATCATTAGCCTTTTTATAGGAAATGAAGGGTTCAAAATGAAGTGTGAAACATTTTATTTAGAAAAGAAAAAAAAATATCTTGGAAGTGACCTCAAGAGGTCACCTGCTCTAAAGAAGAGCTAATCCTGATCCTCTTTGCTGTAATCAGATCAGATTGCTCAGTGTCATGTCCAGTCAAGTCTTGAACACCTCAAAAGATGGCAGTCCATCTGTGTTGTTGCTGTACTACCTTTTTGTCAATATATTTTTTCTTATACCTAATGGAAATATCACACATCCCAGCTTGCTTTTGTTGCCTCTAGTCCTACCGTCCTGCGCCTCTAAGAAAAGTCTGGCTCTGCCTGCTCTGAATCCTTTGACAATGTACTTGTAGACAGCAACAAGGACTCCACTGAACTTCCTCTAAGCTAAACAGACCCAAACTTGAGAAGGCTCAGGAGAGATATTGCAGTATCATCCCTCTTTTTGCTTATTTTTTCCATCTTTTCTTTTGAAGCTGTCCATATAAATTAAAAAAAGTTTGTGACACCAAGAATTAAGAATTTGTAACCCGGAGGCTCCAGTACTAACTGCCATGTAGCAAGCCTCTGTTCAGTCTTTAATATTAAATGGGCAACTAAGAATCCCACTGCAAGCCTCTCAGAGCATACCAATGCTCCTAAATAAGAGAAAGAGATGAACTCATGCATTTGATCAAGACATAATCACCCACAATGCTTAATTGTTAGCTGCCTCCTTGTCTCTCTTTTGGACTGCTTCAATTGGCTCTCCCCAGTCTGCTGGTGTTTTTGTAGCCTCTTGAACAAGACTGATCCCTGGCCCTCTTTCATCAAAAAGAATCGAAGTATCCTCAGAGGTTAGATGATTAGGCAGTATATACTCAATCTTTCAGGCTTCTTATGCAAACTCCATATGCTACTAGTTTATTGAGTTCTTTGAGTCAGTACAGCCCACACAGGATTCTTCTCAAGCCCACTTTTTTTCTGTGCATGTTGTATTTTGCAATTACAATTTTCCTTATTACAATGCTTACTTATAAACACTAACAAGCTTATGACATACATATATATGGCACATTAAGATCTACATAAAGCTAAGATCTTCCACCTACCCACTTAGTTACTTTTCCTGCCATTTATAGTTAATGGCTGATTCATATCAAGTATCTGACTTAAGCAGGCAGGAGTGAGTGTAAGAGATCTGAATTATTGGGGTCAGATTGCTTTCCAACTTGAACATGTAAATGAGGTACCCGAAGTTAGATAGTATGAAAACTAAATTATGCATTAAAAAATTAAAAACAAACAAAAATTAAAAAGTAAAATAAAATTTGGAAGAAAAAAAAAAAAAGAAAAAGAAACCAAACAAACAAAAACAAATGTACCCCCAAACCACAAAACTTTTGATAGGCAGACTTTATATGATTAGGCTCAGTTCCTTTCAAGGAAGGATTTCTGTAATTGTTAACAGTCACAGAAAAGTCTTAGTGCAACTTTACATATAGAACAGCTGGTACACCCACACAGAAACTGTATTAAAGAGCTTTGTCAGTCAGAAAATGTAAATACTTCAGTAAAAAAAGTTCAGCACACTCACTTTTCTTTCTTTTATAAACATTTCAGCTAATTGCTTACAGCCTTAAAAGCCTCATTTTTTCCCCAGAGCACCCTAGCGTTAGAAATCTTTATCTAGGTTTAGTAGTTGTGGCAGAACGCCATTTGCACTAAGTCATAGAATCATAGAATCATAGAATCATTTAGGTTGGAAAGACCCCTGGGATCATCAAGTCCAACCATCAGCCCTACTCTACAAGTTCTCCCCTACACCATATCCCTCAACACCACATCTAATCTACTCTTAAACACAGCCAGGGATGGTGACTCCACCACCTCCCTGGGCAGCTGATTCCACTGACTGACCACTCTCTCTGTGAAAAACTTTTTCCTAATGTCCAGCCTAAGTCATCAGGGAGAAGTTGTCAACTGCTTCTGATGTCATAAACCAAATGTCCTAGAAACTGCCAATCTATTTGGGCTTATTGCAGAATCCCCGATTAAATGAGTAAATAAAATACTTCTATTTTTTTTCAACTAAAAACATTTATTTAATTTGTGGCAAATTGTTTTCCTAAAAAGGTTGCATACACAATGGAATGTCCTATCACTGTTCAAACTGAAAAGAATATAAGAAAAAAATCGAAGATTGTGCATGTAAAAATTGCATGTAAAAATTTTAGTGTGGTTTAGTAGCTATCTGAAATTCCTTTGGCTAAGGCTCTCAAGTCTCAAGCAACAAGTTGAATGACAGATCATTCACAGCCTTCATTAAGACACAGAATTAACATTAATAAACACTTCAAAAATCTCTGTGGTAGAACCCATCTAAAGAGTTTTTAGGAGACAATGAAGATATCCTCCCACCCCCCATATGATCTATGAAACTATGTGATCAAACAAAGACCTTTCTTTCAAAGAAGAAAGGAGGAGAGGTTCGGAGAGGAGAGGTCGGAGAGGAGAGGTTCGGAGAGGAGAGATTCAGAGAGGAGAGGTTCGGAGAGGTTCGGAGAGGTTTGGAGAGGTTCGGAGAGGTTTGGAGAGGTTCGGAGAGGAGAGGTTCAGAGAGGTTCAGAGAGGTTCGGAGAGGAGAGGAGAGGTTCGGAGAGGAGAGGTTCGGAGAGG
>VZTM01041627.1:0-11100 GCA_013400555.1 Jacana jacana | reverse complement strand
GGGAAAAAGGGAAAAAGGGAAAAAGGGAAAAAGGGAAAAAGGGAAAAAGGGAAAAAGGGAAAAAGGGAAAAAGGGAAAAAGGGAAAAAGGGAAAAAGGGAAAGGGAAAAGGAAAATATCAGCCTCCAAAGAAGTTTCTGAGGCCTCACATAAAAAATTCAGAAAAACTAGTTTCAATCACTAAGAACTTCTTAGCTATATCAGTAGAGGCTCCCAGCACTGTCAAGATTAGGGATTTTCCTTTGGTTCCCTCAGGATGAAACACCATAGGGATGCTCTGAGCTATAAGTTTAAAGATCTAAAATTTCTTAACATATAAGAGTGACATATTTACAAGTCTATTCATATGCATTTACATAACTTGCATCATTGCATATGAAAACAATGTATTTTCTAAACACTATATCTTAAAAAATAAACATATTCAAAACGCTTGCTTGAGAAAGTCCTGCTTTGATATTTACTAGCCATGAGTTTGCAAATATGTTTGGGTTTTTTTCTGTAAAAATAGAGAACAACATGAACATTTGTACTGCCAGGCTGCTATAAAATGGATCAAGTTAACATCAAAAAGGCCTTAGTAAAACAATTTTTGAACATTGGAGTAGGAAAGATTTAAAGAAAAGGGAAATTGGGATGAAAAGGAAATACTGAATCCAGCTGAAATGCTTCAGTTCTTCAGAATTTAATCATTAAAATAGTTTATTTTTTTTTAACAACACAGCAGCCAATTTAAAATTGAAAAATGTCTTATTAAATGTTTTTATATTTCACTGTTTAATTTCCACTTATAAAATTATCCCAAATAATACTGTATAAAATCAGAAGTATTATATTGATTTATTTCACTCAAGCCAGTGAAATAGGCAGTATTCCAAGACATAATCAGAAGAAGAAAGGTATTTGTTGACATTTATAAATATTTAGCAGGTTATGTCAGGTAGACATTAATGGCTTTGTAAAGCTTCTAACGTCATTCAAGCATAAATAGTGAAGGCTGGATTTTGACTGGTCTATTTAAGCAGAGGTGTAGGGAAGTTAGTATCAGCAAATCTTGCACAACGTGATGACCTGTAAATGAATATTAAAATTAACTGCAGATGTCGCATACAGTAATCAGAATGTTCTCTACACTCTAATGTTTATGTAAGCAATTGTGGCAATTAAGACGATGTGCAAGTCACAATATCTACTAAGTGTGACTTCTAGAAAGAGAAGGCAATATTGTGGTTAATGCACTGATCTTGGACCCAAGGGTTCCTAGGCTTTTGTCAGTTTTACCACAAACACCCTTTCTGACCTTGGAAAATTTTCTTAGGTTGGAATCCACAAAGGAACATAGCAATCCTTTTGTGGAAATTAAACAAACAAACAAAAAAACACAACAAATAAATAAAAATCTTTAGAAACACTAATAAGTTAGCTATAAATATTCTTCAAGTATCTTAGTTCTGCTTCTAAATATGTCCAGAACTTCTTTCCCCATTGTAGGCCCCAGCAGCTCAGCTCTCATTTCAACTTATCTATCTGATCAAGAATCACGGAGTGGATGTGTGTTAAGTGGACTCTTCTGAAAGTCAGTAGACAGTACAGTATCTAAAATCTGAGATGGATTCAGCCTTTAATTTCTCAGTGTTTCATACCTCAGCTGCAAATCAGAATAACAATGTTATCTTTTTCTGTGTTCATATATAGACCACATTGTAAATTATTAAAGACTGTCCATTCCATGTGTTCATATGGAGTTCTACTTCTTACTGTGTTATGCCTCACTTTCTCTTGTTGGACTTTTTTCCTTCTGTATAAACACTTAAATAGCAATCTGTGACATAAGTTCATTTCAAAGCCTCATTTCTCCAAGGTCACACACCAAAGGCAATGCATATTTGAAACTACTACCAAAGCTTCCATGTCAAACAGAACTATGAATTCTTATGGATCCGGACATAGGCAGTTGGAAATATATTCATAAAAGGAAACAAAAGACTTGTTGGGCTTGTGCGGTTTTTAATCATTAGAAAAATTTATTGTGATTTCAAAGGCTTAGTCAACATCTGTATTCATTACTAAATAGTAGATTTACATTTGGTCTAACACATCCAAACATTTATAGAAATTTACCTGATACATTGTTCCACATGCTGAAATCTTTGGTCTCATCAGTGAAAATGTTTTATAAAATTCTTAGAATCAATAACTCTTTCAGAGAATCATAAACTGAGAACATAATAACAGAAAATCAAATACATACCACGTCTGATTAAAAAGTGATGAAACCTGGGGAATTATTTTCCTGAAACTTGACTCTCCTTTGAGAAAACAGTTTTAAACAAACAGTTAAAGCTTTTGAAGGCAGAAAGTTGATGGAGCTTTTCTTCCCACGTCCTGTGTGCATTTCCATTTATGATTAAATTATTACCTAGCTTGAACCTACTTAAATATTCAAAAGTGGCAGACGCGTTTAGATAATATCATGGAAGTTGTAACAAATGCCATATAGTGAAATTTGCTATAGTGCCAGTTAATAGAGGTTTAGACTAGGTTTCAACCAAAAATTCAACCATAGAATTCTAAGATTCTATGATTCTAAGAGCAACCATGCTGCACGTCTGTGTCCTCCCTGTCATCACTTTTGCATTTACATACATGGATTACATTTGCATACAGGGATTACATCTTGACAACATACCTTATAACTGAATTTTATTCCACTGGAGTGTTTACACCCAGGGAACATGAACATTTAAAATTCGAAGTTATCTCTAAATTATTGATTTTGGGAGGACTGTGAGGGTTTTGTGCATTAGTCAACTTTATGTTAAATGGCCAACTAATGACAATGTTTAATTCTGAACTCTATGTTCTATTAGATTTATAGAGCTCTCTCAGTTCTGAGACAGAAGCACAGATATGACTTTGTAAAAAATTTATACAATATAACATTTTATCATTTTGTTAATTTCTTCAGTATAATACAGACATCTTTACACAGGCTGCAGTACTGCAAAATCTTAGACTATTTTTAGTTTAGTAATTTTAGAAGGCATTATGCTTTTATGAAATGTATTTGTAACCTGATATCCAAAAATGTCAGACCTGGCCTCATTGGTCAATTTAAACATAATATCAAAATGGTGTCTCTAAAATGACTTGTCTAAAATATTAAAGCACAGAAACGTTAGCAGTAACATTCATTCTTTCCTCTGTGATATCCTCTGGACTGCCTAATTTGCAAAGAAACACACAATCTGGATTGGCCTTTGAAAAAGAATGCAAGAGCCAAATTTTTGCATTTTGTGGTAAGGAAGAAGATATATATTGTTATTCATATTTGGAAGAATAGTGATACCATCAAATTCTCACTGATGTGAACTGAGACTGATTATGCTTAGGATATAAAAAGACTTGCAGGGAAATGGAATTTCAGAAAATTACATTATTTCTGCAAGAGAGGAGAAAAATGTGGTAGGATCTTTGAGGACTGACATGTACCTCAGGGACTGATACAACCAGGAGCATTTCAGGATCTTTAATATTCAGACATAGGGAGATTACTCTTCTAAAAGAACAGACTCTGCTTATAGAACTCAACAAATAGCATTTTAGAATGCATCCTGAGTTGATCAACAATGGAATTTTAACCCAGGAAGCAGTCAGTGAAGTTCTGCTAATTCTGATATACATGGAAACATGGAAACCGGATTTGTAAGAATGGGAGCAAATAAAAACTGGGGTTTTTTTGGTTTGCTTTTTTTTTTCTCACAGTTAAGAAACAGAGTCTCTTGAGGCAGAAGTCACTGTGGAGAGGTATATTTAGGAACAATACAAGTGGGATCTTCTTTTAGTCCCCAATACCCAGACCTGGATTGCAGCAGTAATCTCTGTAAGAGTAAGAAATAAAGAAGCGAGAAGTAAAAGTATATGATTATGAAAGAATTTAATTTTCTGATGTTAATTTGGAAAAAAAATTCCCAGTAGACATCAGTAGGTCTTAAATTTTCTTGTACGCACAAGTTGACAAGTATGTGTACAAAAAAGTCTATGAAGTAAAAATGTGCTGGTGCTACTTTAGAGTTACTCTAAGTAAGCAGCAGGGAGAAGCAGTACAGGGGCTAATTGTGAAAAATAAGCTTAGATCAAGTAATCCTGAGCTGATTCAGTTAATTTTAAATTGCAAGACAAACAAAAATGAATACACAGTTAAAGTCTCAGGTTTTAGAAGAGCAAACTATGAGAAACCAAGAAATTAGTTACTAGGGTTGACTGAACTGAAGAGATCAAGGATTTGAAGGTAATGGAAGTATGGAATTATTTTAAGTCAAAAGTGCAAACACTCTTTGAAGCTTGGATTGCAAGTAAGAGGAGAAAAAAATCTTAGCAGGAAAGGGCTACCGACCTCTCTGGAGGAAGAAACACCTCACATAGGATATTAAGAGTAAATAAAGAACCTAAAAGGAATAGAAAAAGGGATTGATCAGCAAAGAGAGCTATGTCTCAGAGGTCAAAAAGGCCAAAAATAAAACGAGAACGGACAAAAGCCTAGTTGAGCTGGAACTTGGAAAGAAAATTAAAACAAGTAATACAAGTTCTTCAACCACATAAATAGAGTAAGAGAAACCAGACAGCTACACATAAAAATATTGAAAAATGAGCTAATCTAAATATGTCAGCAGCATCAAATATTCTCCCTTATATTTCAAAAAAGATGGTAAAGAATATGACAGCAAGTGCTGATCAGTCAGCAAGAGTATAAGAAATGTAAATTACCATATCCAAAGAGGAAACAAAACTTGAAGTGCTTACACTGACCAGGTGAGGTTTCCCATAAGCACTGAACCCCAAATATGATAAGAATGTGTAGATAAAATTAATAAAAATTAGTTGCAAGTAATTTCAGCTTACTCAAACGCAGTAAATGCTTGTAAAAGACTTTTGATACCTGTAGTGCAGAATGACAGTTAACAAGAAAGTGGATGGTAAGCCACTATGAAACAGATGAAATAACAAGTAACTGCAATAAGCTGGTTTGTTAACCTTTTATGGTTTTGAGTTCATTATAGAGCAAATGTGATTTTTAGCTGCAGCTATACATAACATTTATATGAAGGAATGTTGTACAGTAGATGAAGTATTTCATATAAGCAAGGCTGTATTTTTGATCTTGGATTCTGAGAGTTTCCCTTGCTGTTACTGTCATTTGAGACAAATCAAAATGCAACTCTGGGACAGGATGCTGGTGTATAGGATAATCACACCTCATGTGACCACATTGTTGGTTTATAGTTAAACGTTGTGTAGTTAGGAAACTTACCTACCTGAGAGAAATATGGTCGTTTTATAAATCCTAAAGGGTTAAAATTAGAAGGGGGGTGGTTAGTAGGTCGCGAGAGGTTCTCCTCCCCCTCTACTCTACCCTGGTGAGACCCCATCTGGAATATTGTGTCCAGTTCTGGGCCCCTCAGGTCAAGAAGGACAGGGAACTACTTGAGAGAGTCCAGGGCAGGGCTACCAAGATGATGAAGGGAGTGGAGCATCTCCCATACGAGGAAAGGCTGAGGGTGTTGGGGGGGAGTGAGGGGGAGTGTCAGGAGGATGGAGCCAGGCTCTTCTCAGTAACATCCAATGATAGGACAAGGAGTAATGGATGCAAGATGGAACATAGGAGATTCCAGTTAAATATGAGGAAAAATTTCTTCACAGTGAGAATGACTGAACACTGGAAGGGGCTGCCCAGGGAGGTTGTGGAATCTCCTTCTCTGGAGACATTCAAAACTCGCCTGGACGCATTCCTGAGTGATCTTATCTAGGTGTTCCTGCTCCATCAGGGGGATTGGACTAGATGATCTTTCAAGGTCCCTTCCAATCCCTGATATCCTGTGATTCTGTGAAAATATGACGAATAATTGTAACAAGACTTTCTAAGTTTCTTGAGAGGTACTTGTGCTATTTTTTCCAGAAACTTTCTGACAATTAATTTAATTTTATACTTGAGTTCCAAGGTGAAGAAAGATTTGGGGGTTCCATAAGTTCCTTGTGATGAATCATGTCAGAGAATTCTATGTTAGACTCATTTATATAGCCTCTGCTTCTCAGGTTTACTGTTGTCTTTCTTTTGTTCTTTGGTTTTATTACTATTTGGTTGCAGTCTCCTAAGATTGTATGGGTTTTCTCTCCAAGGAAAAAGAGTCTGACTGTCATTGTTTGTTTGTTGTTGATTTTTTTTTTTCCCCAGACATTGTCAGTGTTTGAAGCAGAGCCTATGCTCACAGCTCATTCACTATGGGACACACAACATGATTTTCACTGCTATTATTGCTTTTTATATTTTCATGGAAAGCTACTGAAAAGATTTAGGACTGTTTATGAAGGAAAAACTAATAAAGAATAGGGAAGTAAACACCCATCTGTGACAAAATAGCAGGAAGAAAAGAGAAAATGGTGTAAAAACAGTGTCATAACTATCACAGGTCTCACTTGCAATGGACTGGCAGTTTGCGGAGGCCTAAACTCAACATTTGCTGTCAGCATCTTGCACTGTCTGTACAGCCATTCTGCTGCAATTCTCTGCTGGGGGGCTTCACATCCTATTGAGCTAGCAAGAGGAAAGTCAGAGTATATCAAACCAGAAGTATTAGTAAGAACTACAGCAGGCAACCAACCAGAACTAGTCAGTACCGCTGCGTAGTTCCTTATCCCTGTATGTTACCTACTGCAGCTCCTCTCCCTCATCATTCCTCTTCTCCCATAAGTGATAAATAAATAAATCCTCTCATAAGATTTTGCTCATTATAGTAGGAATGTGTTTTGCTAGGAAGGGTCTATATCTAATAAATCCTAATTGATAGAACAGACTCTAGAGATAATAGGTAGATGAGAAAAATCTACAAGTCCTGAATGTGACTTTCATTTTCCTTTCAGAGACTTGAATGCATAAGTATTGAATGTCACAGCCCAGATGAAAAACCTTTATCACAAACTTCACATATGCATTGGTTTGGGGTACATGGAAAGAAGAGGAATGGCCTCTTGAGATAGCTTCTTGACAATTTTTATCATGCTGATAATATTGAACCATAAAATCACAGAATAATGAAATAGAGTTGGACGGGACCTTAAAAATCATTCAGTTTCAAACCCCCTACCATGGGCAGTGACCCCTCCCACTAGAGCAGGTTGCTCAAAGCCCCATCCAGCCTGGCCTTGAACACTCCCAGGGATGGGATATCCACAGCTTCTTTGGGCAACTTGTTTCAGTGCCTCACCACCCTCACAGTAAAGAATTTCTTTCTTGAATCCAATCTAAATCTCCCCTCTTTCAATTTAAAACCACTACCCCTCATGCTATCTCTACACTCCTTAACATAGTGTCCCTCTCCATCTCTCCTGTAGACTCCCTTCTTCCTTCCCTGGGAGGCTGCTATAAGGTCTGTCTGGAGCCTTCTCTTCTCCAGGCTGAACAACCCCAAGTCTCTCAGTCTCTTTTCAAAGGAGAGTTGCTCCAGCCCACTGATCATCTTCATGGTTGCTGGACCCTTTTCAACAGTTCCATGTCTTTTCTGTGCTAAGGACTCCAGAGCTGGACACAATACTCCACTTGGGGTCTCATGAGAGCAGAGTAGAGGGGTAGAATCACCTCCTGTCACCTGCTGGCTGTGCTTCTTTTGATGTAGCCCAGGATACAGTTAACTTTCTGGGCTGCCAGTGCATACTGACAGTTCATGTTGAGCTTCTCATCCACCATTACTTCCAGATCCTTCTCTTCAAGGCTGCTCTCCATCCATTCTCTGCCCAGCCTGTATTTTAGCTTGGGATTTCCACATCCCACATGCAGGACCCTGCACTTGGCTTGGCTGAACTTCATGTGATTTGCCCTAGCCCACCTCTCCAGCTTGTCCAGGTCCCTCTGGATGGCATCTCTTTCCCTCTACCACATCACACAGCTTGGTGTCATCAGCAAACTTGCTGAGGGTGTGTTCTCTCCCACTGTCCATGTCTCTGACAAAGATATGAAACAGCACTGTCCCCAGTAGTGAGTCCTGAGGAACACCACTTGTCACTGGCCACCACTTAGTCATTGAGCCACTGACCACAACCCTTTGAATGCAGTCATCTAGCCTGTTCCTGATCCATCGATTGGTCCATCTGTCCACTTGCACTTAGGCTTGGGGTTTTAGTTTTGGTCACCTTTACTGTGTTTAATGGAAACATCCTTTTTCAGCATGAGGCATTACTTTTCAATAGTTTTAATGGGAAAAAAAAAAAAAAAAAAGAAAAAGAAATTGCAACATTTGTATGTTAAAGAAGTTTAGGTCAGCTATTTATTTCATCATAACTGGTGTACCTTTCTGTCATGCTGCCTTTAAATTGAAAATGTTTCACTTCATACAGCTATATTATTTAGAAAACCCTTAGAAGAAGATTTCCCTTTGTTCCATGAACACATCATAATGGCAACTGCAGCTGTGACTGTACTGCTAGCTTGAGCAGCACAATTAAGGAAGTTCTCCATATTGGGTACATTAGCTGGATAACAAGAGAGTCTGTTTCGAGGTTGGATAACTTTGAATAGTAGATTTTGTTTGAATCTGTACCTCGTGCTGGACTGGCAAAAAAGAAGATTGAATTGAGGGACTGGCATTTTTTAGTGACATTTAAAAAATAAAGCTTTGATTCATTTCACAAGAGTGAATCGAGGATCAAAGCTATATATGGAAGTAGAAGTGACATCCTGTACTTCCAGTAGGAGAGCTAGTGGATGACTTTGCTTTGACCTGTTCTGCAGGTGTCCACTCAGTAAATAACAATGATCTAAGATGATTTTTCCATCCAAACAGAAACACCGGGTACATTGTTCATTCATCACGGCTTCTAAAATCATTCAGAGAAAATAGACAGCCTCCTTGCTATAGTCCTCCTCCTCAACATCAGCTATGATGTGTAAACTACAGATATGATAACTTTCTCCTCTAATCTATTCTGCAGGCAGTAATCAATTTTAATTTCTCGTTCTACACTGGTGTAAACCCCCTTAAGGTTTTCAGCATATGTAAACTCCACCATAAATAAATGCACGTCTGCTTTGAATTTTTAATTGGTCTAACATGTCAATCTGCAGTTTTCTGTCTTTGTTGCCATATACTTCGGTCCATGCATCTGTCCATTTCTTTTCTTTGTCAGGAGTTAATCTCAGCTCTCTAATGAAATGTCAGACCTGAATACAAGCTCTCTCTGAAAAATAATTCCATTTATTAACTCTTATCATTCCCTCAGGAAACCATATTTCCAGCGTATTTTGAATATGCCAAAAGCTATGTTTGAAACAAAAACCTGTATCATAATTCATTACAAATAATGTACAATTAATTATTTGTTTATTTACATCTAATGTAATTTTGCTGTATGATTTTTTTTTTTTTTTTGCATGTTTCTTTCTAGCTTTAAGCTTTTGGGTTTAGTAGCTATAATAAGGTTTTTTATACCTCACATATCACTGGACCCTAACAGTGTGTAGTTTTCAGTTAATTTTGTATAATTCTCTTTATGAGAAGTGTAGAGTGAACCATAGAGCTGAAACATGTGGCCCAGTATCTTTCTCTGGATCCTTAGGTAAGGACAGGGATATATGGGAGCGGGGAGAGGGGAAAGTCCTGTAAAAATGTAAAACTAACTGATGGCCTAAAATGGTTATCAATACCAGTTTAAGCTAATGGAATCTTGACATTTCTTTACATTACATTCAGTATATTTTAATAAGGTGTGGATGGGTATGTCCCCAGAGAATAAATTCATCTCAGTATGCATTGACTGCAGATTGAGTATTTTTTAAGGTTGGAAATACAGAGGATGGGGAAAATCTTTGTCATTCAATATGCACCCTATCTGATGACATTAAAAAAAAAAGCAAAAAAAACCAAACAAAAAAAAAAAAAAAAAAAAAAAACAAAAAAAAAAAAAAAAAAAAAAACACAAAAAAAACCCCCAAACAAAACAAAACCCCAAACACTGAAGTCCATTCAGCTTTCTATTAAACTGAAAATAGTGCTCAAAATCATCTAAGTAGTCAAATCAGAAAAATCATTCCCCAAATCCCTTGTCATTTTTTTACTTCTCAGCAATGTTTCAAGTTGTTTATAACATATCCTAGAGTTTCTTTGTATACTTCCTGACATGTTGATTAATTACAGGGGAGTTAACAATAGCATTTTAGCTAACTTCTTTACTAACTTAATCGTAAAATATTTTAGACACTCTTTAGATTTATTCAATTAACTCTATTACTAAAGTACTAACTTAACACATTTAGTAGAAAATAGAAGGCATTATTAATGCACAGTAAAAAGAAGTAAGAAGCATCAATTAAATTTCCTTATCATGCTTCAGGCTTTAATTTTCTGATTACAGTATTGGTGTAATTTTTTATTTCCAAAGTCTTAAGAACAGTTTCTTGTAGAAAAAATTAAGTTTGCTGTACCTGTGACAATTACTGTGTTTCTGTTTATTGGGTGGTGTGTTTTCTTCTGTTTTGTTTCATTTTATTTTTTTTTCCTGGCTAGGTATTAATTACTTGAGGCATTTTCTAGCTCTTTCATATGACTGTATATGACTGTCATGCATATGTGTAAACATTTATGTGTATAACATAAAAAGTAAACAGGATGACTACATAATCTTTATATAACATAAGCACATGAACACTTACAGAGACTGATCTTCAACCAATTATATGGTTACAAAGCAAGTTAATTGTATTTTAAGAGAATGCCCATGGTGCTGCTTTTTTTTCCTAATTAAACTCATTAAGAGGTCAATGGTCTTCTAAAGAATCATCTGAAGGTGAGACACAATACCCTAGAACATTTCAGACAATACTAGGCAACTGTATCGAGCCTTTAGAAGACATTCAATGTAAGAGGAGTTCAGATACCTGTGGTTTTAGTTCACTTGCCCTTGCATAATATGGGCTAATCCCACCCAAGATGCTAGTCCTCACAAATTACACCTGTCCTCCAGCTGTGTGTCACACCTGCTTGTTCCACAGGGATGTCTCAGGCATCTCAAATGCTGCTAGGCACCCACCTTCAGCCTAGAGAAGAGGAGGCTG